>LOEQ01000740.1:141333-153588 GCA_001685075.1 Bramus lutescens | reverse complement strand
AGATATCCTACATATCAGATATTTACATTATGATTCATAACAGTAGCAAAATTACAATCAAGAAGTAGCATGAAATAAATTTACATGCGGGGGTCACCACAGTATGAGGAACACTCTACTAAAGGCTCACAGCATTAGGAAGGCTGAGAACCATTGGTGTAAAGCGTATCAACAGCTGGAGTCCTTTTCTTCAAGAAATAAGTGTGGTTCTCTAGTGCTAATTCTGAAAATAGTTTCGCTGGTATCGCATGCACATCAGTGCCCATGCACAGGGACTGGTGCACACCTCACCTGCTGCGAGTGTCGAGCTCTCCATAATCTCAGATACTCAGGAAGCTAAGGCAGGTAGGACACAAGTTCTAGGCCAACCTTAGCAATTTACAAAGACACCGCCCCAAGCTATAGTAAAAAGGACTTGGGGATCATGATTAATGGAAAGATGCTTGCCTGCCATGCACAAGACCCTAGTTCAATTCCCAGCACCACCACATATGTATTTTTCTTGTTGGAAAAAATGTCCCCTAAATAACAGCAAAACCATAAATAATCAGAGTTAAGTAGAATAAAATTGCCTGTAAAATGTTACCTACTAAAAACCTGTTCCATTATTCAATGTTTCCTTCTAGCATTTTTCCATGTAGCTGTAATTTTAGGATAAATAAATAAATATATATGTACGTTCTGTTTAATTTGATATTATGTATGTTTTCCTAATTGCTGTCCCATGATTATCAACATAAAAATAGTGACTTTGTCAGGGAGGTTGAAGGCAGTGGACACTGCTGGGCAGAGGAGCATGTTCATCCATCTTGACCTGAATGGACTTCATAAGGCTTCCCTTCACTCTCAGCTGGGAGGTGTGTAGGCACCAAAGAAGAAGCAGCCCTGTGATGGGGTGAACAAGCAGGTTTTCGGTGAAAAGTATGAAAATGAGCATGGTCTCAATAAACTTGTGCTGCCCCAGAAATAACTACACTTTCAATGCTAAGAATGAGATTGGAACACTGCCTCTTCCACTCGGCAGCTCCTCTTAAGCAAATAGCTTCAAATTTTTGCTTCTTCATTAAAAAGGTTTTTTTTTTTAAATAATTTTCTTTTGAGTGCATGGGTGTTTTGTCTTCATGTCTGGATGTCTATGTGGGCACCACTGACATGCCTGGCGCCTGCAGAGGTCAGAAAAGGGGGCCAATGGATCCTCAGGAACTGCAGTCACAGAGGGTTATGAGCAGCCACACGGGTGCTGGGAATCAAACCCGGGTCCTCCGGAAGAGCAGGCAGTTCTCTCTAACTGTTGATCTATCTCCCCAGGCCCCGCTTCTTCATTGTTAAAATGGAGTTCACAGCAGTTAACTCATAGTTACTGATGGGTTTGAAAGTGCAGTGCCGTCAGCTAAGGAGATTTTAATGGATCTCTAATAATCTTCCTACTCGTTCCTCTTAGAGAAATTCCGAGAATGAAGTTGCTGATTTAGAAGACACGATGTGTCTACAGAGCTGAAATTGCTTTCCTGGAGCCTGGTGCCATTGGTGTAGTGTGGCAGTGCGGCAGCCTGTGGCCTATCCTGTCCTCTCCCACACCACATGGTGACATATCTAATCATACAGAGAGCTACTGGATAACTGAAAACCTGCTTGTTTACCCCATCGCAGAGCTGCTGCTTCTTTGATACCTACACACCTCCCAGCTGAGAGGGAAGGGAAGCCTTAAGAAGTCCATTCAGATCAAGATGGCTGAACATGCTCCTCTGAACTGCCCAGCCGTATTCAGTGCCTTCAACCACAACACTCCCAAATCATAAGCGGTCATTACTTTGATAAGCATGAGATTGGGGCCTCTCCAAAAGACCCAGACTTTTCAAACTACATTCTGGTTGCTTGTAGAGCCTCACTCTGTTATGGTGGGTGGTTTTCTTTGGTGGTGACTGCCCAATTCTGGACAATGAGACACGAAAGTGGCTCTACCGAGGGCTTTGGAACAACTGTATCCTGAAGAATATGAGCTCAGAATAGCATTTGTGTAAGACAGTTCACCTAACAGCGACTCTGACGCAGTTTCTCATGTGGCTCGATGTGCTTCCTATTATATTTACTCAGGTGATGATTTTATACTTCCTTTGGAATAACAAATTCTGTTTGAATGTACTTCCTTTCTGTGAAAGGCGCTCTCTCTCTATATATATATACATTTTCCTCAAAACTATTAACTAGGTGGGTGGTGGTGGTGCACGCCTTTAATCCCAGCACTCAGTTGGCAGAGGCAGGTGGATCTCAGTGAGTTCAAGGCCAGTCTGGTCTACAAGAGCTAGTTCCAGGACAGGCCCCAAAGCTACAGAGAAACCCTGTCTCAAAGACCAAAAAACAAACAAAACCTATTAACTAAATTCACTTGGCAGGTAGTATAATTATTTTCCCTTTTTCTGCAAGGATAGTTGGTCTTCAATGAGAGAAATTTGATTTAAAAGCACTTAAATGATATCTTAAATTAACACACTGTCCTAGTTAAGGTTTCTATTGCTGTTTGACCATGGCAACTCTCGTAAAGAAAACATTTAATTGAGGTGACTTGCTTTCAGTTTCTGAGATTCAGTCCATTATCATCATAACGGGGAACCTGGCAGTGTACAGGAAGACATCTTGACCAGAGGGCAGCAGAAAGTCGACTGAGACACTGGGCAGTATCCTGAGCATAGGAAACCTCAAAGCCCACCCCACAGTGGCACACTTCCTCCAACAAGGCCATACCCACACCAACAAACAAAGCCACACCTCCTAATAGCCACTCCCTATGAGATTATGGGGGCCAATTACATGTAAACTATCACACACACATAGTGTGAAGTCTGTCACTATCATAACCTTAATGCTATTTTACATCAGAGCTCAAATATGTCATCAAATATCCAAGTCTGTCTGTCTTCCTGCTCGGCCCACTTCACCTAGGGGACTTCCTCCTCACTCTGGATGTATCACAGATATGGCAGTTACCATAGTAATATCCAGAGGCAGAAAAAATAAACAAAACAAAACCAAAAATAAACATCTGAACCACATCCTACCAGCCAAAGACTTGTTCTGAAGGTCCAGACCAAGTTTGGTCATGTTTCATTGTTCATGAGTGGGGACATGCCCCTCCATACTCAAAGTCGTGATGAACCAAGACAAAATTTCTATAGCCGATGCTAGGGTTTGGAACTGAAAGACAAACAACAAACAAACAAAAAGCCTGGCATTCAAACAGTAGATGCGGAAGGGAGGCCTATGTTCAGCATAAAGTATATCGTTTACACAAGCACTTAGGGCTGCTCTCTCAGCGTTTGCCTCCCTGCCCCTGGGTTCCCAGATGCCGGCAGACACCAGCTGTACAAGGAGGCCTTTTTAAGGGCAGCATGCAGAGGTCTGCACTCCTCTCTGCACATCGTCTCTATAACTTGGTGTTTGTCTACACACAAAGCCTCTTTAGTAGCAACATTTGCTCCTGCCTTCTTAAGAGCAGGCTGAACAGTTGCATTTTCAAAGTCTTTGAGGATGTGTCTATGTGCTCATGGCGGGATTCTCAAGGCTTCTTTCAGGGAAGAACAATGTTCTGTTGGAAATGTGTAACTCAGGGAGCTGATGAGGACACCAGAAGAATGCCCAAGACATGTGTGATGTTAGCGAGGACTCATGCAGTGAAAACTTAGTCTCCAGTGAGCCAATGTTAAAAGGGGTGGAGACTTACAAAGGGATGTCCTCGGAAGGTTCTTCATCATTAGGATATGCCCACTGAAAAGATAGAAAAGCTCTTATGGACCCTTGTTAATCCCCAGTCCCTCTTCCAGCTCCCTCACATATCACTTCCTCTCACTTGTGATCCCACTATGATGCTATCAGCTGTCAGTCAATGAAGCCAGAGACTGAGCTAAAGAAACCCCTTTTCTTTATGAAGTTCCCAGCCTCAAATATCTTGTCACAGTAAGGGACAGCACAGTAAGTCAGTGAAATACCAATCAAATAAGAACATAATAATCTATATAGTTACTATATTTCTGTTTTCAATTCTAAAATTAATATATTTAATTTGTGGTGGGGGACATATGTGGGCCAAGCCAGGCACATACATGGACCTACAACATGCAGTCGTCCAGTCTCTCCTTCCACCATGTAGAGATGAAATTCAGGTTATCAGGCTTGTTTGCAAGCCTCTTTATCTGCTGAACCATCTCACTGGCCCTGATTAAAATTTTAATAACATGCTGGTCACAGAAGTGCATGCCTTTAATTCCAACACTCAGGAAGCAGAAGCAGGCAGAACTCTATGACTTACCTATCTAGTTCCAGGCCAGCCAAGGCTACACAGCAAGATCCTGTCTCCAAATAAATAAACAAATAAACAGATAAATAAATATTTAATAACATGTTTTACATAATAAAATATGCCCAAAAATCATTTTAGCATGTAACTAATTAAATATATCGATTTAGAAAATGGTGAGTTTGGAACCCAGTGTGTATTTTCACTCCCAAGCCCCTCTGTTGGGACTGGTGATATCCCAGGTACCCAGTACTTGCTGTCCTATGAGTCAATGCAGATCGTTTGCTCTGGTTTTTCAGAACAGCTTGACTTTTTCAGAGTATCTATGACTTTGCCATGTGTCTGTCAGTTCTCTCTCCCCAGTGGGATGGAAATCGGAGTAGTTATACATTTTAAAGTACTTACTCATACATTAGTAATAAGCAAGAAAATAAATCTACAGCTGTCTTTGCATCCAGGAGAAACACCACATCTGTAAACAGTGTGCTTCTTGGAAAAATGGAGTTGGCATTGTCAGCAAACATGCCAAGATTTACACTGTGGCATCTCGGGGACCTTGGCCTCATCAGCCCAGGAGACATAGTTCCTACTTTGGGAAAGGATTGTGGCAAAGTTTAGGGAGACCAGTAAACCAGGGATCATTAGGTGTGAGAGTGAATGGGTCCCTAGATACCCTAAAAGATTAAAAACAAAATCAAAAGAGGGTGGCAATATAATGACAAAGTGGACAGGCTTCATATTTAGGGTTGGTAAATTTCCAATAATACTATGCAACTTTGTTTTTTAAAAGAGAAAACTTGCTTGCATTTCTTTCTTATGTTAATCTGGTGGGAGCGGTTCTCTCCACCATGGTGGTTGCAGGGATTGGGTTCCCTTCAGCAAATTTAGTAGCAAATGCCTTTACCCTCACCAGCTGTGCCATCTTACCAGCTTTCTCCCCTCGTCCTTTACCCTCACCAGCTGTGCCACCTTCCTGGCTTTCTCCCCCCCTTCACATGAGAAGATGGAATGAGATTCAGAGAGGCTAAGTTCAAGGCCAGTACACTATATGTTTACATTTGCCGTTTTCATCTTGTGTGTCTGTATGTGCAGGTGTACACATACCTAGGTGCACATAGAAGCTCAGAGGAAAACTTGAGGCAGTTGGTTTTCTCCTTCCACTGTGTGGGCTCCAGGGTTTAAACCCAGGTCATCAGGCTTGGCAGCAAGTGCTCTTATCACCGAATCATCTCTCTGGCCCATGGCCAGTGAGGTGACCAGTATTTAAAATAGCACTTCTCAACTTTGGCATCATTGGCAGTTTAGGCCAATAGTTGTGAGGGGAGAGCATGGTAGGATGCTCAACAACCTCTACCTTTATGCCTCTCCCTCCAGTTTTTGTAACCCCAAATGCCTCCTATGGGGGACAAAATGAACATAGGTACAGAAATACTTTTGAAATTTCCTCAAGCATGTTGGGGTGGGCGCGCGCGCGCGTGCGCGCACGCGCGCGCACACACACACACACACAAGTGAATAAATGTGATAAAGGATAGGAGAAAGACCGCACAATGCCTGTGCTGCCTCAGTGATGCATAAGACACTTAAGGGTCCGATGCAGGAAACAGGCAAACAAGCTGACACTCAGACCTTGCTGCAAAGCTGCAGGGTGCCTGCAAGGTTAGGATGAGGAAACCCTTCCCCATTTGCACCTTTGAGCCTCCAGCTTGAGGGTGCTGGACTTCCTGGACCATTCGGTTGAATGGGTCACTTGCATACACACACAGCCCTCTGCTGAAGAGCTCATCAAAATCCTGCTGATTCATTGGCCACAGCCTGCTTTCTGGATTAAACTCAAGTGTCAGAGACAGCTAGCTGGGAGGCAAGAATTTGATGGGACTGGTGGCCCAGCATCTCCAGAGAGCTTGGACACAGAGGATAATAGATTTACTGGATGTAATGAGCCATCTAACATCACCCTTCCTGGAACAGAAAGCCTGACTCTGGCTTTCCAGAAACACAGGATACTTTAAGAGCCCCCACTCCCTTGGCTGTTGCCAGAACAGACAGCTAATGTGCCGGAAACTCTGTCATCAAATGCCCCATCTACACAAGCCCCAAAGGCCCTGTCTTTCTCTTTTATAAACAACTTTTTTCTTATAGCAAGAATATTTCATAATTTCAACATAAAAAAAAACAAACAAAAAATACGGATCTAAATGCCAGACAAACAACTCCATTTTCCTGCGCTCAGGATTCCATATTATTCCCAGACAATAACAGCCTGAGTTGTAACTAAAAGTAGCAGGCATTTATTGCTTCGGCATTCTGTCTCACATGCTGCTGGCTGCGTTCCTTATGCCCATTTTACAATTGAGAAGGTGAGTCCAGAGAGGTCAAAGGCTTGTCCAGTGCCACCACAGAGATTAGAAAGGGACCATGCAGATCTATAACTAGAGCTCTTGAGACCCGAAGCCCGACACGCTGCTGCTCCATCTTAGCACAGACAGGGAAAGGGGAGCTTTAGGAGACTAATGATGTTATCTGTGCCTGTGATTCTGTGATTTTAGTGACTCTGTAGGAGGCAAAGAGTACTCAGGTAGAAGAGGAGAGACTATGGGAAGTAATTAGCTAGAGTCTCATGACTGGTTGCTCACACAGTCTCAGGCTCTAAGTTATTCTCCTCCATTACCAGAACCATGCTGGATTGATTATGTATGTATCAACTTCCTCTGTATCTGATTAATGGATTTCTCTCTTTCCTCCCTCCCTCCCTCCCTCTCTCTCTTCCTTCCCTCCCTCTCTCTCCACATCTCTCTTTCTTATAGGGTCTTGTCCTGTAGCCCAGGCTTACCTCAAACCTAAGATCCTCCTGCCTCAGCCTCCTAAGGGCTGGGATTACAGGCCCACTTCACCACACCTGAGTGAATATTGACTTTTGGTAACTTTATTTTCTTTCCCGGGCCCAGTACAGAGGTTGGCATGAACAAAGTTCTCAAAGATAATTTGTTTAAAGAAAACTGAGTAAGCTGGGCTCAGGACACCCGAGACCAAGTTCTCAGCTCAAAGGAGACTTGCCCCAGAGGGCAGAGGGCAGGGCTAAGGGACAAAGACAGGAGATAAGGAAGAGGAAGAAGGGGGAGGAACAGAGAGGAGACAGACATGACCTACAGGCAAATGGCAGTTTATAAAGGGAAAATGGGGAACCCCATGGATGAGGTGTTTCATTTTAATTGGAGATGTTAATTAGGTGAGTGGGGGGGGCTTTTGATTGTTGGACTTCAATACTTTGACAGCCGGACCTTGGTGGTCAACCTCAGGAGGAGGAAGTGGACAAATAAAGGTATAGACCTTGCTGGTTAGCTTTAGGGATGTCATCTAATGGTTTTAGCAAGGCAGGGGGAGTGGGAGAGAAGGGCAAGGCCTGCCAGAGCCATGTTGGGTGCATAAGGCTGATGCAGAAGGAATGTGAGTTGGAGGATAGCCTGGGCAACATAAGATCTCAAAAAAAAAGGTAGATGTAGAAAACAATCCATGGATTACTCAGCTTTAATCTTTGATAGTCAGTTAGAAAAGGCTTCTGAGCGGAACATTGTCACGACTGCTCACCAGACATGCCATCTCTCCTTGACCAGACCTGAAGAACCAATGATCAGGACATACACTGCAGAGTGTTCAGATCCCATGGCTTCTAGCACAACACTGGGCACCAGAGAGGTGCTTAGGCAATAGTTACTTTAGAGAAAACGAAACTCCCCTGCAGCTTTGCACCGTTCTTATGGGAAAAGGGTGAAGAGACATCCAGGGAATGTGGAGCCAATGCAGAAAGAATTGCTGTCTCTCAGAGACTGATAAACCCAAATCCCTCTCCACAAAGATGTCTTGTTTTTGCCCGTTTATGCTCTCGGACGGTACCCAAGAGCTCCTGTTTACCCAAATCTGGAACTGACCTGTTACAGTCTTCAGAGCACCCGAGGATGGGTGGGGCTGAAGTCACCTCCTCATCGCGCAGCCTTCCCGGTTCTGGGGTCACCAGTCAGACAGGCAACGTGACTTCTCTCTACATTCCCATACCCCGCTGAGCTTTCAGGGTGTCTCCAGGTGCCTTGCACGCATGCGCAGAAAAGCCGCTCAGCCGCCCAAGAGAGCTAACATTTTTTTCTCTTTTGGTGTCCTGTCACACTACTGGGGCTACCTGTCCTTGTCATCTGTCAATGTGAACTATGTCCTGTCTTCTGGCAGCCATGCACTGTCTCAAAGTGGTTTAATGTATTGTATTATTATTCCAGGCTTGCTAGTGAGACTTCCAATCCAGGAAGAGACTAGAAAGCCCTTCACTGCTTCTTTACAAGACTTTATAATTTCCTCAAATATTTGCATATATTTACTTTACAAGTATTGGTGTGCTATATGTATGTATATATCACCCCAATAAACTCAATTTCCCATGTAGTGCAGTCTCTGTATAAAGTTGAATTCAAAGAAATATAATCTATTCACAAAATTTTCATAAGTTAAAAGGCATTCTGATTCTTGTACCCCCCAAAGGTGACTCCCCACCATTTGCAGTGCTTCTCGGGCTGTTTTGAAGTTTCCCCATGAGAAATAAATAACAAACCTTTCCTCAAGCCCGGGCCTTTGCCTTTGCTGTGCATTTAGGACCTCGGCTGGTGTATATTCTCCTGATTCTGCAGGTAAGAGAGGGTGAGGGAAGGCAAAGGTTCCCTTTTGTGTGTCAGAGGGGGAAAAAGAGCAGAAAAATGCAGAGTCACACATCCATGAATCTTTATCTCTCTAGCACGTGTTTTTATTTTGTAAAGGTTTCTTTGTGTGTGTGTTTCTGTGGGAGGGGTACAGGCACATGTGTGTGCGTACATCTGGAGATCAAATAGCCACATCAGGTGTTTCCCTTGATTGCTCTCAGCTTTATTCTTGAGGCAAAGGCTCTCATGGAACCCACAACTTGCCTATTGAGCTAGACTTGGTTGCCAACAAGCCCCAGTGATCTTCCTGGCTCCTTCAGCTCAGTGCCAGTATTGTAGGTGCATGCTACTATGTTTGGCTTTTTTGATATGAGGGCTGGGAATCTGAACTCAGGCATTTGGCAAGCTGAGCTATCCCTTCAGCCCTGTGAGGTGTGTGCATGTGTGTGCATGCTTGAGTGTAAATCCCTTGGAGGTTTCTTACATTATAACTCAGAGAGTTGCTTCTTAATGCATAGCTCCTGTAGCAGTTTCCTATTTGTCTTGGTTACAGCTCTATTGCTATAAAGAGATACCATAACCAGGTGACTTTTAAAAGAGGAATCATTTAATTGGGGGCTTGCATACAGTTTTAGAGGGGTAGTCCATGATCATCATGGTAGGGTGATCAGACAGCCATGGTGCTGAAACAATAGTTGAGAACTTTATATCCTGATGATGGCAGAAGTCACAAAATAATCCCACACTAATTTAGAATTATGAATAATAAAGGGTTATTTATTTAGGGGAGATTTACAGATAACTGTCCTAGATCACAGTCTTCTGCATGGATGGGGAACAGGAACAGAGTCTAGCAGCCAGAAGCGAGAGCTGGAAGCAAGAGAGAGAGCACATGCTTAACAGCTGCATTTATAGTATAAGAGACCACACCCAAGTGGACTGGTATCTTAAAGGCTATTGGCTGAAAGAGTGGAAAGAGCTCTCATAGCACCTCCCCGTTTTGTTTAAATAAGAGAGTTCCAAACCAATACAAAACTATATACACTAGGAACAGATATCAAGTATAATTAGAATTACAAACAGCATAAACAATATTAAGCAAGGAACATATGCTAAATGTTTTAATAAACATTCNAAGTCTCATTTGCAATGTTGAAGCAACCAACTTTGGCTAAGGCCTAGAATAACTGACAGATCATTTTCAGAGGCAGGAAAGTTTTCAAAACTGTCTTACCCTGTCTTGGCAAGAGTTGACAGTCTTTTATCTTCTATCCTATTTGTCCATTCTGGACATCGTGCACTTTGTCAGTGGTCGAGGCATGGGCAGTTTCTTGCCCAAAGGCCAGTTGTACCAAGAAGAAGACAAACTCCAAGTGTAGTGTCTTCAGGAGCAATTGTGTCTCAGGTCAACAAAATCCTAAGTTATTGAAATGCCATGTTCTCATTGCTATGATGAGCCTATTCCTGAGGATCAGAGTAATGACCCTTGCCAAGAATTTAATTTTAGGAAGTCTCAAATCCTTTTGTTTTTCCCTGTTGTTCTAAAATTTTTGCCCCTTCTCTCCAATAATACTTCCAAAGCAGCTGAGGTCCATTTTCTAGGACTGCTGAGATTGATTGAAGCCAATCGTGTGGGGTTGCCTTAGTGCTTGAAGCCCACATTTTCACCATTTCCCTGATAAATGGTGAATGTAGCCCATAAGAAACTATTGCTTGTTTTTATTTCTTTTAGCTCACTCATACATATTGGATCCCATGCATATTCTTTGACTACCTTAGGGTACTTTGTGCCAGATGGTCTTTCTGAGGAAATTACCAGATATGCAGTTGAAACTCTGTGTAAGTCATCCAGGAGTCTGGCACATACTGATGAGGCTAAATCTTGTCCTTGTACCTTCTGTCCCTGCTCATCAATTTCAATAAATTCCTCAATCTTTTCAAATCTTTTTACTACTGCCTTTTTTAAAGTCTGAATCTCCTGTCCAGTGTTCTGTTCTAACGTCCTCACTGAGGATTCCAACTTGTTAAGTAAAGATAATGTTTCATCCTTGGATATATCATAACTTTCAACAGATTCCAACAGTTAGATTCAACAGCACAAATTCTTTCAGACAATTTCCTCTCTGTAGTATTGAACCATTTTTAAATGAGATAATATTGAAAACAAAGCTAATTCCTNTTTTACTACTGCCTTTTTTAAAGTCTGAATCTCCTGTCCAGTGTTCTGTTCTAACGTCCTCACTGAGGATTCCAACTTGTTAAGTAAAGATAATGTTTCATCCTTGGATATATCATAACTTTCAACAGATTCCAACAGTTAGATTCAACAGCACAAATTCTTTCAGACAATTTCCTCTCTGTAGTATTGAACCATTTTTAAATGAGATAATATTGAAAACAAAGCTAATTCCTAGAATCAAATAATAGGAAGGAAAATAGTATAAGTCTTGCACAATACCCTACATAATATAAGCAAAATGATTATTGAACTCCTGAATGTTATCAGTCATTTTTTGTAATTTTTCAGAACTTACCTGTTGTAAAGTAATTACAATGAATTGGAGTAGGTGTAATCATCATTATCAGCCAGCAGGTGTCGCAGTTGCAGCCATGTGGCTGAGAGACTTCAGCAGCAGTGAACAGCACATGTTGCTTACTGAGGTACTAAAAAAATGCTTTAACAAATTAAGAACAGTTATTAAGATGATCAAATGATTCCGAGAGTTGGGGCCCAGGATAAAGAGAAAACTCAAAGTTTTCCATCAGTGTGAGTTGTGGACTGTGCACCACAGGGATCGCAGGCAGCAGTGTGTGGGCTGGCATGTGGGTTGCAAGCCAGGGCTGCATCTGAGGGCCGGCTAAAGCTGTGGGTGGGAGAGTCAGTGCCCAACACACCACACAGCTGGCAGACCAATCCCAAAAAGTGTGGACTAGTCCTCACATTTGGGCACCAGATGATGGTAGAAGTCACAAAAACAAACAAACAAACAAAAAACAAAAACAAAAAAAAACTCACACTAGTTCAGAATTGTGAATAATAAAGGGTTATTTATTTAGGGGAGATTTATAGATCATTGTCTTAGATATAACAGTCTTCTGCATGAACGGGGAACAGGAACAGAGTCTAGCAGCCAGAAGCAAGAGATGGAAATAAGAGAGCTAGTGTGTACTTTACAGCTGCATTTATAGTGTAAGAGACCACACCCAATTAGACTAGTATTTTAAAGGCTATTGGCTGAAGGAGCAGAAGGAGCTCCTCAGCATCCTGATGCAGGCAGCTGA
>LOEQ01000740.1:113906-136496 GCA_001685075.1 Bramus lutescens | reverse complement strand
TGGCCTGCAGGCATACATGGAGGCTAAACACTGTGTACATAATAAATAAATCTTAAAAAAAAGAATTCATAATAGCAGCCAATAAATTGTTGGCAGGCTAGAGATTAAAAGCAAGGGAAGATGAAATTGTTTTAACTAAGTTTATAAAAATATCAGTAAACATAGCTATGGTTATGTGGAGTAAAGATAGTTCTACACCTACTGTCCATGCCTACATCACTGGAAAGACACAAAGTAGTTTCTCTTCTATACACCTCATTTGACCCCTCCCTCTCCTAATCTAAGGGCTCCTCCATCCCCCAAAGCCTGAGTGGTTCCTTTTCTCAGTTTCTCTGATTTTGAGAACTCTTTGTAAGTAAGGTGTTAATGACTTCACACTTCCCCAAACAATTTACACGTTAAATGACAACAGACAGGCAAGGCAGGTGCTGTGCCCAAGAGTAATTCATCTTTACCAGTGGGTGGAGAGCCACAGCGCCTGCCTGGGGAAGAGAGCAGAGAGGCAGCCTTTCTGAGGTCCTCCAAACAGGCTCAAGGAATCGATTACCAAACTGCTCCACCTCTACCTCCTCTTCCACAGAGCGCACTCTATGGAAGTTTCATGTGTTTAGTTACCCTGGCTTTGTCGTTGACACATGACGAGGGACAGCGCATGGGTAATGGTTAAGTGAGACACAATGAAGAGTTGAGCTGGGAACATCATGCAGAAGAGCTAGTGGCTGCCATATTGGAGCCAAATGTCACACAGGTACTGTCATGAACTGTACACATACCCAAATAATTTTAATATGTTTTTAATTTTATTGTATGTCTATGGGTGCTTTGCCTGCATGTAAGCCTATGCATTGTGCAGTACCTGTGCAGACCAGAAGAGGGCATCAGATATCCTGGAACTGCAGGTGTTGGCCTCCGTGTAGGTGCTGGGAATTGAACCTGGGTCCTCTGGAAATGCATCCAGTGCTCTTAACTGCTGAGTCATTTCTCCAGCAACATGTCCAAATAACAAGAAACTTACACCCACCCATGATACAAACAAAGGTAAATAACTTTTGTTTCTTTTTAATTCCAAATACAGGTTGTCCTTTGTATTTGTGTATTTAACATTTGGAGAAATGAAAGCCATGCAATTGAGCCATTTAAAGTCACCTGTACTTGGCCATACATAGTTATACACACCTGTAATCTCTGCATTTAAAAGGCTGTGGTAGGAAGATTCTGAGTTTGAAACCAGCTTGGGCTACATAGTACAATCCTATATCAAAAATTAATAAATAAAATATAGTATAAGCTTCACTGTGAACTACTGTAATATGCTGCCATAACACAGTAAGTCGGATTCAAATTTTTCAACGGATTAAAAATATAGCTTGAATTACTATAAGGGTAATAAAGAGACCATAAGACTATGACAATTGGTTTTGTTTGTTTCCCATTTGCCCATTTAAATCTGACCCCAGCCCTGGTTTGGAGTGCAGTTGCTCACTGTAGCTTGAATATAGTGACAGTTGTGGGTCCAGTTGGCTAAGAACTCCAGGGCGGAGAGAAGCTCCCAAGCATTCCTTCATTGGCCGTCTTTCACTCTACTGACCTAGCCAGAGCCTAGATGGAAAACAGCTTCACAGCCCACCCCGACCTGATAAGGAACGGCCCACTGGAACTTCATTCAACAGGGAGCAGATCAATGGCCAAATAACAGCTCCATAATGCACGATATCCACATTGCAGCTATGGTTTTGCTTTCGTGTTTTGTGTGCATGTGTGGTGTATAGCGTACTTGCTGCGGTATGTGTGAGAGAGTATATAAAAGCCAGAGGTTGGCACTGGCTGTCTTCCTGTCACTCCCTACCCTATCTGTCTGAGACAGGCTCTCTCACTGAATCTAAAGCTTACTGATTCAGTTGGAGGAGTTGGCCAGCAACTCTGGAGATCCTCATGTCTCAGCCTCCCTAGTGCTGGGATTCTAGGCACACGCTGCTGTGCCCAGCATGGGTGCTAGAGATGAAAACTCATATCCTTATGCTTGCATGGCAAACACTTCACTAATGTTTATAGTGGAAAATATAGACACAAAAGCAAATGCAAGTGAGAACTTCAAATAGATGGAGAACTGGAAAAAACAAACAGAACTCCAGTGTGAAAGACTGCACGTTGAAAGGAAAAGATAAACCTTTCTCCACAAGCTACTTCCCAGATTCAGATTACTCTACCTCAAACTCTCAAAGGACATTCTGAATGCAAACATACGAGAGAGTTCTAAAATTGAGCCATCAGTATGCTACAACCAAAACAATGTCTGAAAAAGCTGGCAAATGACGGAACACATACCTAACCTAAAAGAAACCAAACAAAATGAAAACTATGAATTAAAAAAAAAAAGCTACATAATAAAACTTATCTCACCCTGGGCATGCGCCCAGGGACTCTGCATCCACCTAGAGACACCTGCACGCACATCTGTTCATAGCAACTCTGTGCGCAGTGTCCAGGAAATGGAATCATCCCTGTTGCCCATGAACTGATGGGTGGATAATAAAAACGTGGCTTATATACACATGGAACTTTATCCAGCTATGGAGAAAAATGAAGTTATGAAATGTGCAGATAAATGGATGAAACCAGAAAAATGTATACCGAGTGAGGCAACCGAAGCTTAGAAAGACAAACGCCACGTTTCCTCCTAACTCAGATTTTAGCCCAGCTCTTGAGTCCGATGTGTTTAACTTGGAGTACCAGGAAGCTAGGAAGGGATTAATGGAGGCGGATTACCTTAAAGGAGGGGGTGGGCAGTAGCACCTAGATATGGGAAAATGTGTATACTGGGAGTAGAAAAGTTCAAAAGTAGAAACGGATAGGATATGGGAGAGGCAGGGCAATGAGGGGGAGGTTAGTTAAGACAGAGGAGGTGTGAGTCAACACTCAGAAACCTGCGTGTGTGATTATGCCATTAAAAAAATAAAGGTGGAAAGCAGATATTCTTACAGTGCTAGGCACTGTCCATCCTAGAAGCAGTCAGTCACCAAGCCAGAACTCCAGGGCCAGGTGTGAAGCCCCCCTATGTTGTTGTCATGGCGATCCCAGAGTTGCACTACTTGTGCCAGTATGGGTGGCAGAGTGGCTGCCATTCCGTCCTGTGCAAGCATAGCTGTGGAGCAAAGGCTGGGCTTAACAGACAGGTCTCAGGTTGGCTTGCTTTGGTCACTAGCATGGACTGACCACACTGAGGACCATCCGTTTGCCGACTGCTTACTGGTGTGGCTCCCCTCCTCTCTGTGCCCGGCCCTCTGAGGCTCACCCATGGACCTGATGTCACTGACTTCTTGGGTAGAGGCAGATGTGTGGACAGAAGGTGGTGGTGCCCCCAAGTTCAGCTGTACGCTCTCCAAATGCTCTGGCAGAACTAGGCCTGGTCCCTGGGGGAGCTGTGCAGTGAGCTCCTTCCTCTTCCTAGGCCAGGTGAAAGGCTGCTTTCTGTGATCCAGGAGGGACACTCAACCATACCAGAACCACTAAATATGGCAAAGAGATCTGTAAGAGAGAAGGGCACTGGCTGGGGTGGGAGGAAACTAAGAGCAGCCAGGGAGAGTAACTAGCATGCATTGTGTGCAAAAAGGATCATCAAGGAGCAAAATTTATTAATAAAAACGCCCACCGAAACTCTGTAGCATTAACGAAAGAGTTGAAACACAAGTCAGAGATTAGCATATAGACCCATGCAACAAATTTTCATATGATATTCTAATATTTACTTATAGTGTATAATGAACTCAACTTATAAAGGAGCCATTATAAATCAATTAGAAAGAGAATCACTAATCTGTAAAAAAAGGAAATTGGTCTAGGTGGTAGAAGGATTCAAGGATTCAGATTCCTACCTCACAATATCAAACTGATTCAACCAGAATGAAAGAGCTAAACATAGGAAACAAATAACAACCAAAAGACAAGGCAAGCCTATACGGGTCTGTAAGCCTAGCAAAAGAAGAGGCAGGAGGATTAGATGTAGAGTAAGTTCAAGTCAGCTCAAGCAACTTAGTGACAGCCTATTCTAAAATGAAGTATTTATTTATTTGTTTGTTCATTCGTTTGTTTGTTTGTTTTGATGTCTTGGGATGTAACTTAGTGGTGCAATCCTGTTTAACATGTGAGAGGCCCTGGGTTTGATTCCCCAATACTGAAAAAAATAATTTAAAAGTAATCAGGAAAAAAATTACATTTTTTCCTAACAAATAAATGCAACTTTTAAAACTTAAAATGGAGAAAAAATCATCAAAGATGGTATGATCTGACTATATAAATGTACGTCACAAATAATTACAAAGCCGACAAGTCATAAAAAACCTGGGACCAAATATGCACATTCCCCCTCTTAATTTATGTCCCAGTTTGCTTTTCTGTTACCGTTTATAACACGGACCAGCACCAGTTTGGGAAGGAGCGCGTTTACTTCACCTTACGCGTCCAGGTCAGACCCCACCTTTGAGAGAAGCCAGGGAAGAAACCTAGGCAGCAGCTGAAGCAGTGCTTACAGCTGGCTTGGCCCTTTGCTTGCTTGGCTGCTTTTCCTCTAGAGCTCAGGCCACCTGCTTGGAGAAGGCACCACCCACAGTGGACCGGCTCTCCTGCATCGATTAGCAATTCAGAAACTAAATTCACATGCCTGCAGGCCACTCGGTTGTAGGCAATTTCTCAGTTGAGTGTCCCTCTTCCCCTGTGACTCTAGCTTGCCAGCACAGCATATGTATTTTTAGGAAACAGCAAAAAAATGCCCAATGATATGTTTACAAAACAATAAAGTGCCTATATAATAGGACTAAATGATGAAATTACAGAAGAACGAAGGAATTTGTCTTTAACTTTTTTACATTTATTTATTTATGGTATGTGTGTGTACTTACATATGTATATGGGCATATATGTGGAGGTCAGAGGAGTTGGTTCTTGCCTTCCACTTTATGGGTTCCAGAGATCAAACTCAGGGTTCAGACTTGCAGCAAGCACCTTTACCTGCTGAGCTATCTTATCAGCTCCTGTAAGAATTTTTTTTAAGGAGACAATTCAGAAAAAAAAAAGACAATTCAGGAGGAGAATCTATTAAAATGGACTTTGATAGGACATACCCTAATAGTATCCAATAATTTGTATGCCAAATTTAGAAAACAAGATAAAAGAAACAAAGAGAGGAAAACTAATGTCATTGGATGTCAAAGGACCAACGTTTAAGAAGAGGAGCCTGGGGCCAGGATCCTGAAGTCAACAGAGATGCTATCAAGAGGACACAATGAGCATTGACAATAACAGAGACACCATAATCTATTAAAAATGTGTGCCTTTTGTTCATCCAAGGGCACGGTGGAAGAGTAAGGAGGTGGTTGTCTTCGTCTGCCTTCTCTTGCTGTGATAAGCACCACGCTGAGAAGTAACTCTGGGAGAGAGGGTTCAGTTTAGCTCACAGTTCATACCCAATTGTCAGTCTTGTAGGGAAGTCAGGGCAGGAACCTGGAGGCAGGACCTGAAACACTGTGGAAGGAGCTCTGCTTACTGGCTTGTTTCAAGACTGAGTTTCTCTGTGTAACCATCCTGGCTGTCCTGAAACTCACTCTGTAGGGCCAGGCTGGCCTTGGATTCACAGAGATCCACCAGCCTCTGCCTCCAGGAGTGCCACCACCTCCGACCTGTGCCACTACTGCTCAGCCCCAAGCCTGCTTTCTTACACAACACAGGACTGCCCGGGGTGGCACCATCTTCCCCACATAATCCAGGAACTGGCTCACCTATATCAATCATTAATCAGGAAAGCGTGCCATAGACTTGTCTACAAATGATCTGGTGTGAGTATTTTCTCAATTAAGGTTCCTCTTCTCAGATAAGTCTAGCTTGTGCCAAACTGACAAAAACCAAAACAACCAACAACAAAGGACAATTGACTCCTATTCAATTTGACACATCAATAGGTCACTATTAAACCTTAACCTTTCCTTTATTGTTTATTCCCAAGATCTCATATTAATGTCAATACCGCAATATAAAACAGATCTTTAAAGTCCCATCGTAATTAAAATTTCAAACACTCTAAAAAAGTTCAGTCTTTTTAAAACATCCAAGGTCTCTTTCAAAATTTAAAGCCTTTTTAAAATATCAAAAAGCCATCTAAAATCTCAAAGTCTCTTAGTTGTGGGCTACTGCAAAATCAAAAATAAGTTACATAATTCTTACTTCAGACAGTGAGGGCCAGGATGTCGGTACAATCAGTTCAAAGTAAAACCAAAGGCCAGCAGGGTAAAACTCAATGTCACTCAGCATCTTCCGGACTCCTCTCCAGATTGGTCACCCTCAGGACACACACAGCTTGTCTCCTGGACTCAGGCCATCCCCATACCTGCTGTTGTCCTTATTAGAAGTCCTACGGTCATGGCATCTCCAAAATGCTGGGGTCTCTACTACAAAAGGGCTGTACCTCCACCCATAGCCTCTCACGCCCTCTCCTCAGGAACTCTAACCCTGCTACATGGTGTTAAGTCTTAACGTCTCTCCATGGCCTCTTCAGTCTTGGGGCTTCTACTGCATCTGAGGTCTCAGCTTCACCAATGGTCTCTCCTGGCCTCTCACAGCGCCAAGCCTCCCTGTTCTCCATGGCCCCTTCATGCCTTCACAACCAGCATCTGGGAAACTCTTAGATGTTGCTCAAGTTCAGCTGCCAGCAATAGATTCAGCCTTGGCCCCCTCCGGATCAATGCTTCTGTGTGCCAACCCTGAGGAAACACTTCCCAGAGATTTGGCCTAATGATGTTGTTCTCTTCCTCAGCACGGCTGACTCCAGGCCCAGCTGAGCAGCATTAGCATCAGTTTGAGTTTTGTGCTTATGGCCTCTTGTTAGCCACAGCCAATTCTTCAGCTGCAGTCCTGACAGGACCTTGGCTTTCCTCTCAACTTCACAAGCAAGGCCTCCATCATCTGTATCACTCAACATTTTTATATTCTGAGTTCTTACAGAACAGCCCATTGAGCTCTGAGCACTCAACAGATTTTCTACTCCAAAGTCCAAATGTCATCGCAATCCTCCCCAAACACATGGTCAGACCTCATGACCTGGTTCCAATTTCTGTCTTAGTCTGCCTTCTGGTGCTGTGTTCAGCCTGTTCACAATTGGCTAAAAGATAAGGGTTTATTTTAGCCAATTGCTCAGAGCCCATCTTCAAGAGAAGTAAGGGCAGCTGACAGCGGTGGCACACGCCTTTAATTCCAGCACTCAAGAGGCAGAGGCAGATGGATCTTTATGAGTTTGAGGCCAGCCTGGTCTACAGAGCTAGTTCCAGGACAGCTAGGGCTGTTACACAGAGAAAGACTGTCTAAAAAAAACAAAGGGAGGGGAGAAGGAGAGGGAGAGAGAGAAGCAGGGCAGTAACTCAAGACAGAAACCAGGAGGTAAGAACTGAAGCAGATTCCACGGAGGGCTGCTACTTGCTGGCTTGTTCCTCAGAGCTTGTTCAGCCTGCTTTTTTTTTTAATTGATTTTTATTGTGCTCTACATTTTCCTCTGCTCCCCTTCCTGCCTCTCCCCTCCCCTTCAACTCTCTCCCAAGGTCCCATGCTTCCATTTTACTCAGGAGATCTTGTCTTTTTCTACATCCCATGTAGATTATATCCATGTATGTCTCTCTTAGGGTCTTCTTTGTTGTCTTCTCTGGGATTGTGCCCTGTAGGCTTGTTTTCTTTGCTCTATGTTTAAAAACCACTTATGAGTGAGTACATGTGATAATTGTCTTTCNNNNGTGATAATTGTCTTTCTGGGTCTGGGTTACCTCACTCAAAATGATGTTTTTTAGCTCCATCCATTTTCAGCCTGCTTTCTTGCCCAGGTGGTCTGGAGCCTCCCACATCAACCATTAATCAAGAAAATGTACCACAGACTTGCCTAGGGCAATCTGATGGAAACATTTTCTCAACTGAGGTTTCTCTTCCCAGATAACTAACTCTAGCTTGTGTCTAGTTGACAAGAAAGAAAAAAGAAAGAAAAAGAAGGAAGGAAGGAAGGAAGGAAGAAAGGAAGGGTGTGGGAGGTCCTTCTGTCTATGTGTTGCTTTTTTGGTTAACAAATAAAGAACTGCTTTGAGCTTACGACAGGGAAGAACAGAACTAGGCAGGGAAAGTTAGACAGTATTCTGGGAGAAAGAAGGGCAGAGTCAGAGAGAAGCCATGGAGCCACTGCCACCAGAGACAGATATGCTGAAACTTTGCTGCTAGGCCACAACCTCGTGGTGATGCACAGATTAATAGAAATTGGTTAAATTAATATGTAAGAGTTAGCCAATAAGAAGCTAGAGCTAATGGGCCAAGCAGTGATTTAATTAATATAGTTTTTCTGTGGTTACTTCAGGGCTAAGCTAGCCAGGTGGCCAGGAACCAACGAGCAGCCTCCTCCTACAAAGGAAGGAAGGAAGGAAGGAAGGAAGGAAGGAAGGAAGGAAGGAAGATGGATGGAGGGAGGGAAGAGGGAAGGAAGGAATTAAGGAAGAAAGAGAAAGAAAGAAGGGAAGGGAAGGAAGGAAGGAACAAAGGAAGGACAGATGATGGTAACCCAACCAGCAGGGTATCTAGTGAAGGACCCAAACTTATAATGTTAAACTTGCTTGTACAATTTAATAAGAAATGGCCAGCTCAATGGGAAAACACTCCTTTTACAAGAGAGGGTTACCTCCCAATAACCTATGGACATATGAAAAGTTGTTCCCTTCATTAGCCATTAAGAAATAAAAATTAAAGTGACAATGTTACAATATAACAAGCTGACAACTGGCTGAAGTGAAAAGACAGAGTTATTAGAAGGTAACCAACATTTGATGAAACTAGGTCCTTATCTGCCCCTAGGAATGTCTAAGTTTAAAGAACCATTCTGGCGTCAGTTGGTCAGTGTCTACTGAGGCTGAATGTAGATATAACCTGTGGCCCAGCAAGTCCACCAGCAAAAATGCAGCCACCAACTGGTTTACATACAAATGCTGATAATCCACAATTGGAAATCGTCCAGATGCCCAGTAACAACAGAATGGAAAATGCATATAGCATGCTAGATTTCTAAAACAGTCCTATAACAAATGAATGGAAACAGAACTGTCTGTTGCTGTTAGAAGTAAGGAGAGCCGTTATCCTTAGGGAGGTTTGGAATGGGGGCTGGAGGGCTTTTCTGAGCACGTAGAATTGCTGAGTTTCTTGTTTTGGCTAAGTCTAGCAGTGTTTATTTTGTGAAAAGCCAGACACTTCCCTGTATGTCTCCCTATACTTTAACCAAGATCTTGAACACAATCAGATAGCATTTACATGATTTCTAAATTGTTGATCCTCAACATTGGCAACAGTACACACAGCAAATATTTTTATACACTGTTGGCAGAACTACAAGTTCTGTCAGCCTTCTTGGAAAGCTGATTAGCAATATGGACCAAAAACGCTCCAAAGTTTGTGGTCTTTCGCCTACTAATCCCACATATATGCATCTATCTTAAGGTAATAATCCACTCGATAAAATGACTAGGACAGGATGCAAAACTATGGATATTCTATACAGTCCAAACTACTTAAATACATATATGAGAAGCTGGAAGAAAGTACGTGGGAAATCATGAATGTTGTGTCGATATCCCCAATGAAGCCATGATCCCAACGTGATGGTGTTAGGGTGTGTGGCCTTTGAAAGCTGACTAGGTTTATGGGTGTGGGGGGATGCGGGTGTCTTCCTGATAGCGTTATGACCTACCAGACACAAGAGACAGACTAGCTCTCCACCTCGGTACAGTCAGAGGCCACCATAGAAAAGGAGCTGTCATGAGTCTGGGACAGGGACCTCTGCAGAGCCAAGTCTTGCTGGGATTCAGACCTTGGAATTCCTGGTCTCGGGAACTGTGGGAAATAAATGTTTATTGTTTCTGCCAGGATACAGCATCTTTTTGAGCCGTCAAGCATATAAGCATAATTATCTGAAGTTATAGCTGAAAGTACAGATGATTTCAGCCTCTTTATTTCACTATTTTTGAAACTCCCCATCAACCAAATTACATTTTAATTTTAAATATTGGGGTGTTTGCTGTGCCATCGTATGAGTGTGTGTGTGTGTGTGTGTTTTGAGAGGGGTGACTTATGGGAGTTGGCTTTCTCCTTCCACTATGTGGAAGTGGAGATCAAACTTGGGTCACCAGGCTTGAGAGTGAATGTTTTTACCCTCAAAGTCATCACAGTAGCCTTATTTTAATTTTTAGAAATGTAATTACTCATTAATTATGATTAATTCCTAGGTAAGGGACAAAAAAATAGAGAAACACAGAGTAAAGGTCAATGTTTCTCTTTCAAATAGTCTCAACCTAGCCCACCAGTTTGGTTTTTCAAAAATAGGCATCAATATCTACTTGTAAATGTCTTTATATATTTTGCTTAGCATATAAATCATGCACACATAGGTAAGGAAATGTGTGTTTACAATGTTTGGTGTGTGTGTGTGTACGTATGCGTGTGTGTATTTGTGTGTGTGTGAGAGTGTGTGTGCACACGTGTTTTAATTAGTACTTTAAATTAAAAACCCACAGGGGAGCTGTATACTCCCATTTTATTGTCTGTCCCATGCCATGTTTTAAGCATCACATAGCTACATAAGCAGTACTTTCCTGGAACATAAACTGCTCAGTGCCAGTGGCCACATGCCAGGTCCCCACCTGCTTAATACCTGCTTAGCTTCAGACAGCTCCTGGGTTGCCATGCTGGATCCCTCTAACATACTGTAAAATGCTTTAATGACACGCACCAAATAATTAGCAAGTTTGCATGGTCATCTGTCTATGTCTAGATCAGCCTTTCTAACTCAGCATCCAATAGTGCTGATAACTTTTACCATCGGAAATCTGAGAAGCACACATGATTTTATTTGTAAGGAATCTGGAAGCAATTATCAGTCGGGTTCAGGTTTCCTGAGTAGTCTCCTGCTTGCTCATTAGGTTTGAAGCAGGGAGTCTCGTGTCTGTTTAATTTTTCATCAAAGATGGTTTGTAGAAGGTGCCTTGCGGATCTGGACCGCATCGTTGCCCTGAACACTACATTAATAGAGACTGCTGTTTGCATAACAGAAAAGACAAATTACTCAGAAGTACCTGGAGGAAGCTTGTTTTTCACATGGAATGCATGATTTGTCCAAATACCAGAGGGGTCCAGCAATTTTCATAAATACTCTCTGTGCCGTAAACACATGCCTTCAACAGCAATTAAAGAAGTTGTGGCCACGCATCTCGCGATCCCCTGAGATGTAACTCACATCTATCATGCTCCCTCTGCGATGACTGCATGCTGTCCCATGTTCCGTCATCCTGTCCCTTGTTAAGTCTTTAAACCTGGCAGCTGGTAATTTTCTGGAGAGTTTTCTATCTATATGCACACACTTTTATGTGGATGAAATAAAACCTTGACACCCGCCTGGCTCCATCTCAGCAGGGTTTTTGCGTGTTGATTCCAGCAGTCAAGGGTAATTAGTTCCAATCTCAGTGGCATCTCTGTGGTGTCATTAAAGAAGGTGCGCTGCATAGCCCATGCCAGCAGCTCTGCAAACATCCTCTCCTTATTCCTCTTCACAGCAATCTGCCCTGAAGCTTCCTTCCTTCTGCCCCACTCCTGTCTCTGGCTTTTCTGGCTTCTCTTGGCTTCCCCACGTGTTGCCACTAATCTGTAGCTTAGCACCCTGGAGTGGGGCAGAGGTGGAGGAGAAGGCAGAAGGGGACAGTCTTATTACCAGATAGGAATGGGAAACTCCAGAGTGGTGAAACAAGACCTAGATGTTTTGCCCAATAACTTGTTGTAGTTATTAAATAGACTCACACAAACGAAACCCCCTCCCTGTGAGATGAGATCTAGAAGGGGGTGGATTGAGGTTGGGATTATTTTGGAAGATCAAGGGAAGGGTTTTTGTTGGTTGGTTGGTTGTTGGTTTTGCTTGAGAAAGAAGGTAACGTTTACGAGTGCAGAATGTGCTGCCCTGTCCCATTGATGCTGTTCACTTAGCGAGCACACCCCTGGCAAGAGGGATTCACCGTGGCCTCTGTTTTAGTCCTGAGGACTAAGTATGTTTCTGTGGCCAGGTAAAGTGCTGGTGCATGCCTTTAATCACAGCACTGGGGAGGCACAGGCAGGTGGATCTCTGAGAGTTTGAGACCTTGACATTAGGTGAGGCATTCATATATCTTTCGAGCTTCCAGGGTAGCAGTGGTAACAGCTGTACCCTGTCAGAGTCAGAGCTGAGAGCACCTTTGCAGGTGAGTCTCATGGAAGCATGGTGCTGCTGAGTATGCACACTGGCTGGAGAAGTGGGGAGGAAGCCTACACCCTACACCCTCGCTAAGGAAGAGGGTGAGGTCCAGGGAAGGCTGGCTAGTTAGGTGGGGCTCGGGGGCAAAGGAAATAGATGGTTTGTTTGGGGTGGGAGCAGAAGAGCTGCTCAGTCAGAGGTGCTGCGGGCAAGATCTGGGGGCAGGAGGCGTTTGAAGAATGTACTGAGGCGCATACAGGGTAACCTCTTGCACTGTTTGTCCTGTGATACACATTCATTTTTACTCACCTTCCCTTAATCCCCATAATTATTTTTCCCAACCTGGGAAACAGAACCTCCGTGGCAAGCAGTGCCTCTGTTGTCTTGATAACACACGGTAAACCACAAATGGCGTCTACTGTGTTCTGGGCTTAAGATTGTTTTGGGGGTTCTGTTCCAAAGTGTGGTGGTTTGAATGAAAATGGCCTCCTTAGGCTTACAGGGAGTGGCATTATTAGGAGGTGTGGCCTTGTTGGAGTGGGTGTAGTATTGTTGGGGGAAATGTATCACTTGGGTGGGCTTTGAGTTTTCAGAAGCTCAAGCCAGGACCAGTGTGGCATTCTTCCTTCCTGCTGCCTGCCAATCCAGAGGAGAATTCTCAGCTCCTCTCCAGCAGCATGTCTGCCTGTATGCTACCAAGCCTCCCACCATGATGACATGGACTAACTCTCTGAACTGTAAGCCGGTTCAAATTAAATATTTTCCTTTATAAGAGTTGTCATGGTTATGGTGTCTCTACACAGCAATAGAAACCCTAACTAAGACACAAAGGGTTGTTCACTTTTATTGGGTTCACTGTCCCCAGTCAGCCTGAGTCATGTTCTGGCTAGCTGTCCCCGCAATAGCAGCACACCTATAGGGACTTGGTGTAGTGACACTTTCAGAAGGTGAGGAAGGATGAGCCAAAGCAAGTAGCAAAAGAAAGGGACACACTCCCACTGAAGTCAGCCCGGATATTTCCTGTGCATCATTTGAGACCAGACCTGTCAAACCTAGTGTCTCTTTCGTGGTGTCTTTCAGATTCTGCCTGCCCTGTAACCATGGTAGTAGTGGCTCCGCTAGTTACACTAAGATGTATTATTGGTTTCATGACTCACTCCAAACATTAGGTTCCCAGGAATGGTGGCCAGACCTACAACCCTAGCACCTAGGCGATGCAGGCCGGAGGGTCAGGAGTTCAAGTCATCCAGACCGGTCTGGACTGCATGAGACTCCGATAAAGCCACACACACACACACACACACACACACACACACACAAACCAAGAATCAAACGGAAAGAAAACCAATGAGTTAATGAAGGAGTGCAGCCCGGGGTCAGGACAAAGCTACAGCACTGGTAGAAATTTTAATTAAACCTAAATAATATTAAAAAGCACTTCCCGGCACTCTCTCCTATTAACTTCTTCACTCTCACAGCACTTGGTTTTAATCATTGAGAAACGCTTACATGACAAAGTGTCTGAGCCTGGTCATTCAGATAGGGATTGGCAAGGCCAGAACTCCAACTCTAATCACTGTCGGTTTGGGGCCCTTCCCACTGCTCTGCCTCCCTGTTTTCACATCTGAAGATTGCCTTGGCTGTATAAATTACTTTTCATGACTATGTTACATGGCTAACTAGTCAAGGTCTTTAGGGGTCACAGAACCAGGGAAAGCTAAAGATAAATCAGTTCCCCAAGACAGACAACTGATTTTTTTTTCTGTTGTTATTTTGATAAATCCCAATACAAAGCCAGACATTTTCTCAAGGTCAATGATTTCCCGGTCTAATGGGAAGGAAAGACACCGAGAGATTTATGGTCAGCCATCTCCTGGCCTGGGGAGACCATGCCTGGAGTCTCTCTAGTCTGCAGGTGTGGGACACATCACTAAGTGTGTCAGCTTCATGAATGGCAAAGTCACTTTGTCCCCTGACTTGATCCTGCCTAATTCAAATTCAAAACCTGGGTCAAGGGCCGCACTGACTGATCAGATGCACCCTTGAGCACCCCCTGCCTGGAGGCTGAAGTGCCCCCTGGCTGATGCCCACCTGGCTGGGAGGAAGAAGTGGCTTTCTCCCTTTCCTCTGTGCTTGGCTTAACAGTTTAAAACCGTAATGTGACCAGAGAGAAGAATGGCCCAATGTGCAGAGATGTGAAAACAGAGAAGTCTCCTCAGACCTAGAGGAAGAAGAATGGCCTGAAGTGGGCAGGAGCCGAGCCCTTAACTTTGACTTTAAAAATCCTATGTAGCTGGGCGGTGGTGGCGCATGCCTTTAATCCCAGCACTTGGGAGGCAGAGGCAGGCGGATCTCTGTGAGTTTGAGGACAGCCTGGCCTACAAGAGCTAGTTCCAGGACAGGCTCCAAAAAAAAACCCAAAAAAAAATCCTATGTAATGTTGAGATTCCACCCCAGGAAATTCATCTGTATATCCCTTTGGGTCTAACCTGAAAAGGGGCCTGCCTTCTGAGTACTCCTAACAGAGCTCAAGTGGTCCCGAGCAGAAGGAGCACACTGGGCCCTCCTAAGAAGTCCCTAGTCCTGGCTCAGGGGATTTCCAAGGCAGGTAGGGTGATCAACCCAGAGGCAGGTCACCTGATAGAAGATGGAACCTTGTCAGACCAGTCTGGTAGGGGTGGGACAAGTGCTATGGACAGATGTCCCTAAGCTTAGAACAGGGAACACTGAGGCTTGAAATGCTCAGCCTAGGAGCTCCAACCCAGTCCTTAGAAAAGAAGCAAAGCCGGAGGAAGAAGGCAAGACATGTAACCTAGGGAAGCAGCCAAGATGAAATACTGCGCATGTCAGTTAGTAAGTGCTCGCAAAACTGTATCTTAAGTCAGATTCTTACACCTCATTGTAAAGATGGAGTTTGGATTCAAGAGGTACGCAGTTGGTAAGGCCATCCCAGAAGTCATACTAGTAAACAAAACAGAAGGACCTTTGGAATAAAGCTGCTGCTAGTCATTGTATTAGGAAATCATCATGTGCTATCAGCTCACTGAGAAGCTGGCTATAGAGTTGGGGTTGCCACTTCAGACGGGACCATGTTGGCCTTAGACTGTCCTCCAAGGCCTCTAGTCCATAACTGCGCTGCCCCCACCCCACCTTGTGCAAAGGGGAAAGAAGAGCCCGATAGCTGGAGTAAGCACCATGTCCTTGAGAACAGAGGGAGAGTAAATAGGGTGAAAACACTGTCCTTGAGCACAGCTGGGAAGGGAATCAATGCCAGCACCTTCCCAAAGTGACGACTACACTACGGTCTATTGAATGATATAAAGAAACCTATGGGGCAAATGTCTAGTCAGAAGTCTCACCAAGGAGCAGATATTCTGCCTGGGATCCTCTGTGTGGAAAAGAGGCCCTGCCTGACTGTTCTGGTTCCTGGACCTGCCCGGTCAGTATCTGCTGGACACTGGTATGTCTGGTCTGATACTCTACTACCCTTCTGGTGCTTGTCATTTGTCCTAGTCACTGTTGCTGAGAAGAGACACCTTGGCCAAGGCCACTCTTATGGGAAAAAAAGCATTTAATTGGGGGCTCACTTGCTGTTTCTGAGATTAAATCCATCATCCTCATGACAGGGAGTATGGCAGCATGCAGCCGGGTGTTGGAGCAGTAGCTGAGAATCATATCCTGAAAGAGAGAGTTTCTGGGCTTGGCATAGCTTTTTTCAAAGCATCCCTCCACCCCTGTGACACACTTCCTCCAACAAGGCCACACCTACTAATCCTTCTAATCCTTTCAAGTAGTGACATTCCCTGGTGATGAAGCATTCAAAGTATATGAACTTATGGGTGTCATTCTTATCCAAAGCACCACACTGTACTCCCTGGCCTCCAAGGCTTGTAGCCATATTGCAATGCAAAAAATGCATTCAGTTCAATTTCAAAACTCTCATAGTTTATCGCAGTCAACATTATTTAAAAGTCCAAAGTTCAAAATCTCTTCTGAGACTCATGGCAATCTCTTAACTGTAATCCCCTGTGTTGTGGGATGTCTTTCTGTATGCTGTGAATATGTATTGCTCTCATTGGTTGATAAATAAAACTGCTGTCACCTATGGCAAGGCAGGATAAAGCCAGGCAGGAAATCCAAGCAGAGATACAATGAAAAAGGGCAGAGTCTGAGAGACACCAGCCAGTCACTCAAGGAACAACATCCAAGCAGACCTGTAACATCATGGCCACGTGGCAATACTTAGATTAATAGAAATGGGTTAAATTAAAATGTAGGCGCTAGCTAGTAATAAGCCTAAACCATTGGCCAAACATTTATAATTAATAGTAAGCCTCTGAGTGGTTATTCAGGAACTGGAAGACAGGAGAGAAACCTCCATTTATACCCCTATAAATAAAATAAAAAGGAAGATCGCATGCTTCCATCGTATAATAGCATAGGATATATAGTACCATTCCAAAAGGGAGGAAATATTAGGAAGCAAAACCTAAAGTCATCAGTGTAAACTCAAAACTCTGCATCTCCACATCTGTTGTTAAGACACTCTCAGGTCTCCAACTCATTTCAGTTTTGATGACTGCAACACACTTCTCTTTCTCAGGCTGATTCCATACCCAGACTGCCGCTCTCCTTTGCTGGTATCCTAGGCTCTGGCATCTCTAATATCTTGGGGTCTTCAACACAATCCAGGCTTCATTTATTGGCCTCTATAGGTCTCCGTGCAGAGACACCCCTGACATATACCTGGCCTTAGCAGCTTTCCTTAGATGCAGAGGGAGATTACACAACCCCTTTCACGTATCCTCGACTCTCAAGCCAGAACGATGTGGCCAAAGATGCTGATTTCTGCAGCTTGATGGGGCTGACACTTGGCCCCTTCCTTCAGTTACATTTGTATCAGCTTCCTGTTGTTGATGGTTTCCTTCATTGAGTAAGCTTCTCTTGAATTCTTTTTCCTGAGTTAGAAACTTAGAGGGTTGGGTCTTGCCCTGAGGTCCCCACTCCTTTTATTCTGGTTTGCGTTGTTTTTTTTCTTTAAACTTTTTATCTCCTTGAGCACTGGACTTAGCTCCATTACACTTCCTGATGCTCCTTTTTGCCTCAAATTGTACGTTTTGAATTTCTCCTCACCCCACTTGTTCTTTTACCTTATAGATCTGCATAAGAGTGATCACTGAGAACCACACAACACAGTCAATACTAGGCTGTCTTGAAATCTCTGCCAGTGCAACTAATCCAAACTCTTCAATTATCTTCGGGTAGATGATTTGGGACAAGGACAGAAAGCACTCACATTCTCCTCCAAAACAGCACAAGAGCAGTCTCTAGGCCACTTACTAATATTCTTCTCTGAAACTTCTTGGTCTGGGTCCCCACAGTTCCAACTACCCTCAGCACCACTGTCTTCCATGCTATTATTAGGATGGCTCTGTTTAAGGTGTCCAACCGCTTTTCTAGCCCAAAGCTCCCAAAGTCTTCCATATTCCTCCAACAAGCAGCACAGTCAGGACTGTCTAAACAATACCTCACTGCTGGTACCATCTTCTGTCTTGGTCCTTTTCTATTGCTGTGAAGAGACACCATGACCAAGGCAACTCTTCTGGGAGTTTACTACAGTGTCAGGGGTTTTATCCATTATCATCATAATGAAGAGTATGATGATTTGCAGGCAGGTTCTGATGCAATAGCTGAGAAGTATATCCTGAGCCATAGGCAGAGAGAGAGAGAAAAGGAGAGACATGGGCCTTGAATGGGCTTTTGGATCTCAAATCCCACACCCTGTGACACACTTCCTCCAATGAGGCCACACCTTTGAACTCTATTCCTTTCAAATAGTGTCACTCCCTGGTGATTAAGCATTCAAATATATCAGCCTATGGGAGCCATTCTTATTCAAACACCATACCATTTTATTCTTACTCTCTGTATATTGTGTCATACAAATTCGTTCCTTCAAAACTGAAAATATGGCTATGGTGAAGCATCCCCCCATGAAGCAAAAGCTACATTTAGGAAATGTAAAAATTGACTGTGCATGTATGATAAAAGAGAGAATTAATTCCAGTTGAAATAGATAAGATATACCAGGATAAACTACAAAGTCCAACTCATGCGCTTATAGATGAGCTGGACCTCACATATAAGAGAAGAGGGTCAAGATAATTCCATATAAAATGCCATGGAAATGGTGACCAGGAATCATATAAAACATGTCCTTTCTCATCAGGCTTCTTCGTGTATCCAATCACAAGTTCAAGCTCCGAGACCCTGGAATCCATATCCTCCTAAACAGTTGGAAGCAAAGGCAAAAATTGATGTGGCCATAGAGCAGAAGCGATGTAGAACTTCCCTGAAGGAATGATCAAATAAGATTTAAAAACTGGCAGGTTGCTTCAAGAGAAGATCAACCAAGGACCAACTAATTCTCATTTTGCCAAGAAAAGCCTAAATATGCAAAGTCTATGAGTTACAAATTACATGTTAAATAGAAGACAAAGCCCTAAATGGGACATCTATATTAACCCCCACCAAGCCTCAGAAAACATGGGGAGAGGGGTGTGAGAAAGGAAGAATGGGGAGCACTGGGAAACTTTTGTCTTCCGGATATCCCCCGGCTGTTGCCCTAGGGAACTCACAGCACCCGGACAGGATGATGGGGTCCATCAACATTGGGTCCTGAATGTGGGAGGGCCTCATGAGGCCCCACCTCTCCTTGAGGAGCTGTGGTAGTGGATGGCTGCTGGGGGAGGAGGATTCATTCTCCTTAGTGACATAGGTACTGGCAGGATGCATATGATCTAGTAAATAACCCACACCTATGCTCATAAAAACAACCCTAATTAACATCAGAGGCTTGCGGCAAAACAAAATAAAATAGCAACAACTAAAAAGACTTGGAAGTAGGAGCAAGGGGTTCAGTGGGAGTGGAGGTAGATGAGGAAGACAAAGTGGGTGAAAATGGCAAAAGTATTTTATATGCATGTGTCAACTTAAGAAAAAATAAAATGTTAGAGGTTAAAAAAGAAGAAATAGAAGTTAAAGGGGTTTTGGAATAAATCCAGTTCTTTAAATTGAGTTCATTTAGATAAAATAAAATTCATTACATGCTCTTGTTTTTCTCCTTGGACTTCATAGTGGTATTTTTATGACTATTGAATTTTATGATTCCTGAATTGCTTCCTATTCCCAAGATTCTGGGATCCTGCCCTGCTCTGTGAGAGCAGTTTCCTGCCTGTCAATCATGAGCTGCTGAGCTGTCTAGGGTTAAGAGCATACTTAACTTTAATTACTATCCAGCCAGGCAATTGAATTTCCGTCGGTCACCAGCGAACTCTATTGGTAGGAGGAAAGTCAATCTCATCTACCAAGAAAGAGGAGGCATATTGACTGCGCCCTTGAGCCCAGCAGCCTCGCCCTGGGCTTCACAACCAGATGAACTGAATTCACACCGCCTGAAGCTCTTTGGGTCACTGAGACCACGGCCTGTAAGTAAGTAGTGCATCTCGAAACTGCTCAGAAGTAAATGGGGTTAGACATGGCCTGGCACAAGGTGCTCGGTCAAAAACGCACACCACCGCTCAGCAGACTCCTTTTACTGTGTGATATCTGTGGGAGAACAGGGCTCCTTGTTAATACTGACAGTGGCGCTGATGGGGTGCAAGCATCTCCTTCTTAACCAGAAGGCAGCAGGAAGTTGATTGATGGTCACACTGAGGAAAACTTGATCAAAAGAGACCTCAACGTCTGCCCCCACCGTGACACACTTACTACAACAACTTACTTATTATTAATTATGAAAGCTCAGCCTATAACTTAGGTCCAAAATAGCTCTAGCAACTTAAATTAACCCATTTTTAAATTAACCAACATTTTACCATGTGACTTGTACCTATCTCCCATTCTGTGTGCCCAGCTCCTGCTGTGTCTCGATGGCATCTCTCACACACCTAGATTAGCTTCTCTTCCTCTCTCTGCCTGGAAGTCCTGCCTAGCTATTGGCCATTCAGCCTTTTAATAGGTTAAACGGGTGCCTTAGGCAGGCAAAGCAACACATTTTTACATTATTAAACAAATGAATCATAAGAAAGTAACACACCTCTGCATAGTTAGCATAATATTTCTCCACATAAGCAAACGTATGGAATGACAGCTGGGGCTGTCCTCCACATGCATCATCCACATACATACACACAAGCACAGAGTCAGAAAGAGGCTGGGGATCCATAATTCCCTTCCAGGGCATGTCCCCAACGATATAAAGACTTCCTATTAGACTCTACCTTCCAAAGGTCCACAGCACCTCCCCAAAGTGCTGTGAGTGTTAACAGTTCTGGAGGGAGCGGTATCTTGACGTTCTGGGATACCTCTGGTTACAGGGCCAGGGTGGGTTTCTTTAACTAGCTCTGATTTCACAGTCAGGTGATGTCTTTCACTGGCCCTTTTGCCTTACAAGTGCTACACAGGGATCAAGTTTTTAACACATGGACCTTCAGTGGACATTCAAAATTGTAATTATAGTAACCTTAAAGGGCTGGGCGATGGAAAATTGGTTCCAAGAGGTGGAAAGGTGATTAGGTACCTGGGGTTACTGCCTTCATAGTGGATTGATGCAGTTTTTACAGGACCCTTGAGTTCCCTTGACAGTGGCTGTTGTAAAGCCATGCCATTCCGTAAACCTAGAAAACATGTGGATGTTGTCCTTCCTGCTCTTCTACCATGTTAGACCCTCGAGTCTCCAAGGAAACCCTCATCATAGTTTAAAAAATAAATAAGGGGAACTTGTCTTAGAGTTTCTTATGTGTGTTTGTCTGTGCATGCATGTGGAGGCCAGAGGTCAACCCTGGGTGTCATTTATCTGGAGCCAGCAACTTGCCATTTTGGAGACAGAATCTTTTTCTGTAAACTAGGGATTAGGCTAAGCAGGTGGCCAATGAGCCCCAGGATTGTAAATGCATCCACTACACCTGGGGTTTCAGGTGGGGCTGGAGACTTAACTCAGGACCTCAATGCTGTATGGCAAGCACTTTATTAACTGATCCCTCTCCTCAACCCCTGATCTTGGGATCCCTGAGCTAAATAAACCACTTTTCTCCATGAATATCCAGTCTCCAGGGTTTTGTCACAACAGAGAACAAAACAAAATATGGTATCTGCAGGATGGTGGTGGCACCACCTTCAATCCCAGACTTGGGAGGCAGAGATAGGTGGATCTCTGTGAGTTTGAGGTCAGTCTGGTTTACAGAGCTAGTTCCAGGGCAGCTAGGGCTACACAGAGACACCTTGTGTTGAAAAACAAAACAAACAAACAAGAATGTGGTGTGCTTGTGGTGTGTTCCTATCACCTCGTCTCTCACTTCCTGCTTCTGCTGATGTCAGAAGTCCAGTGTAAGTCATTGTACCTCCACCCTAGGAAACAAAGGGCACCTTAGCAACTAGACATAAGGAAGAAGAGAGAGCATGGGCAGATTTTCCGGACCTACTTTTGGGGGTGTCTTGGTTACTGTTCTATTGGTATGATGAGACACCCTGATCAAGGAAACTTTTTTTAAAGATTTATTTATTTATTATGTGTACAGTATTCTGCCTGCACATATGCCTGCATGCCAGATCTCATTATAGATGGTTGCCAGCCACCATGTAGTTGCTGGGAATTGAACTCAGGACCTCTAGGAAGAATAGCCAGTGCACTTAAACTCTGAGCCATCTCTCCAGCCCTCAAGGAAACATTTAAAGAGAAGCATTTAGTTGGAGATTGCTTACAGTTTCAGAGGGTTAGTCCATAGCAATCATGGTAGGGAGTGTGGTGGCAGGCAGACATGGGACTGGTGCAGTAAATGCAAACTTACATTCCATCTGCAGACAGAAGGCAAAGAGAGAAAGACTGGGCCTGATGTAAGCTTTCGAAACCTCGAAGTCCACCACCAGTAACATACCTGCATACCTTCTCCAACAGGCCATACCTCCTAATCCTCCCTAAACAGTTCCATTAACTGGGGATCAAGCATTCAAACATATGAGCCTATGGGGGCCATTCTCTTTCAAACAGGGGGCAGGAGGGAGAAACAAGAAACATTACCTTCAAGAATCACACATCCTCCTTTGTCCCCCAGATCCAATATCCACTTATTCTTTGCCATTCATTTTTCCCCTTCCTTCTTCTATTGAATTTCTCTGGATCCATTTACTCCTGTATGTATCAAATATTTATTATGTACCGAGAAAGGATCTAAGTATTACCTCATGTATTACCTCATGTATTTTTTTAAAATGCTGCAAGATCCCCCACAGAGCAGCCGCGACCTGGTGGGTCC
>LOEQ01000740.1:74670-91284 GCA_001685075.1 Bramus lutescens | reverse complement strand
CAATGCCAAGAGGTGGAGTGGGTGGTTTTTGGTCAGTGGGTGAGGGTTACAAATTGTTATTGGTCATGGTCAGAAAAAAAAAGCTGAACAAAGAGATTAGATTCCAGGATCTCTTTCTTTTTTTAATATTTATTTATTTATTATGTATATAATATTCTGTCTGTGTGTNCAATGCCAAGAGGTGGAGTGGGTGGTTTTTGGTCAGTGGGTGAGGGTTACAAATTGTTATTGGTCATGGTCAGAAAAAAAAAGCTGAACAAAGAGATTAGATTCCAGGATCTCTTTCTTTTTTTAATATTTATTTATTTATTATGTATATAATATTCTGTCTGTGTGTACATCTGCAGGTCAGAGGAGGGCACCAGACCTCATTACAGATGGTTGTGAGCCACCATGTGGTTATGGGGAATTGAACTCAGGACCTTTGGAAGAGCAAGCAATGCTCTTAACCACTGAGCCATCTCTCCAGCCCCAGGATCTCTTTCTGAAGGGAAAAAAGAGGGGGTTATAGAAATAATGGGATAAAAGGGTGGGTTATTGAGTCTACTTTTGAACAACCACTAGTTTCAAATGTTTTACATTGGCATGGATTTTTATATATTGGTACAAATGTAAGGTTATTTTTGTTATATTGTATATAGGTTTCTACTCTTATTTAAGGTACTGTACCTATGCAGCTCATTTAAAAATGTAATGTAAAGTTTTAGTCCTTGAAAACTACTTAGGATGATAAGTAACAATGGTTAGTAGTTAGTTATCTATAACAATCAAACTTATGGTCATCTTAGGTATGTCTTCAAGGTCAAACAGATATATTTTAAATAAATAGGTAGTCTTCAAAAACTTCAAAGACCTACAGAATATGGGATTTAAGATGGGTTGATAACATAAGGCTTTTCATGACAATGAGACACATCTGCTCCTGACAGCACCAATTTACTTCACAAAAGGGGGAAATGTTGTATAATATTTATATACTTTGTGAAGATATATTGCTGTGATTGGTGTAATAAAGAGCTGGACAGCCAACAGCTAGGCAGGAGGTATAGGTGGGACTTCCAGTCAAAGAGATGAAGGGGGAAGGGATAATCGAGGAGTGGAGGAGATGCCAACAAGACACGGTGGGAATCAGACATACAGAATCATACAGAGTGAAATAAAGGTAAAAAGCCACATGGCAAAACATAGATTAATAAAAAAAAACAACCCCACAGATTAAGTTATAAGAACTAGTGGGACAAGGTTAACCTAAGGCCAAGCTTTTATAATTAATAAGTCTCTGTGTCATTATTTGTGAACTGGCAGCACAAAGAAAAGCATGACTATACATATTCATTTAACAGATATGATGGTTAGCGCACAATGTAAAAGACTAGAGACCACCCTCATTCCAGGCCATTCCTCTTCCAAAGGAACAAGCTGTGACTAATGCTCTGATAAAATGTCCAAGAAAATGAATTAAGGAGAGGCTTGAGCTCATGGCTTCGTGGTCACCAATCCATGGTGACTTGGTCCTGTGACTTTGGGACCTGTGGCAGCACAGCCCGGCACAGGGCGTGGGAATCTATGGCAAAGCAAAGTTCTTCATCTCATGGTGGTCAAGAAACAAAGAGAGAGAAAGGGGAAGGAGCCATGGTTCTAATGTTCCCTCTAAGGGCAAGCTCTCAATGACCTGCCATCCTCCCTCTGGGCCCCGCCTTCTGAAGGTCCCACCATTCCCAGGTGTGCTACAGACTGGGGACCAAGGCTTCAGCATGTGGGCAACCTGGTAAACATTTAAGAGCCTCGAGAGGGAATCTCCGTGCTAAGGGATTTCACAGGAAACACATGGAAATGACTGGCTAGAGAGACCTGAGAACAAGTTTGGTTACTAGCACATATTATGCAATCTAACACTCTGAAACACCAACACAGGTCAAAATGTTCTGACAAAGTCTTAAATTCTGTTCCAGTGATCTGTCCCTGTCTTCAAAAGAGATTCCCCTCCCCTTTCATTCTCTCATTCAGTACACAGGCAGTGTGGGGCCATCAGGTCCCAGCTGTCATCTGAGCACTAGGGGACTGTACCCATAGAAACTCACTGCCCTAGTGGGACTTGTGTTGGTAGCAGAAAAAAACCAAATCAAAACTACACTGATGACCTAATGTCAGGAGGTGGTGGGGACAATGAAGAAAAGCAAAGCAGAGTGAAGCCATCTGAATGCCAGGCCCAGAAGAGGGGAGGATTCCAAGGTGGGGGAGAGGGCATTGAAAGAAGTGGAGAAGCATGGATGGGTTAAAGTGCCAAAGAGATTAAAGTAGGCGAGGTCACGGAGAAGTGGGTTCGTAAGGCCAGGCAGGCCTTAGAGAGCTATTTGGATAGCATCTGTAGGATGCAGAAGTGTAGTCAGCAGAGCGATTTGAGCAGGCGGACTTGATCTGAGTTACTTAGGTAAAAGTCTACCTTGTTTAGTTAACATGTGAAGAATAGGTTGCAAAGGGTGGTCCAGAGTCAAAGCAGTGGGCCAGCCTCAGTAGTTAAGATCTTGCTGATGTGAGCTGTGGACGTACGCTGTGGTTTAGATGTGGCTTGTTCCCCACAGTTCACGGGAGGTTTGGGAGGGGCACCAACTTAGAAGGGATTGGATATTTTTCCTGGGACTCTGGGCAGTTCTTTAACAAGGCTTTTACAATAGCCCGCTGGACCCTCCCAGTCTCTCTGGCTTCTTGTCCCAAAGGGTGAGCTCTTCTTCCCTCACACATTCCCACAGTTGCTACAGACCATGGCATTAAGCGCTGAGGGGACCCAATCCAGAGAGTGTACCACCATGCTGTGCTGCTTGCATTTTGCCTAAAGAGATCTTTTTCTTTATAGCTAGCCTGCTTCTGATGTTTCATTATAGCCAAGAAAATGATATGAATATAAGGTGTGATCATGGAGCCAGAGTGAAATATTCTGTTAATGACACATTTGGATGTGATCCCAGCACTCAGGAGGCTGAGCTGGAGCAAATAGACTCGATTTCTGGGTGATTCTGAGAGAAACAACTCTGTGATGGCTCCTCAGGGTCTGGTCTGAGCAAGTGGGTGAATTAAAACCGCCGGTAGGACATGGGTCAGAGTTGAGTGAGGTGTGAAGAGAATGCTAAGAACCAGGGTGCTGATGTGTGACGGCTGAGACACCTCTTTGATGAGCAAGCAGAAACGTCAAAGGCTGCTGTATGGAGGCCAGACTGGAGGGAAAAGGTGAGGGGGGGTCAAATTGGGAGTCAGTGTATATAGATAGTGTGGGAGGTCGTAGGGGCCGTATAAAGTTACTCTGAGATTGTTCTAGTTTCGTTTCTGTTGCTGTGATAACATATCCTGGCAAAAAGTGATTTAGGGGAGAAGAGGGTTACTTCAGCTCACAGTTCCATGTTACAGGGCCTCCCTGCAGTGACGCCACAGTGGCAGGAACTTGAGACCTTGGGTCGCACCACATCCACATCAAAAGCAGAGGGAAATGAACGCAGACTTGGTGATTTGCTTGCCTCCCTAGGGAATGTTGCCGCCCACAGTGGGCTGTGTCTTCAACCAATAACCACCCCACCCCCCAGGCTAATGTGGACAATTCCCTCATGTTGACTATCGTAGGTGACTCTAGAGTGTATCAGTTTGACAAAGCTACCCACAACTGGAGTGGACATGCCTAGAGAGGATGCTGAGCTGCCTGCAGTTCACGGATGTGAGGGGATTCACCCAAAACTGAAAGGCCAGGAAGGCCAGAGGTAAAATCAGAATAGTGCAGCTGGAAGATGAGCGTGCTTCGCCCCGTATGAAGGTGTTGGTTACAAACCAGGAGAATAAGGGAAGCGTCGGCCGAGCCCAGGGTCTGGCAATCAGTATTTGCAGGGAATACGGGCTCAAAAAGACTGATTGGGAAGAAAATGGAGGCAAGAAAGTGGAGAGGATGTGTGCAGTCAACTCAAACTTTGCAGTAAGTAGGGTGAAGAAAGCAGATGAAATCTAGACGTGAGACCAGCTGAGAGGGGCTCTGTGAAGGGACTCTAGGGCGGTGTGGCTGCTGCTGAACATATTCTCTAAAACAGAAAGAAGCGATGGCGCGAGAGGATACACGTTCCACAACAAGCATCCCAGTGTGTCAAAGCTCTTGGGATTCAGGACGCAAGTCCTAAGAGCACCTGGTGTGTCAACCCTATTGGCACCGTCCAGACTGAGGACAGCCAGGTGGCAACAACTCAGTGCTTAAGCTTCTCCTGTGAACTCTGACCTATTATATCTTAACATTTGGTAATAGAATTTTAGGATTAATTTTTGTTCTTCAATCAATCCCTTAAAAAAAATTAAAAACAAATCTGCAGCAGGAAAAGGATGGGAAGGTACTAGCAGAATGGATTACTAGGATTCAATGGCGACACCTATTGGCAGTGGTGTGAATGGCACTAGCTGATAAGTTTCTTCAGACAGTGCCTTTACCCGAGAGAATCCAAGGCTGGCCCCTTTTGAATATACATCTTTAAAGGTTCTGGGAGTCNGGCAGGGGGAGGGGAAGGAGTCCCTTCCTACTGGCAAGAACAACATTTTTCAAAGGGGAGAGTAGGCCCTCAGAATCACAATTTTATTTGAATATAAACAAAAACTGCTTTATTCACCTGCAGAGTTTAATTGCTCTTCCGGTAATTTGAAAAGTAATTAAAAATTCCCCCTTGATTTTCTGGACTCGGGCTGTCACAATTCTTTTTCTATGTAAAGTCAGACAGGGTTCAGAATGGGCAGCATTTCCATGGTCTCACCTGGTTTCAAACACTAGGAAAAGCCACTTGGTCTTCTAATTTACAACCTCTCTTGAGACCCATAAAGACAGCTGTGGTCAATTTTAAAGCCAGCTTTAAATTTCATATGTCTTTTCTTCCAACAGGTTGGGGCCGCAGACGGTCTCGCGATCTCTAGAGATCCCCTGATGCAGTAACTCACACAGTTTCACTAGGTGTCAAAGACACATTTGGTTCACCATCTTTATTTGTAAAAAATAAAAACTGAAAAGAATAAATTGTGTAAATAGATGAAAACATGCAAAATAATAAAATTTGAGTGGCTAAAAAAATGTTTCTGCATTGAAGTAATAACAAAAATACCAGAAAAGGTCATTGTACATACGGGCGGCTCTGGGAGTAGGAGGGAAATAAGATTCATGAGTCGGACTTGCAAACCAGCCTCCCAGGTGGATTCTGAGACAAATAAAACATGAATCTGAGCATAGGTGTGGACCATCCAGATCTTGGGGAGAGAATATTCTTCATCCTATCCCAAGCTGGTATCATTTTTGTTGTTGTTGTTGTTGTTGTTAGCTTCATCTCAGCCAGCTTCAGATATAGAGAAAAATTTGTGCTTTATTGGAAACCATATTGCCTAGACTCCCTCTATTCAAGTTCCATGGAAGCCATTTTGTGACTGAAAGAACTAAATTACTGGCAGAAAACAAGTTTTTGCCCGTGGCCATACAGGGTCTGTGTCGCCTCCAGGGTACCCTGACTTCCTTCTTTTGTGGGGCCGGCTTCCACCCGTGTTCACGTCATCAGTGTTCCTCAGCTAACAATAGCCTCAGCCTCTCTGCTCCACTGATTGTAGGACCCTTACTAGCTTCCTTATTAATGACACCCTGAATAGATTTTCATTTTTACATCTGCATTTTGACATAAGTGATTATACCCTATTTTGAAAATCATCTTTTAAAAAAATATTTTGAAGCTATAAAATAATTACTTCAAAAAATTATCTTTTTGAAAATTATTATTTATCATTGCTCTAGGTTTTTTTATAAAAAAAAAAGTCTGAGAAAGAGAGATGAGAGAGGAAGGAGGAGGAGCAGGTAGGCCTGCTCTGCCCTCAGAGTTAAACCTTGAGGAATTGGTTCATTCCTCCCACCCCATTCTGGGGTGAGGGCTTTCTTCTGGCGTCTGCCTATTTGTCCTGTTTTACATGAACTGATGAACACATTTCTGACCCCTTCCCTGTCTCCTAACTAAGGTAGAAGCGCTGGGAATCCACGGCCCTGCTTCCATCCTCTTTTTAAAGGCTCTTACCGACTACTCTTGTTTTATACTGTTTTTGTTTTTATATAGCTTTTAAGTTGGCTTAAACCTTCTGAATGCTGAGGAAGGGCTGGGAAGTGAGTGCTCGACAACACGTGTGTCTAGGTGATCCCAAGGCTCTTTGTTATGCTGACATTCTAGAAGATTTTATGCACCTCTGCATGGGAAATCCGGAAGTAAAACTTCTCCTCTGGTATTACCATTCTCAAAATTGTGACAAAATACAAAACTTACCATCTTAACCCTTTAGAAGACACGAAGGAAAACAGCTACAACATGAGAGCTCCTTGAGAGTCTGCTTGGCCCAGGAAAGGGCAGGGATTTGGCTACATCCCAGTCAGAATCCGGCCTACCTGAGTTTGCCCTCCAGGCTCCCATCAGCTGGTCTGTTTTCACAGTTCAGAGCAAGGCAGGTTTGGAAGGCGCTCCAATGGGTTACAGAGCAGAGCGTGTGCTGACCCGCTTCCCTACAGTCGGGGCTGGAAACTGCAAATGCTTTATCTGAACACATTTTTAAAAAGCAAGTCGGCAATGCGATTTCTGGCAATTCTCATGTCTGCCCGTTACTAAAAATAAACAAGGAGACTGTGAGATTTGATTTTCATTGTTAAATTGACTGGATTCAGAGTCCATCAGAAGAATGAGGCACACCTCTTATTGTTACAAGAGTATTCTGGAGTAGATGAATTAAGGGAAAGACTGACCCTGGAGAAGTGGACTGGGCCATGGCTGCATCCCACCGCATTTCAGGCTAGAAGGAGGAAGAGAAGCCAGTCAGCTCAGTGTAGCATCCCTGGCACTGTTCCCTGGCCTGCCCAGACATGAACTCCCTGCTCTGTTGTCTTCTTCCTCCATCACAGACCGAACCCACTGCAACCATGCCCCAAAACTAATGTTCCCTCCCTCCCTCATGCTCGGGACAGCACCCACTTCTCCTCCCACCCTCATGCTGAATGCTCATCCCTGGCCAGCCTTCCCAGCTGACTCCTCTCCCAATGCTTCCCTTGTCTTGTTTGGAAGTGAAAGTCTGGCCCTTTTCGGTTTTCTACCGAGAAGAAAATCCTTGTAAAGAACTGAGGTGAGCAGTTGCTTTTATTCCTGCTTGACTGTGAACTGCAGGCAAGAACATAGGCCCTGGGTAATAAATGAGGAAAAAACATACTCTGACGTGGAGCTGAATGTCTACGAAGCAGATATTGAGCGCTTCTGAGGGTTCTGGCTCTGACACTGGGAACGGGTGATGAGCTGGGTAAGCCTGAGCCTTCATTTTCTTTTTCTTCTTTTTCTTTTTCAATATAAAAATTTTATGGATGATTTGGAAATTTCACATGATGCACCCTGATCACATTCCCTTCTCCATCCTCCCAGGCTCACCCTCCACTTTTGTGAGCTCCCCCGAAACAAAAGAAGAAAAACAAAATAAATGAAAAAAAGTTCAACTTGTGTTGCCCGTATACTCATCAGAACCTGGTCCAACTCCCAGTCCCCAGACCGTTAAAGAAAATTGAATCCTTTCACACCCACCCCTGCCAGACGTCATTAACTGTGAAGAACTACACCTCAGCATCTTTAGCACAATTTTTAAGAGTCTCTTCAATGGCTTTCTGTCTAGGCTGTTGCTTTTCAGGGGTGGGGGTGAGGGGAGAAAAGTCACAGAAGCCGTCCATGTCTCTCTTTCTCAACTGTGAGTCTGTAGTCATCGACCACTGCCAAAGAAGCTTCCTTGCTCTTTATAATGAGCAGCAGAGTGGACCATGGACTTCCATGTGAGTTCTGGCTATAGCACACCTGCAGACATCAACATGGTCTAAGGCAGCAGCCCAGGCCACACACGTCAACATGGTTCCTGGCGGCAGCACAACCCCTGGACATCTTCAACACACCTTCAGGTGTCAGCTCACACCACGGACATCCACTCCGCCTTCGGTGGTTGCGTGAACCATGGACAGCAACACGGCCTCTGGAAGCAACACAGATCATATTCTCGAATGTGACCCATGATGGCGGCATGGGCTATGGACATCAACGTGGCCTCAGGTGATGACATGACCACGGAAATCATGACCATGGCCTCCAGTTGGAACACAAAGTATGGACATTCACATGGACTCCGGTTGCAGCATGGACCATGAACACCATCATGGCCCTTGGAAGGAATATACATGTGACCTTGCATGACAACACTGGCCATGGACATCAATATGGCCCCTGACCATAGCAGGACCACAGACTTCAACTTGACCTCTAACTGCAATGTTGGCCATGGACATCACCATGGCCTTTGATGCACAGACTGTGACCATCCACATGAATCCTGGGCATCAACACTTCTTAGGATGACAGCAGGGACCATGGGCTTTTGTGTGGATCTTGAATACCAACCTGGCCTCCAAGGGCAGTACAGACTGTGGAGGGCTTTCAAGGAGGCTCAGTCCAGAAAATGGACCATTCTCCGTCTTGGACATCCTGCTACTGTTCTGAGTCAGGGCGACTGAGTGGCTGGACAGCATGTTCTGGGGCAGAGCCTGTGCTAGCTCTAGGCTACTGTATGCTACCCTAAAGGTCCTGCTCATCAAAGCCATGCTCCCTGTTCGTTGCATCTTTCTTCCACGCCTGTCACTGCCATGGCATCTCTAGTTCTGCATCCCTCCGCTATATGTCCTACCTCTCCTTTGAATATGTGTTCATTGAAGTAGCATTGCAATGTCCAGATGTTGGGGTGGACCGACTGGGAGTGTTGGATCTGGGCAGGGATGGCAGCCAAGTTGGTCATCTCAGATCTGATTGTCATCTTTCCACGAGGGCCTTCAGGACCCAGAACCTTCATTTTCTAATTTCTGGGTTCCAAAAACACAACTTGCTAAAGAAAAAGGAATGGTTAAGGAAGGGTAGCCGTGTGTGTGTTGGTTAAACATCTTTAGTCAAGAATTAGGGACAAGAGACAAGGGGGACACAGGAAACCAGGTACCAGGCCATAGGTTGAGGGCCTGGACTGGGTGGTGATCAAGGAAATAGAGAAGAAAAGATGTGTGGGCATTGAGAGAATAAAATCACCATGAATGAGGAGGTATCAAGAATGTTTTAATGATCCTATGAGAACACCTACAGGGTATGCAATAACATAGGTTTGAGGGCATGGGATGGGACGAGAGAAAGTAATCAGTTAAAAGATTTAGATGTTACTCATTGCCCTAATCTGTTTTCTATTGCTGAAAACACAATGCCACAGACTGGGTATAATATAAAGGAAAGAGGGCTGTTTGGGCCCAAAGTCAGGAGACTAAATCTGGCAATGGTATCCCTGCTGGCAGAGTTCCAAACCAGGACAGGATATCTTGGTGAGAGACAGGGGTCCATGTTAGTGTTTAGGCCTCTTTTACTTTTATAAAGTCATCTGTACTTAATCATGAATGCTCTGCCCTGAAGATTTCAATCCTATTCACCTCATAAATATGTCAAATTAAGGTTCTGTCTGCTTAATGTCTCACAGTGCAGGTGACATTTCTACATGAGTTTCAGCCCATATTTAAATCACATCATCCATCCATTCCATTCAAATTCATTCAGGAGGAACATCAGCTAGGTAGAAAAGTTAAATTGGCAGATGGAGAGGGTTTAGGACAAAAGAGAGGGGGTCTTAAGGATTGGAATAAGAAACAGTAGTCAGTTGCCAGGCAGTGGTGGCACATGCCTTTCATTTCCAGCTCTTCAGAGGCGGAGGCAGGCAGATCTCTGAGTTCAAGACCAGTCTGGTCTACAGAGCTAGTTCCAGGACAGCCAGGACTACACAGAGAAACCCTGTCTCCAAAACCAAAAAATAAGAAGCAAAAAAAAAAAATGAAGGAAGGAAAGAAGAAAGAAACAGGGGTCAGTGAATGAAAACCCAACAGGGAACAAAGGCAAAACACCTGCAGGAGCATAGGAAAGATGTCTGCATGCTGAGGCCATGGAGACTTCCAAAGTGAAGAGAAAAGGTGATTTGAGAAAGCCCCGCCAGCTTCCAATGTTAAGGAAGCCCTGTACTCCCTCTGCCTGCTAAATCTTTCATGGTATTTCTGTAGAACAGTGTTGATAGACACAGAACTTTACCCATGAGGCTTGACGATAGTGCAATTTATGTTCACCGCATTGCAGACTTTTAGATCGAGTGTTTTGGGGTAGCCACGAGAGAAGACAGCTTGGACATGGGTTTATGCTGATAGAAAGCCTTTATTAGGCAGCCTGAAAATACACTGGGTATTTGGAATCCCAATGTGATCGGGAGCAGAGCTACAGAAGCCAAAAAGCAAGGTTAGTATATTTAGAGACTTTCCCAGTACTATGGACTTGGAGAGTTTTCATTTTGTCAGGTAGTACTGTTTACATGCTGACTTTTACAGCCGGAGTGGCACTTCTACCATAGAGTCAGCTGTGCTAAGGCCTAGGGGCCTGTTACAGGAAGAGAAATGTACAGCTTGATATCATGAAAGATCTTCCTACAAAATGGCCTTAAAATGCTAGCAGCAAAGGGTTCTCTCGATCCAAAAATTACTGATAAAAGAAAACTTTACTTGTCAAGGGCCAGTTATATGAAAGTTTTGTCATTATTTTCAGTCATAATCTTTTCTTAATAGTTTGAGTTCATCTGTATAAAATAAATAGAATTAACTGAGTAGAAAACGGAAGCCACCATGTTGCCCTAGATTCCATTCTGTGACCCGCCAGGGCTGGAGAGGCTGCCTCTTCCCAGGACAGAGCTTGAATCAAACCTGCTGCCCACCCAACCCCATTACCTCTGCTGAATTGCTGTCATTATTATTTATGAAATGAGACAAAAGAGACCAGAGGCCCCAGAAGCCAAGCTTATGGGACAGATGGTAAGGGTGTGGATGTCTTCAACCCAGGCACCCAACTTCTCCAATGTGAGCAAGAGACTGCTCCAAAGGTGTAGGAAATATTTTGACTCTTTTTACTTTTCTGTTTGAGGCAGAAAATGCAAACAAAACTAGCCATCCAGTCCTAACCCTCTGACACAAAGACAGTAGGCTTCTTTTTCTTTGATAGACATACTGAAAACTAAGCAGCTTCATATTATTTTCTTACAGGCACTTTGAGAATATCACAGTACTCTTCTGTGTTTTGGCAGGAAACTCACAGGCACCAGCCATGCTCTCAATAAAGATACATCCCCCTGAAGGCCTGCTGGAGTATTTCTGAGTATGCCTGTGGAGGTGTGTTTCTGGAAGAGAAAAGCATTCAAGTTGGAAGAATGGGAAAATCGCCCTGGCCAATTGGGGGTATCCCATTCAACCCACAGAAAACAAAAGTATAGACGGGCAAATTTGCTTCCTGTTTGTTGGGTGGGAAGTGTAACCAGGTGGTAGAGTGTTTGTCTATTATGTGCCAAGCCCTTGGGTTTGATCCATAGCACTGCAGAAAAGCAAAGCTTCCCAGGAGCGCCCAATTAAGCTGACATTCATATTCTGCTTCCTGGTATGGTTTCTAGGCGTGGCTTGTGGTTCTTGGGGCAGGAGTCAAAGTAAGTCCTTTCAGTGTCTGCCCTGGAGTGATGGTTAATCACCATTGTTAGTTACTAAGTGGATATTACCGAGGAAACCAGCAAAACACCCTTCAGGGCATGTCTGCTGATTTTCCCGAAGATCACCAGGGCTTGAACCTAATTAATGGTTCAATTCACTGCTGGATTCAGAGTTTAAATGGACTATTGGAAGGTGGTGGAGGTGAGGCCTCGGTAGAGGAAGAAGGTAATTAATTGGTGATGTGTCAGCAGTCTCTTGCTCTGACCCCTTCCTGTTACAGCTCTGCTTCCTCACTAAGACTTGAAGAACTATGCATTCCATGGCATTCCATGATGGCGTGCTACTTCACCACAGGCTGAGATGCCATGGAGACGGCTACCAGGAGCTGAGACCTCCAAATTGTGAGCCAGTTGGGCCTTCCTCCCTTAAGCTGTTCTCTCAGATAGACAGATGGTTTAGCTAGATAGACAACAGACAAATGATAGATAGATAGACAGACAGACAGACAGACAGANAGATAGATAGATAGATAGATAGATAGATAGATAGATAGATAGATAGATTAAACAGATCCTATCTTCTGTTTCTCTGGTGAACTCTGACTAATAATAAGACTACCAAATGGTCAAGGTCAAATAGGCATACAATTAGAACCCAAAACTAAAAAAAAAAAAAATTGAGAAGAAAAGGTATTTGAAGAAATAAAGGGTGAAAACTTGGCAAATTTGCTGAAAAATCTGTGTGTATAGATTTAAGATACTCAGCAATTCCCAAGCAAAATAAGGATTTTTTTAAAAAGTTCCTAGACACTTTATAACTAAATATCTGAAACCACACACACACACACACAGAAAGTCTTAAAGTCAACTAGCAAAAAAATGCATTCTTTATAGGGAGAGCATCATGGATTTTTTTCACCACAGTGTGAAAAAAAAACACCAGAACTAAAAGACACAAGAACAATAGCATACTTTAAGAGGGTTAAAGAAAGGATTCTACCCAGGATTTTATATTGATATAAACTGAAAAAGAACTTCCAAGAAAAAAGGTGAAATCTAATCTTGGAAGAAGGAAACGTCAGGAATTTGTCTGTAGCCAATCTGTTCTTGATCTGATAGCTGATCTAACTAAACTAACTAAATAACTAACTAACTAACTAACTAACTAACTAACTAACTAACTAACTAACTAACTAACTAACTAACTAACTAACTAACCAACCATCCCCAGGGGAGTTTGTTCTCTGAGAGTGGAGAAAGGCAGTAGAAATGATAACTGCTTGTTGATACCAATGTGCAGAGATGCAGAACCTTTTCTTTTTAAGCATCTATGTATGTGGAAAATAAAATGTGTACAGACATGGAACATACGTGGAAGGTATGGGAAGTTGCAGAAGGTTGTAGAGCATACTGGCTTCTACATTTTACATGGACTGCTACAGCGTTAAATCTAAGTTACAGAAGTTACAAAATGTACATAATTCTCAAAGTGGTAACTAAAAAACAAAACAAAACAAAATACAACAGCAAAAACCCACATACAAAGAGATATAGCCCCAAGTCCAAAACACAAGTTAAAATGGAATTTAAAAAAATTCTAAACCGATGGTAGTGGCATGCATTTTTTAATCCCAGCACTCGAGAGGCAGAGGAAGGAGGATCTCTATGAGTTCGAGGCCAGCCTGGTCTACGAGAGTTAGTTCCCGGACAGGCTCCAAAGCTACAGAGAAACCCCATCTCGAAGAACAAAAATCAAACAAACAAACAAAAATTCTAAAAGAAGGCCTCACAAGGGGAAATAGAAAAGCAAAACAAAACCAAGCTGGATGGTGGTGGCACATACCTTTAATGCCAGCACTTGGGAGGCAGAGACAGGCAGTTCTCTGTGAGTTTGAGGCCAGCCTGGTCTTCAAAGTGAGTTCCAAGACAGTCAGAACTTACACAGAGAAAACCTGCCTCAAGAAACCAAAACAAACAAATACAAATGAACAACAACCAAAAAAAACTCATAGAGATCAAAAGCAAACAGCAAAATGATAAAGCTATGTAGACCAGAATCCAGCCCCATCAATAGTTAAGTACGTTATCTAAACATGCTAAGTAAATGGCAAACGTTGTCAGACTATATAGAAATAAGCTCTGTGGGGCTGGAGAGTTGGCTCAGCAGTTAAGAGCTGTGACTACTCTTCCAGAGGATCCGGGTTCAATTCCCAGCACCCACGTGGCAGTTCACAATTGTGCAGTTCCAGGGGATCCGACACCTCCACATCAATGCACATAAGTTGAATTTAAATAAATTATTAAAAACAATAAGGCTATGTGCTGCATAGTTTTGTGTCATCTTGACACAAGCTAAAGCCATCTGAGAGGAGGAAACCTCAATTAAGAAAATGCTTTGACGGGCTGCGGAGGGGGCTCAGCGGTTAAAAGCACTGGCTGTTCTTCAAGAGGACATGGGTTCAGTCCCAGCACCTACATGGCAACCCACAACTGTCTGTAACTCCAGCTCCCAAAGAATCTGACATCCTCACACAGACATACATGCAGGCAAAAAACCAATATACATAAAATAAAAATAAATTCATTAATTAAATAAAAGAAAATGCCCTATAACATCAGGCTGTAGGCAAGCCTGTAGAGCATTTTTCTTAATTAGTGATTGATGGGGAAGGGCCCAGTCCATTGTGGGTGGGCCATGCCTGGGCTGGCGGTACTGGATTCTATAAGAAAGCAATCTGAGCAAGCCAAACAAGTAATAAGCATGACTTCTGCATCAATGTTTGGTTCCAGGTCCCTGTCCTCACTGCTTTTGATGTTGAACTGGTGTAGGAAACTATGAGTGAAATAAGCCCGTCCCTCCCCAACTTGCTTTTGGTCATGGTGTTACATCACAGGAGCAGGAACCCTAACTAAGACAGGTTCTTGACAAGCACACGTAAAGTTGTACTCCTACACATATAGACACACAAGATGAAAACGGCAAATGTAAACATATAGTGTACTGGCCTTGAACTTAGCCTCTCTGAATCTCATTCCATCTTCTCATGTGAAGGGGGGGAGAAAGCCAGGAAGGTGGCACAGCTGGTGAGGGTAAAGGACGAGGGGAGAAAGCTGGTAAGATGGCACAGCTGGTGAGGGTAAAGGCATTTGCTACTAAATTTGCTGAAGGGAACCCAATCCCTGCAACCACCATGGTGGAGAGAACCGCTCCCATCAGTAGTCTCTAACCTCCACAAGCATGCACACACACACGCACACACACACACACATGCACGCACACACACACACACGCACACGCAGTGGCTCACAACTGTCTGTTCCAGGGGTTCTGATGCCCTCTTCTGGTCTCTGCAGACACTAGGCACTCATATGGAAACACAGACATACATAAAAACACCCATATGCATAAAATAAATACAGGAAAAAAAGCTTAAAGCCATACTAAAATTATACTAATAGCAAAGCATGTTTTGGAGCCAGGGCTGTTAGCAGAGAGAAGAGTTAACTCTGCATGACAAAGTAGCAATCATAATTGTGAACGCACCAAGTGCCTGAAGCCAAACCAGGCAGGGCTACATTAAAGAGAGACAAATTTAAACCATAACTGACTTCAACACTTCTCTCAGGAACTGTTAGGATAAACAGCCAGAATAGGCAAAGCCCAAACCAAAACAAAACAAAACAAATTGAGCACCTGTACAATACTAGTCCATGGTATCTAACCACTGTTTTTGTAAGTCTCCACCAAGTCCAACAGACTACACAGTATTGGAGTGTATGATGACTACCTAGTGCCAAGAGGATGCCAGTAAACAACCCTATTGTTTTTGTGGAAAAGAATAGCAATCTAGGGACTTGGGGGTTCAGGATGGCTCATCCTGTAAAGGTGCTTGCTGCCAAGCCTGATAACCTAAATTCAATCCCAGGACCCCAGATGATGGGAATAGAGAACAGAATCCTGGAAGTTGTCTTCTTGTCTTTGTATATGAAGCACCCACACATCTACGAGCTACCAAATAAATTTAGTAAAATAAAAAAGAAGAATAGAAATATGGCAAAGAGTCGGGCTGTGGGTGATGGTGCACGCCTTTAATCCCAGCACTCTGGAGGCAGAGGCAGGCAGATTTCTATGAGTTCAAGACCAGCCTGGACTACAGGAGCTAATTCTAGGACAGGATCCAAAGCTACAGGAAAATCCTGTCTCAAAAAACCAATATATATATACATTGCAAAGAATGTTCTCAGAGTATAAAAGAATTTAACTAGAAATTAATTACATACCTTTGATCCCAGCATTTGGAAGGCAGAGACAAGTGGATCTCTGTAAGCTGTGAATCTGAGGCCAGCCTGGTCTACATAGTGAGACCCTATCTTGAGAAACAAACTGTGTGTGTGTGTGTGTGTGTGTGTGTGTGTGTGTAGACCCCAGATATTTGTGAGTTAACATTTAATAAACATCACTGGGATATTTTCCTAATATTTCCAGCAAGCATATCCCTGTGTGTGTTTGTTCATTCCCTGTAGAGACCTTTCTTTAAAGATGAAGTGGGGGACAAACAGGGTACCCTGATGCTCTCTTTGGTGCGCATGTCTTAGAAGGGGAGGTGGGCATCGTGGGTGTGGTGTGGAGTAGGAGGGTAGGTGGCTATGCATCCCTGCAGGTTTCATCCCCCTTAGCAGGGTGACACCACTGAAGACTCGCAGAGACCTCCTGGTTTCCAGTTCTGCTGGTATCACTTACCAGAATATGATCTCAGCCAGGTTGCTGAACCTCCTGTGCCTTGATCCCATCTCCTGTATACAGTCACAACACAGGTCACCATACACTCTGCTTTTCCCAAGACATTCTAGATTAAACTTATTTTCCCGCTGTAAGTGTTAAAAGTGCTCTCACTTGGGTGATGAATGATACTTCAGTCTGATAGCAGAGCCTGTGTGTTACAGTTTGTTGAGAGGCTTTCAGACAGTAACAGGCAGCCAGGCTCAACTCATATTTGAGTGGCTGCCACAGACCAGACACTTTCC
>LOEQ01000740.1:53476-68802 GCA_001685075.1 Bramus lutescens | reverse complement strand
AATGGGCCAGGCAGTGCTTAAATGAATACAATTTGTGTGTTGTTATTTCGGGGTATAAGCTAGCAGTACAGGAGCTGGGCCGGACGAAAAGCAGGCCCGTTCCCTATCACTACAGGAAGCAAAGAGTGGCTCCCTCTCCATTTCCTTACTGGTCCTCTCTGCATCTCTTCCCAAGTCGTGGAGACATCCCCAGTCGTGGAGAAGGGCAGCTCCACAGGAGACAGAGTGAGGACAAAAGGAGGCGCCTGATTGGAGCCAGGCAGGGCAGAATGCAACAACCCAAAGGTGCCATCTAACTTAGCATCTCTAGTGGTGGGAACAAAAAAACGCCCCTGGCTCAAGGTGGGCAGCTGCTGCCTTTCTGAGGAGTTAAAGGGGAGGGTGCCAGCTCTAAATAGGGTGTCACCATCAACTCTCTCCCCTCGAGGCTCAGGGAACCCTGTGGAAGAGGAGGCAGAAGAAGGGCAAGAGCCAGAGGGGTGGAGGAAAGAAGATTCTGGAAATCAGCAGGACCAGTGCACACATGAACTCACAGAGCCAAGGCGGCGTGCACAGGAATTGCACAGGTCTGCATCAGATGGGGTCCCAGAGCTGAAAGGAGATGTGGACACAGGCCCACATCCCAACCCAGAAGCCGTCTCCAATTGATAACCATTTGCAAATGGAAATTTAGTTTTCTCCAAGGGAGTCTCACTGGGGAAACAAACCACTCTTAAGGGCAGGCTGAGTGCCCAGCAAGAGATGCCAACAGAAAACTAACTCAATAATGTCTTCAGAAGGTCCCTGTCTCATAATGCTGTCTTGGAGCTTTTCTTTAATCTTATTTTTTTGTGTGGATTCTCTCTCTCTTTATCCTACAGATGCTTTGTGTATATGTTATGACTTCCAGTTCAGTGGTTTTCAGTGGGTTCCTGAGTGTGTGAATGTGGGTCACTGTGTCTATAACTGTTTCTTGTGTCTTTTCCTGGAATCTTTTCCTTCTGCTTGTTTGTCCTTTTCTGATGTTAGTTTTTCTTTGGTCTTATGATAGTTTATTATTATCCCTTAGTAGCCTGTTTGTTCTCTACTGAGAGACAGAAAGGCAGTGGATCTAGATGGGAGGGGAGGAACTGGAAGGAGTAGAGGGGGGGAAACTGCAGTCAAGATGCATTACGTAGGGAAAAAATCTATTTCAATAAAAGGGAAACAACATTAAAATACTTATTATGAAATCAAAATATAGGATAAAATAAAATAAATTGAAACCCTTCTCTGAGTGTTCAGGGAGCTCTGCAGAAGAGGAGACAGAAAGAGCCAGAGGGGATGGAAGGCTCCGAGGAAACAGCATCTTCAGGGCACAGCAGGATTGAGCACATACAAACCCAGAGACTGGGGCAGCATGCACAGCACTACACAGGGGCAAGCCACACAGGGTTCCAGCACTGAGAGATAAGAGTGGACAGGACCTCCCACCCCTCCCCAAGAAGCTACCTCCAGTTGACATCCATTGGAAAGGAAAACTTAGTTCTCCCCAGTGGAGCCTCCTTGGGTATATTAACCACATTTAAGGGTGGGCACGTCCATGGCCAACAGTGAATGTCAACACAAAATGAACTCCATGGTAATTTTGTAGACTTTTTGTCTCAAATTGCATTGTTTGAGCATTTTGTTTTTGGTCTTACTGATCTTTGACTTGTATATTATGACTTCCAATTTTATGTTTTTCAAGGTTTTTGTTTTGTGTATGCATGTGTGTAACTCCTGTGTGTGTGTGTGTGTGTGAAAGAGACTCGTGTGTGTGACTCATGTGTGTGACTTGTGTGTGTGTGACTCATGCATGCGTGTGTGTGCATGTGTGTGACTCATGTGTGCTTGTATGTGCATGTGTGTGTATGACTTGTGTGTGTGACTCATGCATGTTTGTGTATGACTCGTGTGTGTTTTTTGTGCTTTCTTTGTAATTTTTCTTTTTCAAAAACAAAATTTCAAAATGTGTTTGCTTTTTACTGGTTGTTTTCTAAGATAGAGAAGGAAGGTGTGGAATAGAGTGGGTGGGAAAGGGGAAAGATCTGGGAAGAGTTGGGGGTAGGAAAATATTGAAAATATTGAAAGTGGCTAGGATGTGGAGGGATTAGAATCTCTGTGTATTTCTGGTGGCTGATGAGATTATAAACCTCTGAAACTGCTTTTGAAAACATGTGTGTAACTCTTTAAATTGTTAAATACAGAATTACCAACTAAAAATTTGAAAATAAACTCCAAATAAATTGATGCTTGTTATGACTGGGAGGCAGACGCTGACCAGCGGCATCAGTGAGGACACTGCCATCTGCTGGACACGGAGTATAGCGCCGCACGTGGCTCAGCCTGTGCCTTCTCCGAAGGGAGGATCCGGGACCTTGTGCCTTTGGACTTAGTGAGCGTGTCTTTGCTTTCCACCTTAGAGGGCAATTCCTCCTAACACCCACTCCCACTTCCCCGGCCAGCTCAGACTTTGCTTTCTGCTCCCACTGGATTCTAGTTTCTCACTTGCAGATCCTTTTCCTAACCCCAGAGAGAAAATTGAAGGCCACACAGCTCGGCTTCCTTGTGTAATGCTAGAGGAATAAAACCCCTCGAAGAAATGGGGTGTGTTGCTCAGGTTGAAATAAGCTGCCCAAGTTGGGTCTGGGGCGTAGGAGTTGGCGCGCTACCCCGGGGTACAGACTTCTAAGGAGCAGTGTAACCCAGGCTACAGAGGTGTGACCTCTCGGTGTAACCTTGGGACAATGGCCCCCTTGAGCCTTTCATCTCCTTACCAGCCGACAGGGGAGGAGGCCCATGAGGGCTGCTGTGAAAATTACGCCAGAAGAACCCGAGAGCACTGACAGTACTGATTGGCACATGGTGTACTGGCAAGGATTGTTCCCCAGGGTGGTGGTGATGGTGACATTTATCAGTGTTTAACCAATGACAAAGCCATCAGAATGACAGCAGCATTGATTAGGTATGGACTGGGCAACTCTAGCAAAGGAAGCAGAAGGAGGTATTGCTTCCCACCAAGCCCACCAGGCTTGGCCCCAGCCTGTGGTCCTCCCTTTGGCCGGCTTTCCCCAGTCCTCTTCCGGGATGCTGAGGGCGAATGCAGGTCACAGGCACTTGCTGGCTGGTCATCTACCAGTTCACACTCCGGCATCAAATGTGTCACCGCTGCTGCTCCCGAGGCTTAGACCCCGCTCTACTTGCCACTTGATTCCCAGACCTTCCCATGACCCTCATCAGTTACCTTTCTGTGACTATGGCCACCACCGGGTGTACTTTCTTTCAGTGCCTGTCCCCTACTCAAACTCCACAGTCCACTCCGTCCTGTCCTCCGTAATCACCCCACCTCCCTGACGCCTTCCGCCTGCATCTCCTTTCCCAGGAAGCATCCCCCTTTCCCAGGAAACATCCCGGCTGTATTTCTAATGCCCATCCCCTCCTTCCCGCATCTGATTCCTTGCAACCTTCAGTCAGTCTCCTTCCCCCACTATTTCCCAGACTCCTCTACTCCATGAAATCTGGATCCTTCTGTAAAAGTTGATGCGATTTAAAAAAAATTCTAAGATTCATGGAAAAATACGTTTACAGTTGTGTTTTATAACACAAGGAGTCTCTAACAAAAAAAGACAACAGTGGGGTGGTAAATAAATTGTGATAGGCCTTTTCACTGATAAATACTGTACCCAACACAGATAATGACATGTATTAAAAGGAAAGTAATTGCAAAATTATGAGCCCAAACAACACCATACAATGGTTTATAGACTATGTGATGGGCCTGCAGGCAGACCAGATCAAAGTCATGGCCTCTCCAGTCAGGTATATTTTTAGGTCAAACTCATCTATTAGTGATTTAATCTATATTAAAAAGACAACTGAAAAGTTTGAATGCTTTTTTTGTGTATATGTAACAAAATATATGTGAAAGACTTAGCATTTTAGTCTCTTGTTAAGTGCACAGCTGAGCAGCATCACAGCCATCCATACAACAGTCATTTCCAAAGCTGTCATCATCGCAAACAGGAGCCTTGCACCCGGTAGACACTGATACCTTGGCCTCTCCTCCTGCTTGCCTGGGGCAAATTCTGTCCTACTTACTCATTCGATGGATTTGACAGATGGTACCTAGTGTAAATGGAATCACCAAAAAAATTTGTCTCTTTGTACCTGGCTTATTTCACTTAGAATTGCATTTTCAAGGATCCTCAGTGTCATGCTCAGGTTTTAAAGTTTCCCTCTCTGCTGGTTGATATTGTCAATTTTAGCAAGGACACAAGTCTTTGGTCACTTTCATTTATGAGGAATTTTCTAAACTAGGTTATTGAGGTAGAAGACTCCCCTAAGTAGAAATGGTTCATCGCATGGGCTAGGGTCCTGGACTGACATAAAAGAGAGAGTCAGTCTGGTGTGGGAAGTCCTTCTGTATATGTGTTGCTTTTATTGGTTAATAAGGAGGCTGCTTTCAGCCAGCAGCTTAACAGAATGTAGCCAGGGTGGAAGAGATACATGGAGAGAAAGTAGGCAGAGCCAGTGAGAAGCCGAGTAGCTGCCTGCAGGAGACAGACACACCGGAATCTTGCCAGTAAGCAACAACCACGTGGCAATACACAGATTAATGGAAATGGGTTAATTTAAAATGTAAGAGTTAGCCAGAAATATGCTTAAGCTATTGGCCAAACAGTATTTCAATTGATACAGATTTCTGTGTGGTTATTTCGAGTCTGAGCAGTCTCTGCCAACATGCATCCATGCTCTTTGCTTCCTGGTTGGGACTCAATGTACAAACCACTTCCTGCTTCTTTGTCATAATGCGCCTCAGTTTACTGGAGCAGTAAACTAAAGCAACCCTTTCCTTCAGTTGCTCTCATGGGATATTTTGTTGCAGCAAGCAGGACAAGTAACTAATCTCTTCTTCTGTGAGGCAGAATAACATCTGATTACATGTGAGCCATGTTTTACTTACCTGCTTGTTGAGCAATATTTTTAAAGGGTTTAGAAAAACGCTCATCCAACCTGTGCTACAAATGTGCCAAGTGACACTTTGTGGTGATATTTTGTTTGTGATTTAACAAATAACGTTTGAAGCTTGCCTACTAGTTAACCATAGAGACCAGGCAGTGGTGGCACACACCTTTTATCCCAGTACTTGGGAGTCACAAGCCTTTAATCACAACACTAGGAAGGTGGAGACAGGAAGGGATATGACTGGGTGGAGAGAGGAATGAATATAAGGCAGGAGGAGACAGTGTTCAAGGCTGAATTCAATCTGAGGATTCGTAGAGACAGGATCTTGCCACTTCAGTCTGAGGATTTCAGAGATAAGAACTAGTGGCTGCTCTGCTTCTCTGATCTTTCAGCTTTCACCCCCTAATAGCTGACTCTGGGTTTTTATTATTAACGCGAATTAGAATTCACACTATAGCATGTCAAAATTTATTGCTATAGCTATGAAGAACATTCAAAAAAAGAAAACATATTGATCATGTTTTCTTCCTTTTCTATATTTATTTGCATTTCTTCTTAATGTGGGTGGACAATTAAAACTTATTTTAATGACACATAATTTTAGCCTTCTTTTCTCCATATTTTCACCAAATTGTTCAGAAAGGGAAGAAGGGAAGAGGGAGGATAACCTGGGTGGTGCAGGTAATCCAAGCCCTGGGGCAGTGGAGGCAGAAGATCCAATTCAAGATCATCCTCAGCTACATAGGAAGTTCACGGCCAGCCTGGGAAACATGAAACCTTATTTCAAAAACGAAAATGGAAAAAGTATGCCTACTTCCTAACCCACCTTTTGATGATATTTCTTTTGATCATAGAAAATTGAAAACCATTAAAGAGGCAGAAGGGGAATAATGAATAAGTCTCCATCACCTGGCTGGTACACTATCTGTTTGGTCAATCCAGTTCTTCCCCTACCCCACCAAACCTTAGGCCCCTTAGGACTCTAATACAAATCCCAGACACCGTGTGGCTTAGTCTGTAACTCTTTCATTGTAACACCTAAGGCAATCAAACCATTTTTTAATATCATCAAGTATTCAGTCATTGCTTCACTTTCCCTAATTGCCTTATTCATTTTTAAGTTTGTTTGAATTAAGATTCAGATCAAATCAATACATTGCAATTGGTTGATGTATTTCTAATGTTCCCAACTGTGATTTGCCTTCATTTTGTGTTCTGACGATGTTTGGAAGAAGTGAGCCATTAGTGTGTCTTTCTCTAGTCTGGATTTGCTCATGACTCTTTAAGGACTTCTTGTGTTCCTTTGACCCCTGTATTTCCTGTAAACTTTAGGTTGCAGCTGGAGGCTCTGTCTTAGATGAAAGCTATCAGATCTATTAGCCATTGTTTTTAAATATTGTGGATGCCTTGAATGGAGCTTCCTGAGACTTGTGTTGGCCTCTACAGAGCTCAGATTTGATCTTTTGAAATCGTTAAATTGTGATAATTTTCTCTCCTCCCCTGCCCGACCCCTGAGACAGAGTTTCTCTATGTTACAGTCCTGGCTGTCCTGGAACTAGTTCTTGTAGACTAGGTTAACCTGGAACTCACAGAGATCCGCCTGCCTATGCCTCCCGAGCGCTGGGATTAAGTTGTGCACCACCACTGCCTGGCGTGCTAATTTTCTATAGCAGGAGCAGAAAAGGAACAGTTAGTGTCTGGTTGATTTTTTGGCAAGCTGGCTTGAGGTCCTTGCTTCTGCTATGACAAGGTATTCCTGGCCACCCACTAGGGCACTGTTAAGTTTCCCTGCTGGAGAATGTTCTTTTGGATGTAGTAAGAAGTTTTTTGGGTTAAAACTTCTGGTCTTTGTTATTTGTGTCTCTTCAGCATCTAACACTAGGATTGCTATCTTCCGGAAACAGCAATGCAGTATCTAATACCGTTGCCCTTCTTGTCTCTTTCTAGGCCCCTAAGGCGGTCCTTAGGCCCCATATCTTCTTTACTGGCTGGTTATGTGTGTCAGCACAATACAAGCTAAAGTCATCAGAGGAAGGAGCCTCAGCTGAGGAAATGCCTTCTTGAGATCATTTAGTGGTCGATGAAGGAGGGCCCAGTCTTTTGTGATGGTGCTGTTCCTGGGCTGGTGGTCCTGGGTTCTATATGAAAGCAGGCTGAGGACTGCCGAAGTCCCGCCTGCCAAGTAGTCATCGCTGCAGTCACTGCCTCCGTTGTTGTTGTGTTTGCCTCTCCGAAGTCCGCAGCTCCGGCCCCCCCTCGCCTCCCGCCGCCATGAAGTGGATGTTTAAGGAGGACTACTTGCTGGAACACAGATGTGTGGAATCCGCGAAGATCAGAGCAAAGTACCCCGACCGGATTCCGGTGATCGTGGAAAAGGTCTCAGGCACTCAGATTGTTGACACTGACAAAAGGAAGTACCTGGTTCCATCTGACATCACCGTGGCTCAGTTCTTGTGGATCATCAGGAAAAGGATTCAGCTTCCTTCTGAGAAGGCGATCTTCCTGTTTGTGGACAAGATAGTCCCACAGTCCAGCCTAACTATGGGGCAGCTTTACGAGAAGAAAAAGGATGAAGATGGATTCTTGTATGTGGCCTACAGCGGAGAGAACACTTTTGGCTTCTAAGGGCCAGTGCTGGGCTAGGTGCACCGTTCCTGCTTGTGTATCTTGTAAATAACTGGCTGTTTTCAGTTACTCTACCAGAGCCTCTTCACATAGACCTACTAGTGCATTTGTAACTGGATTTATTTCTTAATATATTGGAAGGTTTTGTTTCTTTAGATTAGTAAATCATCATGCAGAGTTTTATTTTCAGTTTTCTTTCTGTGCGTTGACCTCATGGCTATATGCTCCAAGGAACCTGTCCTCTGGGAATCATATTTAATGAAGATATTTCCATAATGAAGAGAGGTAGGTGTGGCATTAAAGTGAAAAGAAGGGGTGATGAATTGCTCTGGATTATGTTCCAAGTGTTAGGTGGTTAAGTATTCCCAAACGAAACCCTTAGCAATCAGAATACACTTGCTTCCCTAGATTTTGCCAACTACGAATCATGTTGGATTAAGCTAATCTGTTCTTTCTGAGACTATTAAGGTAGATAATTAACAATAAAACTTCCTCTTATAAAGGCAAAAGAGAGAGAGAGAGAGAGAGAAAGCAGGCTGAATAAGCCATATGGAGTAAGTCNAGAGAGAGAGAGAGAGAGAGAGAGAGAGAGAGAAAGCAGGCTGAATAAGCCATATGGAGTAAGCCAGTAAGCAGCAACCATCCATGGCCTCTGCATCAGCTCCTGCCCTGTTTGGGTTCCTGTCCTGCCTTCCTTCAGTGATGAACCGTGCTGTGGAAGTGTAAGCCAAATAAACTCTTTCCTCCCCAACTTGCCTTTTGGTCACGGTCTTTTGTCACAGCAGTAGAAACCCTAACTAGGACACCTTCTTTCTCCATAATGACCTCTTCTGATAGTAGTCATTGTCAACTTGACATGACCTAGAGTCACTTAGGAGACAAGGCCCTGGCTGTGTCTGTAAGAAAGTTTCTAGGTGGAGTTAGCAGGGGAGGGACAACCCATCCTAGAGATGCATGTCATTCTTCCACGGGCTGTGGCCTGGAAGAATAAAACTGAGAAACCAAGCTGAGCGCCAGCAGAGGCAGATGGAAGGCTTCTAACTTCCTCACGGCGCTCCTGCTGCCACGATTAACTGCGTCCTCAAGGGGTGAGCCAAGAGCACTTGAGAATGGCTCAGCGATGAAGCACACTGGCTGCTCTTCCAGAGGTCCTGAGTTCAATTCCCAGCAACCTAAGGGGGATCACAACCATCTATAGTGGGATATGACACCATCTTCTGGAATAAAGGAATATGTCGCACTCATCTTGATTAAATAAATAAATAAATAACCTTTAAAAACAAAGCAAGAAAACAAAAGAAAACCATGAGATGAAATAAAATAAACCGTGCCTTTCTTGGAAGTTCAAAAGTCAGAGGCAGGCAGATCTCTGTGAGTTTGAGGCCAGCCTGGTCTACAAGAGCCAGTTCCACGACAGGCTGTAAAACTACAGCAAAAAAACTGTCTTGAAAAAACAAAAAGAAGAAGAAGAAGGAGGAGGACGAGGAGGAGGACGAGGAGGAGGACGAGGAGGAGGACAAGGAGGGAGAGGAGGAAGAAGAAGAGGAGGAGGAGGAAGAAGAGGAGGAGGAGGACAAGGAGGAAGAGGAGGAGGAAGAGGAAGAAGAGGAGGAGGAGGAAGAGGAAGAGGAGGAGGAAGAAGAGGAGGAGGACGAGGAGGAGGAAGAAGAGGAAAAGGAGGAGGACGAGAAGGAGGAAGAAGAAGAGGAGGAGGACAAGGAGGAGGAGAAAGAAAACTGGTCTGGTCTGGTTTGGTTGAGACCGGTCTGCACCAATCTAGACCACTCGAGTCTGGTCTTGTCCGTTCTGGACGAGCATATTCTTGTCTGGTCCAGTCTTGTTCAGTCTGTTCTGGTTAAGACCGGTCTGACTAGTCTGATCTGACCTGGACTGGTCTGTTCTGGTCGAGACCAGTCTGGTCCGGTCTGGAGCAGTATGGTCTGGACCACTCTGTTCTGGTCGAGACCGGTCTGGACCAGTCTGGATTGGTTGAGACCGGTCTGGAGCAGTGTGGTCTGGCCGAGACCGGTCTGGTCCGGTGTGGTCTGGTCAAGACTGGTCGAGACTGGTCTGGTCCAGTATGAACCAGTCTATACAGGTCTAAACTGATCTGGTATGGATCAGCCTGCACCGGTCTAAACCTGTCTGAACCAGTCTCGACCAGTCTGGTTCGGTCTGGACTGGTCGAGACCAGTCTGGAGTGGTGTGGTCTGGCCAAGACCTGGTCTGGTCCAGTGTGGTCTGGTCAAGACTGGTCTGGTCCGGTATGAACCGGTCTATACCGGTCTAAACTGGTCTGGACCGGTCTACACCAGTCTAAACCTGTCTGAGCCAGTCCTGACTGGTCTGGTTCAGTCTGAACCGGTGCAGACCAGTCTGTACCAGTCTAAACCAGTCTGGTCCAGTCTGGACCGGTCGAGACAGGTCTGGACCAGTGTGGTCTGGTTGAGACTGGTCTGGTCCAGTCTGGACCAGTGTGGTCTGCTCAACACCGCTCTTGACCAGTCTGTTCTGGTCGCGACTGGACCAGGCTGGACCAGTCAAGACCGGTCTGGACTTTCGACCGGTCTGGACCTGTCTGGTCTACTCAAGACTGGTCCAGTGCGTTTGAGACCAGTCCGGTCTGGTTGAGGGTTAAACCAGTCTTCAATGGTCCAGACAGGACCAGACTGGACCAGACTGGTTTTGACTGCTCTCGACCGGTCCTGGCCGGACCACACCAGTTAAGACCGGTCCGGACCAGTCTCGACTGGACCAGAGCAGTTTAGACTAGTATAGACCGGTTTAGAACCGCATAAACTGGGCCAGACCAGCCTTGACCGGTTCAGACTGGTTTAGACCAGACCAGATCGGCTTAGGCCGCACAGACCGGTTTAGACCGGTCTGGATCGATCTCAACTGGTTCAGACTGGACCAGGCCGATTCAGACCGGTTTGGACTAGGCCAGACCGGTTTAGACCAGTTCAGACTGGGCCAGACTGGTTTAGACTGGTTCAGGCCGGACCAGACAGGTTTAGACCGATCTAGACCGGACCAGGCCAGTTTAGACCAGTCCAGACCAGTCTTGACTGGTTCAGACCAGACCATACCAGTGTCAACTGGACCAGACCGGTCTAGATGGGTCTCGACCGGTCCATACCATACCAGACTGGTATAAACCGGTTTAGACTGGACCAGACCGATCTAGACCGGTCTCAATTAGACCTGAATGGTCCAGACCAATCTCAACCAGGCCAGACTGGTCTCAACCGTACTAGACTGGTACAGACTGGTTTCGACCCATCCAGACCGGACCAGACCAGTCTCAACTGAACCAGACTGATCCAGGCCGGTCTCAACAAGTCCAGACAAGAACAGACTGGGCTCGACCAGACCAGACCGGTCTCAACCAGACCCGACGGGTCCAGACGGGTCTTGACCAGTCCAGACCAGACCAGACTGTTCTCGACCAGACCAGACCGGTCTCGACCAGACCAGACCCATTTAAACTGGACCAGAGGAAGATGAAGATGAAGAAGGAGGAGGTGGAGGAGGAAGAGGAGGAGGAGGAAGAAGAGGTGGAGGAAGAGGAAGAAGAGGAAAAGGAAGAAGTTGCTTCACCACACTCCTGACCTGAACTGACGAGTCAAGATAAGCCCTGCCTTTCTTGGGCCATTTTGTCGGTGTTTCATCATAGCAACTAGGAGAGTACTAACCTGCCACCGCTGTCGTGGACTCCATCACGTGACAGTCCTCCAAGCCAGCGGGCCCTAGCCCCATATTGCCATCTCTGATCTTCCTAGGTGACCGCGTAGGCCCTCAGGGCCCTCATTTCCAATTGCCTTTTGACAGAGTCCACCTATCCAAGCAACTTCCACCTCAAACCCACGACAACAACCTTAATTCCTATTGTTCCCCAGCTCTGTCCTTTTCCTTTTAATGGCTTCTCCAGACACTGAGGTAAAATCTGAGAGGTATTTAACTTTCCCCGGTCTATCAGCCTTCACAAAGTAAGAATTATAGCCACCACCAAAGGTTTATTTATCTGATTTTCTCCTTTGTTTTACCAAAAATAAAGAAATAAATAAAATTTTGGTTATAGAGTGCTCCTTGGCATTGGCACAGTCTCCCTTGAGAAGCTGAGGAATTGTGGGGGTTTGCTCTGTGAGTATGGGAGTTAGAAGAGTAACAGAGCGTGGGTCCTCCGGGGTTCTATCATTGAAGTCTTCCCCAAGGCTCCTTTGGTCCCCACCACTGCCTTCAGAACCTTTCTTTCGGTTCCTGGTGCCTGATCACACTTACGGCTTTTGGGTTTTTTTTTAGATATATAATTTTTCATTTTATGAACAGGCAAATTTTCTGGATTCATAAAATTAACTAAGATGATATTTACTAAACAAGAGGTGGCTATAACTATGAGCAGCGCGGGTGACTTTTAAGAAGTCATGGATGTGATTTAGCATCATCCCTCAGCCCGTGACTCGTGTGAGCCTAGCGCCCTCTTGTGGACACTATGAGGCCAAGCGCCGCGGCGTCCCATGATTTCCAAGGGGGTTGTTTTGTTTTCAGATTTCAGTTTTCATTTTTGTTTCATAATTTTTTTTAATTTCTGCAATTTTGCAAAGACCATAGTAGGGCATTAAGTCACACACCTCTGTCTTAGTCCCACATGATCTCAGAAACCAAGAACTGCAGCTGTTGCTGGAAGGGTCGCGATTTGGTCTCCAGTTTTCAAAAGTTGCTGTCGCTCTCAGAATCATGTATTCAAACACCCAGATTCAAGGTGGCCACGCCCACAACATTCTCTCTTTTCCTTCCTCACCCTACTCTCTCCAGCACTTAACTTTTCTCTGTCTATTCCTTCTGGAGTTCCCAATTCTTTATTTGGCTCTATAATGCATTGTAATAAATAAGTTTAAATACATAAACACACTTTTTAGATTTCTGAGGAGTATTTGCATATGTTATGCATGAAAAATACATCGTGGCTCAGCGGTCTGTAGTATTCTGTTGCCATCAACCATGTCAGGCAGCTCACAACCACCTATAACTCCAGCTCCAGCGATTCCAATGCCTCTGGCCCCCACAGACACCTGCAGTCATGTACAACACCCCACCCCAGCCCCTGCAATGCACACACATAATTTAAAATGTAAAATGCATCTTTAAAAGTAAGTTGTGGGTATAGATGGGCTACGGAACCACAGAGAACCCAGTGATTCACTTGCCTCAAACAAGGTAGGCACTACAGGAGATAGGGAGGTGAGGAGGTGAGAGCTGAGCATCGTTTTACCTTTTTCCTCTAAATTTATTTTATATGCATTCCTGTGAAGATGTCAGATCCCTGTAACTGGACGTACAGACAGTCATGAGCTGCCATGTGGGTGCTGGGAATTGAACCCAGGTCCTCTGGAAGAGCAGCCCATGCTTTTAACCACTGGACCATCTCTCCACTCCCTCGTTTTACTTTTGTGTGTTCCCCCAAATACCCTATGTCCTCCAGAACCTGAAAATGACTCACCACAGATGGGTCCAAGTATCATGGACCTTCAGCCTCAATCAGACTCACCTATTGTACCAATTTGGCCAAGTTATTTAACGCCACAAGCTCGAATTTCCAACCTGCAAGACCGCATTAATACCTACTTGATAGGGCTGTCAGGAGGACTAAGTGAGATAATTTGAGTTAAATATTTGGTGTACAGTGTTTTTTTTTAGAATCCAGGTCGAGTGTTTTAGAAAGATACAAGGCAAATATAACACATGCAGGCCAAATCAGGATGGCACGAGTCATTTATTTGGTAAGGTGCGCTCATGAATGACCCCGAGAGAAAGGTGCACACATCCTGGTGGGCAATCAAAACAAACGGCTGCAGCTCTCGATACCATTGGGACACACAGGTGGGGTTCTCAGTCAAAGGCAGAGAACCGGCAGTACAAAGAGCCAGACCGATAAACTTCACCAATCTCTAAATGACAACCACAACCGACAATCAATTAAGAGGACATGTATACCTTTGCTCAGTGTTAAGTCTCCAACAAAGACCTGGGAGTTACTAAGAAGAATTGTAGATCATACACAATCGTGCAATTCTTCCAGCTCTCCTTCATACGGCATGAACGAACATGTAACTTGAACTTCCGGGAAAGCCTTTATTGATGGTGCTCCTCACGGGGCCTGCTAGCCCCACTAGCTGCTGCTTAGGAAAGAGCACAAAGAGCCCCGGCCAACGGAAGAGGGCTGTAGGATGGTTTGAGTAGACAGCTACCAGTTAGAATGGGTATATGGACGTGGCTCTGTTGGGAGATATTTGATTACACTGTGTAAAGATCACTGTGATTGGTTTAATGAAAACCTAAATGGCCAATAGCTAGGCAGGGGTTATAGGTGGGACTTCTGGACAAAGAGCTCTGGGAAGAAGAAAAGGGAGTCATCCGCCAGACAGAGGAAGCAGGATGTGCTGGAGAAGAGGTAAAAGCCATGAGCCATATGGCAACATGAAGATTAATAGAAACATGTTAAATTAAGTTATAAGAGCTAGTTAGAAACAAGCCTAAGCTACAGCCGAGCTTTCATAATTAATGATAAGTCTATGTGCCATTATTTGGGGACTGGCAGGTCAGAGAAAGACTCGTTACATAGCTCCCTAGGAAGTGATTTGATTTAAAACCCTCTTCCTGTCAGGGAGAATTAACAAGGTCAAGTGGAATTCCTCCCTTTGAATGAAGGGAAGTCTGTTAGCCATCAATAGGTGAAGAGAACCCCAAAATAAAATAAAATAAAATAAAATAAGGCTCAAAGAGGAGCCAGGTGAATGGCAGCATAAGAGATTAAAGGTCCAATAATCCCTGTAAAAATACCTTTCATCTGTGCCCTGACACAGCCTCAAAGTGTGCACGTGGCTATTCTTAGTAGGCCCCTATTTCCTGAGGGAATATAAGATTACTGCCTCATGTAATTAAGTAAAATTAATTAATAACTGTAACATGATTAATACAAACCCAGAGACAGAAATTGGGGTTCAACTTGAAGGTCAGAAAAGCAAAACAGCCAGCCACTGGCTCTTACCTCTACCTCAATCTGAAATGGAAATCCTGCCTCCAGGAATCTCAGGAGACTGTGTCTGAGAGCTGTCTCCTCCCGTCTTATATTCCTCTCTAGTTCTGGGATTAAAGGCGTGCACCATTACCACCCGGTTTCTAGGGCAAACTAGTGTGGCTACTGGGACTAAAGGTGTGTGCAGCCACTGCCTGGTCTGTAAGGCTAACCAGTGGGACTGTTTTACTTTCTGAACTTCAGGCAAGCTTTATCTATTAAAACACAAATGAAATATCACTGCAAATAGCCATATGGGGAATAAAAAATAAAGGAAATGTCTCCACCACCACAGAGCTAAATTGTAGTTGAGAAGATCATACATGTTGGTTCATGAGATACTTATTAGCTCTTACTGCTAAGAAGGGTGTTGAGAACTAGGGCTATAAAGAGAAGAACATCAGCTGTGTCCTCTGAGACCCTACCAAGGACCAGTGAGTAAAAGGGGCCATACAGGAGGATGGAGGACAAGTGGGAGGGGTCATACAGTGAGGGTGGAGGAGGGCAAGTGGGAGGGGCCATACAGTGAGGGAGGAGGAGGGCAAGTGGGAGGGGCCAAACAGTGAGGGTGGAGGAGGACAAGTGGGAGGGGTCATACAGTGAGGGAGGAGGAGGGCAAGTGGGAGGGGCCATACAGTGAGGGAGGAGGAGGGCAAGTGGG
>LOEQ01000740.1:0-19181 GCA_001685075.1 Bramus lutescens | reverse complement strand
GACAGGGTTTCTCTGTAGCTTTGGAGCCTGGAGCCTGTCCTGGAACTAGCTCTTCTAGACAGGATGGCCTTAACTCACAGAGATCCACTTGCCTCTGAAAGTGCTGGGATTAAAGGCACCCGCCACCTCTGCCCGGCTTATCCTGTGCAGTTGTTTAAACCATGTAGGCAAGGCAGTTTTTAAGCCCAGGGTGAATCAGAATCACCTTCAGAGCTGGCAGAAAGGAGTTCCTAAAGCTTTAGTTCTAAGACTAGGACTTGTAAGGTCTACAGTGGGGTTCTGGATCTGCTTGTTGTGGGAGGGTGTGTAAGAGAGAACAAACTTGTGTACTCTGAGCTATCCTCCCTACTCAGGAACATGCATTTTAACAATGCCTCAGGTGCTGCTAAGGCAGGCGGCATGCTAAGTGCTTTGAGAAGCACAGTCTGAGGTGTTCAGTCAATGTCTTTTTACTGGTTTTAGGGGCTGAGCACAGGGCCTTGCTCATGCCAATCACATGCTTTGCCACTGAGCTGTACCCACTACCCCATCTGTGTTTAAAGATTTATTACTATTGTGTATACAGTATCCTGCCTGCATATATCTCTGCATGCCAGAAGAGGGCACCAGAACTCATTACAGATGGTTGTGAGCCACCATGTGGGTACTGGGAATTGAACTCAGGAATCCAGGAAGAGCTGCCAGGGCTCTTAACCTGTGAGCCATCTCTCCAGCCCCTTGAGGTGTTTTTAAAGTATGGATTCAATCAGGCTTAGAAACTGCAAAAATAAAAGGCATATTCAGTATACTATTACTGGAGCTACGTGGGTAGGAAAGGAGGGAAGAGGTGGCTTATAATGGCATGGATGGTGATGTGTTCTGTATTGTGGCAGAGGCTTGAATGAAAGCTGTATGCTTTTGTTTTAACAAATGTACATTTACTATTTGTACAATTTTATTGAATATATACTTCACATTGAATGAAAACAAAAAAATTCTAACTCTGGTAAATGGTATGAATGTGAAATCTTAATGGATAAAGTATATTAAGGTCTGTACTTCACTCTAAAATGTGCAAAACTGATAAAAATATTTGTAGATGGTTGAAGGGAATAGATTATGCAAAAGACTGAGTATAATGAAGTGTTGGGATAGAATATAACTGGTGAGTATACAGGTCTTAAATGAAAATTATTCCTATATGATTGAAAAATTACAATAATATGCTAAAGAAAACACCAAAGAGCAGTATATGCATGTAAATATCAGGGGAAAGGTAATGAGTGTGTGGGGGCAGGGGCTAGGGATGTGGTTCAGTTAGTTGAATACTTGCTTAGAATCTTGGGCTCAATCTGCAGTACTTCATAAAACTGGGCATAGGGACACAAGTCTGGAACCCAAGCATTAGGGAAATGGACACAGGATTGGAGTTCAAGGTCATCCTTAGCTACTAGAAAGTCTGAGGCTAGCCTGAGCTACACGACAGCCAATGTTCATAAAAAGAGTGGTGATGACATAGCAAGAGCAGCATGGACTTAGAGCATAAGGACTCTGGGCATCCCTTTGGATTATGCCAGTTGGAGGAATTTCCATACTGATCACTGATCCAGTACATCAGCTGAGCATGACCTTCAACTCCTGAACCCATCACCTCCACTTTTCAAGTTCTGGATTTACACTATTTACTATTTGTACAATTTTATTGAATATATTCTTCACATTGAATGAAAAACAGACAATATTTTAACTCTGGTAAATGGTATGAATGTGAAATCTTAATGGATAAAGTATATTAAGGTCTGTACTTCACTCTAAAATGTGCAAAAATGACAAAAATATTTGTAGATGGTTGAAGAGAATAGATTATGCAAAAGAATTATAGGTATGTGCCACCATGAGGTGCCAAGCAATCAGACCGGGATTTTGTGCATGCTAAGACAGGTTATTACCAACTGAACAACATCTCTAGGCCTACTACTTATATTTCATTCTGAAAAAAGCTTCACGGGGATTTTTATCACTACTAAAATATGCTTTCCTGGAGTTGGTCCCGTAAGTTGAGCACACCTCAGTGTCAGAGCATATATCTAATCCAACAGAGAGTGCCTATCTCAAGTTCAAAATCAAAGCAATGGAAAGACCTGTGGTGGCTGATAAAGTACAGTGTATGGACCCAGCTCAGGTGTTTGATTTGTTATCCCTGTCACAAATGCTTAAACTAATATAAAATTAAAGTGCTCTGTGTGATCTAAAAAAAATCCCTGTTTTCATATGCTTATAGTTTTATATATATTTCTACAATTTATAACTTTGAAATTAGGTTTTCAAAATTTGTATTTATAGAGGATAAACCAACACATGATTATGATATCCTTTATATAATTATCTAGTGGATTATATATTTTATTATAGGGCTTGATAATTTCTTTCAAGACATTTTTATAATCAATTCTCTAATTGATATAGGCAAAAATTTACTGGGTTTTGATTGTAATTCAGTCAACTCTCAATTATTATGACTACCAGGAAGAAGTTATTAATTTCCTCAAAAGTAATGGAATGTGTAAGATACACGAATTTATTAGGAATCATGAAATTACTAGTTAAGCTTTACTCATTATAGGCAAATTCTTTTGTGAATTATTTTATCAAGAGTAGCATGATAGAAAATATGTTTAAAATATAGGACTATGAAGAAGTTTTGTTTTTCCAATACAAACACGGGTACCCAAATCAGTTCCAATAAGTTCAGAATTATCTTTCAAAAGCAATTAGATTTTCTTTTTGTTTGGGTGGCCACCAATATTCAAGACACAAAACATGGGAAAAGCAAGGAGACAAGGGCTGGATATTCTCCCCCAAATAACTGAGAGTTGACTGCAATTACTTACAGGCTGTGGGTCAAATCCTATCTGTCCAGTTGGCTCTGGTACCTCTTTTTCATGGTAATCATCCAGCTCAAGGGGGCTCATGGGCCCTAGACCTTAATAGAAACATTGCCTTATTATTTTTGTAGAGTGAATGAAGAAGTTATTAAACTACCTGTTATGTAGGAAAACCTACTCGTTCTCTTTATCATATAAATTAGAACCAATAAAATATAAACCAGCCCCACTTCCCTGCTACCCACTTGAGAGAAACTGAGCTCTCCTGCTAATTTGGATTAGTTTTTATAATGAGTCTCGGGACAGAACATCAGAAGATGGAGGCTTGTGATAGAGAGTATTCATTGAGTGTCCCTTTTTTGTTCTCATTACTTGTATTAGTGTGAACTCATACCTGTAAAGTCGTGAGCATATGAAGTGATCCAGTGGGATTTCTCAAGATTTCTTTGTATATTGGCTTCCTTTGCAGAGTCCACGGCATCCCATGGATTCAAAGATGTGTTAGGAGCAAAGGTTTTAGGAGGTTTGGGGTAGAATACTGGCTTGTTTTTCTCAACACATTTAGGAAACTAGAATGTGAACATAAAGATTGCTGTTATTAATTGTATGTAACTGAATAAGGGCTGGTTCACTGTCCCACCAGGCAAACAGTTAAGGTCACTTTCTGTATTAATTACCAGATTCAAGCCAGGCATGGTGGGTGTAATTATAACCATATTTTATCAAGGAGATGCTAACATCTCTTCTAAAAGTCTCTGAGAACTTGGGTTGCAGTTTGTCCCTGATTATTCTACTTCTGGTATAGTTTCATTAGACAGACACAGGGTTCTGTGTGCAGCTGGCTGACTTGACTAAAAGTGATTGCTTCTTTGTCTTCTGTCCCTGAAAGAAAACTGCATGATGTTAGCTACATCTTTCTGACAAAGGCTTAAGTCACTCGAATTCCAATAGGATAGCCATTCTTTACATAGAACTGAAGGTTTATTTTCTGTTTTCTAATAGATGTGCATGTAAACGTGGCTAGATGCGTTTTAGTGTGGCTCTAATGGTTTAGTCAGTGCCTGAATGTACACATTTGTGCAGGAAAGAAGGGTCATCAAAAGTAAACATGTTCCAGGGGCACACTGGCTGGTACAAGAAAGAAGGGGTAAATGCAAATGACCACAGACAGCTGTTTTTAAAAGGTTAAGACAAAACTACTTCACTGAAGGCTCTAGTTGAATGGAGAAGTGAGGCCAGGAGCGGGGTGCAGAGGAGGGAGATGAGACTGGGGTCATAGGTCATGCCACAGCAACTAGGCAGAGAGATACGGAGACACAAACATGCTGAAGCAGAGCTAGGGAGGAGGTGTGCAGTATGGAACATTATGAACATTAGGCCACCTGACGCCTGCAAGCCAAGCCCGCCTTTAATGTGTGCAGGGTCTGGGGTTTAAAGTACAGGTGAAAGCTGCCATTTTTCCAAACAGTTCCGCTAAAAGCAACAAATAAACTACTACTTACTTTGACATGCAATTTTAACCACCCAGAAAACCAGTTCCAAATTCAGACTTGTTAGTCTGTTACAAGTTTTGCAGGAAGACATGGTGGCTCAGGAAGAGCCTCAGGTCCTGTAGTGCTCTCTTATCTTGCCCCATCCTCCCGTCACTCCCATTCCATCCAGCAGTCCTCTCGGGGTACCCTTCAGCCCAGAGCTGTATACAGGCTGGGGATGTATCACCCTTTAAGACGGGTACAAAGGAGCGTCCCTAGACTGGTGTGGTGGGAAACGAACACATGCTGCAGATGGATACAGTCTCCTTATTCTGTTAAGTCCCAGCCCCACAGGGAGGAACACAGCAAGAGGAAGGGAAAGGAATAATCATGAAAAGTTCCTCGGCCTAGGGGTGACAGTGTTGTTAGCATTCTTGTAATGTTGAAGCAACTCTCATTTTAGGTAAGTGGAGGACTCATGTAAAAGGCACTTGTGAATGGGTCTCATGAAATATTAAATAATTACCTTCATATACCATTAATTAACCTATGGCTTGCTTAGTCAGGGGCAAAGAAAGCCCCTTTAAAAGTATCTACTTGAGGGCTGGAGAGATGGCTCAGTAGTAAAGAGCATTGACTGCTCTTCCAGAGGTCTGAGTTCAATTCCTAGCAACCACATGGTGGCTCACAACCATCTATAATGAGATCAAGCATACGTGCAGGCAGAATACTGTATACATAATAAATAAATAAATCTTTAAAAAAATCTATTTGAGCTGGGTGTTGGTGGTGCACACCTTTAATCCCAGCAAAGAGAGAGGCAGAGGCAGGTGGATCTCTGAGTTCAAGGCCAGCCTGGTCTACAGAGCAAGTTCCAGGACAGCCAGAGCCACACAGAGAAACCCTGTATTGAAAAACAAAAAAATCTATTTAATTATTAAATTTTATTTGTGTGTATGTAAACAATATATGTGTGTTTCTAGCACCTGTGTGTAGGAGCCCACAGAAGCCAGAGGGAGTGTTGGATCATCTGGAACTGGAATTGCAGGCAGTTGCAGATGCTGGGAAACAAAGCCCTCTGCGTTTCCTTATCTTTTCCATCATTTGCAGAGCTAGCTTATTTGATAAAGCACGGACCTTATTCAAGTACTGTCCTAAGAGGTGAGGCTAATGCACTTTATGCTGAAATGCAGCCTAGGACACGAGAAATCAAATAGGAAATGCAAGATGTAGTGTCATCTGTGCTGTCTTGGCAGGGGTTTAATAACCAGGAAACATTTGAGTCAGAGTCTGTTAAGGTGATGCTGTTCTGAGGGGGTGGTGAGAGAGAAGCTGACGGCAGTCATGACAGGTGTTCACTGGGGAAGGGTACACCCAGTGTAGAACATGTACCTGACAAAGGTAAGCACAGGCAGGAAGGGCTCCAGTTGCTGGCCCATTTCATTCTAGGAAGACACTCCAGTTTATAAGAATGATGTTGTTTTCAGCAGAGCCCACAAAATAGATATAGCTTAGTAATTTGTGTGTGCGTGTGACCAGAAGAGCTCATGTGACCTGTCTGTCACCCTTGAGATGGGTCTCTCATGAGCTTGGAGCTAGGCCAGCAGCTAGAGCCTTAGCAACCTTCCTGCCCCTGTCCCATTCTCTGCATAGATACAGGTTTGCACAGACCATATCGGGCTCCCTCCCCCCAGACACGGTTTCTCTGTGTAACATCTCTGGCTGTCCTGGAACTCACTCTGAAGACCAGGCTGGCCTCCACAGTGGCTTTTATGTGAACACTGGGATATGAACTCAGGTCCTCATGCTTGTGCAGCAAGTCTCTCACCCACTTAGCCATCTTCCCAGGACCATAGCTCAATAATTTTTAATAAACACTTATTAAGTTGATACTTATTAAATATAGAATTATGTGCAAAGTTCTGAGGGCGCTGTACTAGGCACCAAAACTTTGTAAGTCTCAATTAAAACATTAGTAAATCATATAGTGGTGATACAATAAATGAAATTTTAAATCTTTTCCTTTGTTTGCGCTTTAGTGTAGAATCATGGGGCTTACTCAGGTTTAAGTAAGGGAGTAAGAATAGGCTTATTGTAGATATCACATCACCCTCTGGAAGGACTTTAGCATTTTCAGACATTAGCTTTTTATTGGATCCTATTTCATTTAATTACACTATCATACTAATAAATTATGATTGTGAGCTTTGATTATTTACATATGGAATGAAAAAAGACACGAATGGGAATAAATAAAGTGACAGATTTTTCTGGCATCTAGTTAGGACATTAGAGAAAAGGCCTGATGGGAAGAGTGTTTGCAGGGTGTGGAAGGGCATTGCTGATCCAGTGAGGATGATGGCTACTCCAGCTTGTTTCACTTCTCAGACTAAGCAGATGCGAGGCGGGTGCAAGGCAGCATGGAGAGGAATACTCGTAGGCATCCAGTTGTTCAAGTGACATTTATTTAAATGTCACTTAAATTTATTTAAATTGCTTGTGTGCTTGCCGATTTTTTTTATGACCCTTTAAGCCTGAGTGTAGATTCGAGGTCTATAGTGGAGTGACAGCTGTCCCAGGAATGAGGCTACTGGAGTAGGTGAGCAGTTTCAATTAGAAAGAGGAAGACAGGTGGTCACTTCCTTCATATGGTGAAGGAAGTGGGCTCTCTTTCAAACAGAAGCCAAGGCTTTGTCTAGATACTTAGAGTTAAGGAAAGATGTTTTGTAATGGACATTAAATTAAATAGCCTTGGAGAGGCTTTGAAAATGGTTTAAATTAAGTTTAAAGTTAGGGAAGTGTACAGAACCTCCTTCCGGGATCATATCTCATTTTACTCAAAAGATGATTACAAATTACATTTCATCCTAAAGACATTTTATATCACAAACCTAATGTTAAATTCACTCTGCGCTTGAGAAACAAAAGGGCAAAGAAACTTAGGCACCTCAGCAAATAGACATAAACAGCTCAGAATAATCAAATATTAAAACGCTTGTGTTTACCAACTGTAAAAGAAAAGGAATGTGTGATGGCTGGAAATAGCTAGAGAGATCTCAGAAAGAAGAGAGAAGTGGCAAGAGACAACCTGGTTTGAGCAACAAGTACTCAGGAATGATTCGGTGGAAAATGGAGTCGGATCAAATGGGGTCTGGGTGGGAATGAGGTACCTGGAGCTCTTCAGTCCCGACAGAATAAGTTTCACGTGTGTATCAGGGAGAACGAGGACAAGATGGCATTCAAACTGTTTGTTAAAAACTGAGTCCTAGGGGCCAGTGAGATGGTTCAGTGGGCAACAGTGCTTGCCATGATGCCTAAGAACCTGAGTTTCATCTCAGAATCCCTGGAAGGAGAGAACTGACACCTAGAAGTTGTTCTCTGACCTGCACATACATTTATACCCAACACACATGCACACACACGTAATTTAAACATTGAAAAGTTAAGTCCTTGATCATTTACAAGATTAAACCTTCTTTCCAATGTCACCATTTAAAAAATGTTTCCAGGTTAGCAAAACATACAGTCTCGGGAATATTGCTACATTGATTATGATCTCACTATGCACTGATATGGTGCTGGGGGCTTTCATTTGCATCTCCTTCTTGGGACAGACCTTTCAAGTACATTTTATCATTGTTCTGTCTTCATTTATTAGGACACTGAGGCATTGAGGAACTAAATGTACCCATTACCCAGGTCATAGAGCTGGTAGGTTTTAGAGCCAGAAGCTGCCTGCTTTAGATGGTTACCAACGTTAATCACACTTTCTTGATGTTTTACATAGGAAATGCCAAATACAGTTTCTGGAGTTTCTTCCTTGTGGTAGGTAACATGGTAGAAAAGGCTTATCCAATTATCACCATCATTTCCTTGTATGTGGTGCAGAGAAAGACAATTATTATTTTACAGTTTGAGTCCTTGAAGGGCCTTCCTGCTGTGGATCCAACCCCAGAGAATGACTAAGTGTTTCAGATGTGCAGCAGAGGGTGAGAGCCACTGCTCTAGTGATAGGAAGGGGCTTGTGCTGTATAAACTTTGTTACTACAAACAAAATGCTGGGGAGAAAAATGATACCTTTGATCTCTCCTAGTCAGGTGTTGAGAGAAGGGAAACAGGAGAGGATTGGTGCAGGGGATTACCCTGAGTTCACAAAAAGTAAAAGACAAGGACTGGGGAGGTGGCTCAGAGGTTAAAATCACAGGCTGCTCTTGCAGAGGACCAGATAGCGGCTCACAGTCATCTGAACTCCAGTTCCAGGGTAAACAATGCACTTTTCTGAGCTCCGTAGGCATCAGACATGCACATGGCACACGTGTATGCAAGTAACACTCATAAACATAAAACCAAAAGTAAAATAAAATGGGCCTGGGTGTACCTAAGGGACTCGGGCCAGCTTGAGTGTGGCAAGCACAGCTCTAGTAGGCCTTGCCCTTCTGTCTGTTTCCCTGTGCCTTGCTAAAAAACTGATAGATTACATTCTTAGAGCTAGCCATTAAGATCTACCCCCTTATTTGGCCACTTCCTCCTCCTGAGGCTGACTACCAAGGTCCAGCTATTGAAGTATTGAAGTCCAGAAATCAGAATCCCCCTTTGGGTCACCTAATTAACATGCCTAATTAAAATTAAACAACTCATCCTAACATAGGGTTCCCCTTTTACCTTTATAAACTCCCATTTTGCTATGTGCCACGTCTGTCTCCTCTATCCAGAGACAGCTCTTTGTCCCTTCAGGACAAGTACCCCTTCCCCTTTCCCTTGTCCCCTGTTCCCTAACTCCTTTCCCACCACATCCTAGCCCATTCCCTTCTTCGCCTTTTAAAAAACACACCTGCAAGGTCATTTGCTGCTGTTTTTCTGCCGGAGTCAGAGAGCAGCCACTTCAACTTTTCTTCCCCGCTTAATAAAGGATCTCTGTGAAAACAGTGTTTGGGTGTGCTTTGTGCTAATCTTGGGGTCTGGGAGGAAGCCCCTGCTGTGCAGGGGGGTTTCCTTCAGTAACCCCCCCATCTAACTTAGTATCAGTTTTATTTTTGTCAGTGCAAGACTTGATTAAAGTTAGGAATGAGCCTGAATAATGACCAAAAAGTTGAAAATTAAGACTAGTTAGAACAGAGCACAAAGGGAGATTAAACATTAGAGACACGAACAAGAATAAAGCCAGTGGGAAATCTATGTATAAAGACTGTGTATGAGTGATGTAGTTCAGTTGCTAGTGTAATTGTCTAGTATGAACAGTGCCCTGGGTTCCATCCCCAGCACTGCATAAAACCACTGTGGTGGCACATACCTGTAATCCTAGCACTTGGGAGGGAGGCAGGAGGATCATGAGTTTGAGGTCATTCTTGGCTCCTTACCAAGAACAATGCCAGTCTGGGCTATGGGAGATTCTGTTACAAACAAACAATCCCCCTGGAAAACATCATAGAAGATATAAATACAAAATACTCTCTTCTCAAAGAAGTTGTCATTTAGTTGATGAGCTATAAAATCAATTGTGAGAAGTTATTGACTCTAGAGTACAGGAGGTGTTAGCAGAGAAGAAAATAATTCCTGCTGGACTAACAATAATTTCTTATGTAGTATTTCCAGTTTTTATATTATTCCCCAAACTTTCCATGTTTGTAGGCCAGCTTTATTGAAATCATACAGATAATTAATCAAAGCTCAAAAAGAAACAATATGCCTCCTGTATCACTGAGACATCAGATGCCATCAAAGGACAATAACTAGAACAGCGGTCTCCTGATTTGGATCCCAGCTATGATTTTTAGCTGAGACCTGGAAAATGAACAAATTTTAGACAGGCAGAAAGAGCCTGTAAGGGGGGGCTGGAGAGATGGCTCAGCAGTTAAGAGCTGCTTTTCCAGAGGTCCTGAGTTCAATTCCCATGGTGGTTCACAGCCATCTATAGTGGGCTCAGATGCCCTCTGGCACATGCAGAAAGAGCACTCTCATACATAAAGTAAATCTGAAAGAAAAGAAAGAAAGAANAAGAAAGAAAGAAAGAAAGAAAGAAAGAAAGAAAGAAAGAAAGAAAGGCAGGCCCTGGAAAAGAGGATTCCATGGTTTGAATCTACTCAGGGGGAAGAAGTAAGGTTGCTTCCAGAAGACCTTCCTGACTCACTACGCTGCTAGGCTTTATAGCCACTTGGGCAAAGAGGAACCCACAGAGGAGTGATAGGAAGGAAGCACATGGTAGAGACTTGGACTATGAGAGTATGAAATAATGGGGCAGTTGTAAGAATAACTTGTCATATTTCTGTTACTTAGGTAATAGATATTACCTGAATCAGAGACCCTTAATATTTTTATTTACTTGCAAGATTTTTAAATATATTAGTTTATGTTTTAAGTAAATAATTTTAAAAGATAGAAAAAAGTCAAAGATCCAGTTAAAATGATTGTGTAAAGGGTTCTTTTAGACATACTTTAAAACACAACAGGGCCAGGTGGCGGCGGCACACGCCTTTAATTCCAGCAGAGGCAGAGGCAGAGGCAGGTGGATCTCTGTGAGTTCAAGGCCAGCTTGGTCTACAAGAGCTGGTTCCAGGACAGGCTCCAAAGCTACTGAGGAACCCTGTTTTGAAAAACAAAACAAAAACTATGCAACAGGAATTGTTTACTTTGTTGACAGTTGTTTGTCACTATTGTGACCACATGTGGCCTGCCACAATGATTTTCGAGGTAAAACTCAGATGTTTCCAATCTTCCATTATTAATTGCTTACCTAACTCACAAATTCTTGGGTTCAAGGAGCTACTATCTGGAAGGACCTGACACTGCCTTTTAGAAACCACTTGGTCAATACATAGCAGCTATTATTATTTTCAAATGTCTAGATATGTTCTCTCATGCCTGATAATTTCCCTCTTATCTATGTGGAGCTCTGGTACAGAGGTGAAAGCGGAGACAAGACTCACAAATCTGGACTCTAACCATTACACAGTCATAAACTTGAGTCTCAGTGTTCCCTTCTATGAAATGGGCTTGGTGGTAATAATCTCAGAAAATTACTTTAAGAGTTAAATGATTTAGTGGTACACGCTTTTAATCCCAGCATTTGGGAGGTAGAGTCTGGTGGATCTCTGGGAGTTTGAGGCCAGCCAGGTACTTTCCATTCTCTAACTCCATCCTTGTGATTTATAATATTTTAAACTATTCCATCTATGCATAGAAGAAATGGGAGATTTTAAAGAATGATTCATAAAACATTTTTTTCTTTTTCTTTCTTTCCTTTCCTTCCTTCCTTCCTTCCTTCCTTCCTTCCTTCCTTCCTTCCTTCCTTCCTTCCTTCCTTCCTTCCTTCCTTTCTTCTTTGTTTTTTTGAGACAAGATTCCTCAGTGTAATAGCTCTGGTTATCCTAAAACTAGTTCTGTAGAACAGGCTGGCTACCCAACTACCTTTTGCACAGACATTTCCAGAGTTATAAGACAAAAAGACACTTGCATGTGTGTGTCCTTCAAACTACATACTGTCTTTGTCTTATAACTCTGGAAATGCCCATAACTATCACAAGTATATGAAATCAGCTGATAAAATAAAAGACGTGGAAGTTAAATTGCACACTTTTCCTCTAAATATAAACAGTCCATTGTTGGGGAATATTATTTTGAGGCATGTTACTTTTGTTTACGCTGCATTTGATTAACTGTGAAGCTGTGATTCTTTACCTGTGTAACACACCTGATGGTCCTAATAAAGAGATGAATGGCCAATAGTGAAGCAGATGTAAGAATAGACTGGCTAGCAGGCAGAGCACATAAAGAGAGAAAGAGGAGCAAGAGAACAAGGAGAGGAGGACATCAGGGCCAGTCACCCAGCTACACAGCAAACCATGGAGAAAGAAGAAAGGTATACCGAAATAGAGAAAGATAAAGCATAGAGGCAAAAGGCAGTTGGGATAACTCAAGTTAAGGAAAACTGGCAAGAAAAACACCAAACTAAGGCTGGGCATTCACAAGTAATAATAAGCCTCTGTGTGATTTATTTGAGAGCTGGGAGGTGGGCTCCTCAAAAGCCAAAAGAATAAAACAACCTACAACAGTCCACCAAGTGCACTTTAGTGTGTTTGACATATGCAGTGTGTATGTACGTGTGTGGTGACTGGCATGTATATGTGAAGGAGCGCATGCGTGCATCTCTGTAGAGGCCAGAGGTTAACACTGGGCAGCTTCCTCAATCATTATCCATGTTAGAATCGTATGACAGGGTCTCACTAAATTTGGAGATCACTGATTGAGCAAGGCTGGCTGGCCAGGGTCGCCTTGCATCCCAGCTTTTTGAGTAGGCCCTGGAGATCTGAACTCAGGTTCTCATGCTTGCACAGCAAATCCTTTACCCACTGAGCCATCTCCCCAGCCCCATCTTGTACATTTTATAAGTGTGTTAGGTTAAAGGTACTTACATCATAATATACACCCTGACCTGGCCAAGTCAGTGCTTTTTTCTTTGAATCCATGGGAAAATCAAGCAGTTCGTATCTGTAAGGGTTACCTGAAAATTGAAGCAAGAGTAGTTATTCTGAAGAGATCAGAGCAACCCAGACCTATGGGTGAGTAAGAAACAAGACCAGGAAGAGATATTCTGTTTCTACCACAGAGGCTGTGCTTGCACTGCAGCCACGAGTGTCTGCAGTCTGATTTAACCGGTGTACAGTGCGTTCTTGGCTGACTGCTGGAGCATCTTTCCGAACACTGGGGCGAGGTTACTAGACCCTCTGCTCTCCTTGCCTTCTTTGATTGTACTACCAAGTTCTTGCCAATGATAAGAAGTCATACAGTTTTGATTTCACGTCACATCTTACCTCTTGTCTTCAAAACGGTTGTGTCATAGGCCTTGGTTGGCACTGTAGGAGGGAAAGGCTGCTGCGTGCAGGCTTTAATGCCAGTGTAGAGGTCCTTAGGTGAGGTGAAGGTCGGAAAAATGGCGCCACGGCTTGTGTGTGTATGGTAGGGATGTTCAATTGGATATGGTGAGCAGATTTCTCTAAGATTTATTGAGTAAATAAGAAAAGAGAAAGAAGTAAATAAAAATCCATCAAATATTTACTTGGGATCCTTTGCTGTGGCAGATGCTGTTCTGTCCACTGTGGAGATGGCCCAGACCATTCCTATACTTACACAGCTAGCATTCTGTAGAATTTACTATAAACAATGAATCCTCTTAATTTTGCTAGATAAATCAAGACTAATTTAAAAAATAATCATACCTAATTAATTAATTAGTGAGTAGTTTTCCTAAATGGCTAATATAAAGCAGAGAATGTATTAATTTTACAGTTTGGAGGAAGTATAGAAAGAATTTTTTGTGCTTTTAACTTTCACATCATATTTTAAGAAGATCCAAATATTTGATTTTATGGAATCATTTTGAGCATCTATTCCAGTAATGCAACACTTTGGACTGAACTTTCAACCTAGGCCATTTGTTCTTTGAGCAGTCAGCAAAACACACACACACACACACACACACACACACACAGAAGGAAAAGGCTAAGAAGGCAGAGGAATCTAATTTTGCTATTGTTAGAAAACTGGCATGGACTAAGGGAGAGTGTAGAAGCTGTGTGAGAGCCACAGAGTACAGAATGGTATTTACAATTAGAATTCAAGAAAACAAGACTGGTGTTAGAGGTTGAATCGTGTTTCCTCTCAAAATCTGTGGGTTGAAATCCTAACCCCAAAGGCCTTCTATTGTAAACTAATTTGGAAATAGGATCGTTGTACATGTAATTAGACAGGAGGGGTCATACTAACGTGGGGTGGGCCCTAATTTGAAGGCTGTATGCTTAAAAGAGAGTTAAACTTGTACACAGGGAGGCCTACACTGAGAATCCACGTGAGGACAGAACTGCGAGGACAGAGCTATGTGCTAAAGACTGCCAGCAGACCCGGGCTGGAGAGCAGATTCCCTCACAGCTCCTAGAAGGAGCGGACCCTCCACATCATAATACTCTCTCTGCTCCTCGCTTGCCACTTAGAAGCTCACACTCAAGAAAGATGAACCCAAGAAATGAGCCCCAAACAGGAATTCTTCACAGGTTGTTTTTATAATACCCACCCCCAACCTTAACTTGGATTCTGACAGCTCTTTGAGTAGCTCTTTGCTTTAACCGAAACACAATTCTAAAATGCTAGCTTAACGTTCTCAGTTGGTGTGAGAGAGCGTCGGTGGCCCAAGAGTACCTACTGCTCAGATCTGGTTTCTATGCCAGTTCCTAGTAAAAGGAACTCCTGTGTCTTGAGGTTCTGGCTGATTCTTGGAGCAGACAGGAAATAAATAAGATGACTCAGAAATATCTTATAGTGCCAGAAAGTAAGTGATTAATAAAGGTTAAAAAAGAGAAAAGAACAGAAACAACCCTCTCCACAGCCCCACAGTGTGGGAAATGTTAAAGAGTGCAGGAGAGATTCAAAGAGTGGCTTATGGCAATTCAAGACACCAAAGTAAGTGACCCTGGATTACTTCATGAGTTCCTAAACCAAACCAAACATCCACAAGGGTGAAATAAGTGATTACAGAAAACCACCAAAACCATCACTCAAAAGAGTATGTAAAACTCCCATGCAGAATACCAGAAGAAGAAAAAGCCACCAAATTTTATACAGAGACTAAGATAGCCCAGCCTGGCCTCAAACTCATTCTGTAGCTGAGGATGACCTTAAACTCATGATCTTCATGTCTCTGCCTTTGGAGCTCTAGGCTTATAGGCATGTGCTGGGAATCAAACCCAGGGCCTTGAAGCATACTAGGCAAGTGCTCTACCATCTGAGCTCCATCCCAGCCCTAAATTTGTGAAGGTGCTTTCCTCTTAAAAGATAGTGCAGAATTCCAGACGTCTTCTGCACACCTCAACTTTCTTCTTAAAAGCACAATGTGAAAGGAAGGACAAAAAGAGTAACCGCAGTGGGGAAGCTGTAAACATGCCCGAGTCCAGTGGTGGAGGGTCACATCAGCAATAATCGAGTGGTCTTCCTCGAGTGGAGCAGGATAGTGTATAAACAGCACTTTATCTGTGTGGCCTTCCTCCCAAAACACACCACTCCAGTCTTACCATAAACAAAACAAAACAAAACAAAGCAAAAACAACCAAAAAAAAACCCACACAAATTCCATTTGCGGCCATTCTACAAATATTCTATCACCTTTAGAACTGTTAAGAATATCAAAACAAGTGAAGTCTAAGGTGCTGTCCCAGCTGAGAGACACCTGAAGAAACATGCTACTAAATGCAATATTGTGTTCTAGGTGCAATCCTGAAAGAGAAAAAGAACAGCATGCAAAAATGATCGTATCTAAGTGTGGACTTGTTACGGCACATTGTTCTTGGTTCTTTTGCTATGAAAAGCACGCTGCTTAAATGTAAGAGGCTCACAGGAGGGAGAGTAGGGGTATATGAAGAAACCTCTGTCTTAAATTCTAATATGTCTATAATCCTAAAATTGCATTTAAGAGGACTGACTGAATACAAATGAAATAGAAGTATCAGTGCCATGAACTGCACCAGACTGTCCTCCAGCAGTTATGTGTGTGGAGCTTTCTGTGCTCATACACACCTAAGTCATAAACAATGCCATCATCTTTTATTATAATGGGGAGGAAAATATAAAGTATATACTTACCCTACTGTTGAATTAGGTGGTTTGGGTAACCTAGAATAAAAGCAGGACAAAAGTCCTAATTTAAGTTGGGGCTTTTAAAGGCTTGGATTCCTATTAGAAACTTAAGAATAGTAAGATATATCCTGTCTTTAGTCCAAATTGATATGTAGGCAAATTTTTATTGCCTTGCACAATGGTAAGACACAGGCATAGTATTTTCATATCCAAGTTGTCTATTGATCAATTTTTAGAATTGATTCTAACTTAGTCCTGGTCACCAAATCTTTCGCATTTTTTATTTGCAGAGAAGGTTCGGGAGCTGAGGCTCCTGTTCATAACCAGGCAGTAGCCAGAGAGTCCTGAGAGCCTGACATCCCATGTGATGCAATTATGTGTCCTAAAGCGACCTGTGTGGCCTGGCTGGGGAGTATATAAATATACTCACAGCTGCTGATATCTCATGACAGTAAATATTGTGCAATCGTCAGACGGTAGAGAACAAAACCGGCCAACTTGCCAGAGGCGTGGATTTTCTGAACCAGTTCACTCTGATGTGGTGTACTTACTAACTACTCTGAACCCACACGCCAAGAGGTAATACCGTAGTCCTGGAAACAAGCTCCCTGCAGAGGGATAGTTATCCATTGACATTTGACATCAGCAATTATTTCAGCCTATGCTCATAAGACTCAAAGACTTCAGGTGTGGAAAATAATCAGAATGTTATCATTTCACAATAAAGTAAGTCAGAAAATTTGAACATACTGCTGAGTGTTTTTGATATCTTCCATGCTGGATATGTTCATAAGAAAGCAGCAAGCTATATAACTGCATTATTCTGTAGTGTTTTATAAATACACAATTCACATGAACCATAACTTTTTAAAAATCTTTATTTGGATTCTGTGGGCCTGTCTCTCAGATATGCTGCTGAGGCAGAAATATGGGGGTGCAGGAAGTGATGAAGATGTGACTCCAAAGGATTAGTGTTGCTGGACTGGCTACTACATATGAATAAAACATGAGCTGGCATCCAAAATATCTCATGTGACAAAATTTGTTATACTTCATGACTAAAACAGGCTTGATTCAAAATGAAAAAATAGACAAAATATTTTTTTTAAATTAAAAATTTTTGAAAATACAAATAAAATTACCAGATGTTTAGAGACACTATTTTCTTGACATCAATCCATTAATTTTGCCATGTTTGAGTTGAATTAATGAAACACAAATGGGTAACGCCTGGGCAAATACAAATTTTGGCTCCCTCTTGTGGCTCAGTTCTATATTGAATTAGCTTCTTGTAACTAACCTTAAGGGTTCAGTGTTACTTCAGTGTTTCTGTAATTTGCTGTATGTTCATTGTACACGGAGCTAGGTTCTGAAAGGTCATGTTATCTTGTTTTTATTTGAAAATAAAGGCCTGATTTTTCAGTATACATAAGAAACCATTTTAAAACAATTTAATATGATAGAAGACATTATCTTACACGAAGGTGAGTTAGCAAATACACCCTTATCCATAAAGAGACAGCGAATTTATCAAGAGTAGGTACTTATAATCACCCCTCTCTGCATAATATTCCAATTTTTTGAGGACCTTTGTCATTTTCAGTGACCCTTTAAAAACATCTAACAGATCCTTACTAGACTGAGGAGGAGAAGGCAGAGGTGTGGTCCACGGTGACCTGCCCTGCTCTCCAGTCCAGTAGTCCTTAGTTTTCACAGGCTTGTTTAAAGACCACACATAATCTGTCTGGTTCATTTGTTTCCAGCTGTTAAGTGCTGATTTCTGGTGCTGGTGATCTTTAATATGTCAGAAAGGATTTTTTTTCTCTGAAAACGCTTCTAAATTTCTCACATAATTCTTTTTTTACTTAAAATACATAAAACAGCCCCTGCCCAGGACTTACAAAGAATCGTTTCCATAGACATCACTTTTCTTGTTCTGTGTCAGATAGTAGAACTGCTCAATAGGAAGATTTCTGAAGAGACAACAAATTAAATTGAACATATTTGTACATACTAGAGCATATCCATGAGATGGCAAAGGGCAAATAGGTAAATATAGACACAAGTATATAGAAATTCTATATAGAATATATAAAAAGTAGTGCTTTAAATTAGTTGAAAAGTAAGAATTTTTTAGTAAACAGGATGGGAACAGCTAACCATCTCCACTTAGCAATTCAAAGATCATTTCAGTTAGAGTAAAGCCTAAATAGCAAAGGATTGGGGCAGGAGCCTGTAAGTTCACAAGCAGAATGCCGAGGTAGGAAGACTGCAAGTTCAGCTTGAGTTACATAAACATTCCTTGCTTAAAAAGCTAAAAATAAAAGAGGGCTAGAGATATGGCTCAACAGTTAAGAATGTGTACTACTACTCTTGCAGTACAAGAGTTTAGTTAGCAGCATCCAAGGGTGGCTCACAACACCTTTGACCTCTGTGGACAACTGCATTCATGTGCACATTACCTACAGACAGACATGCACTGTATATAACCTAGAAAGGGAAATACCCTCTCCCTAAATAACATCCAAGAAGGGGGAAAATCTATACAAATGTTTACAATTTTCCACTGGTAAATAGATCTTGTTTTGTTTTGGAGGGTTTGTGTGTGCGTGTTCAGTATGTCTGAGACAGGGTGTCTTGTTCACTGCTGAGATCAGCAGGATAGCTGGCCCATGAGCTCCAGGGATTCTCCTACCCCTGCCTCCTCTCTTGCCACAGTAGTGCAAGGATGTCAGATCCACAGCACTGTGTCTGCTTTGGGACACCTCAACTCAGGGCCTTTCACTTATGTGACAGGTGCTTAATTACTGAGTCATGTCCCTAACACAGATTTTTGATATCCAATACTTTGACTATAAAGAACAAAAATAATCTATAAATAAAATAAAAACCAAATAAAGAACAAATAAGAGCTGAAGAGGAAATACAAAAGTTGTTATGTAAAACATAAACAATATATTCTCAGAATCATGAGAATGGATTAACTCACAAAATAGACAAAAACTGTATAGCTGGAAAACATAGTACAGAGGCCGAGGCACAAGAAAATGGATGCTTTTAGACACTTACAAGAATATAAATCATTTGGGTCACATATACTAAACTAAAAACACTCAGATGTTATGACCCAGACCTTCCCTTTAGGATTTGTTCTAAAGAAATGTTCATGATGAGCTGACAGATCCCTATGTAAGACAATTCATCATGGTACAGGTAAAGCAACAGA
>LOEQ01000739.1:803748-828723 GCA_001685075.1 Bramus lutescens | reverse complement strand
GGAACCCTCATTCGTATGTGACCACACCTAGTGCTCTAAGTGAGCAAGGGGCATCAACATTGCTGTGTAAGTACAGATAATCCTGTACAGCTGATTCCACAGCAATCCCGAGCATCATGTCAAGACCGAGTGCAGGGTTCCAGCCCGGTATCCCAAAGCTTCTGACATGGTCTATGCTCTTCCCGATGGGCCGCACATACAATCCAGTGCCCCCAAAAGGGTAACTAGTAATTGAGCCGCCAGTACTCAAGCTAGGAAGCCCAGTGCATTCTTAGCACAGCACCTGCCTGGGCTGCCATTTTCACCCCTGCCTCTCACTTCATTACTACAATTAGGCCTCCCTTTTCCACCCAACCACAAGGGCATCATAGAAGTGAGAATGCAATACTGGGGCACCAACTAAGACCCTCTGGAGAGAAGCACGCTTTATGAATTATTACTTCACCACCTGACCCACTAACCTTCAAGTCCCCAGAATGTACCACAGGAACACCACATTCATTAGAAACAAAAGATGGGTGATGTTCATGTTTTCCAAAGTCAATAGGAACCCCTCTACCCACCATGCTACAAACCTAAGGTCTCAAATAAGTAGTAAAATGTTTAAACTGTCCCTTTAAGAACACTGGTATGATAGGCACAGGATCCTGCCATGAATGGGGCATGGAGTTTGCTGACAGCCAAAACCACAAACACTTCGGCACCATCAGGTAGTGCTATAACAAACCCCAAGAGCTCTGCTCAGTCCATGTGGTCACACACCTCTCGGCCACTGCTGTTATCATCCAGCATGGCCACACAGCCCTGTGTTAACCTTATAAGCACATGGCGCTGTTTCTGGATTCTGAGAATGAGTCAGTGGCATTTTAATAAAATTTGAACAAAATTTCCACTTTCTGTCAAAGTTCTAATTTCCCTTTAATTTGTAGTTGAACCATGGGGCTGCCTTGATTTTCCGGTCCAGACACCCTTCTTTGATGGAGCAGGCCTGCTGCAGCCCTTCTCAAACTGTCCTGCATCCCCTCCACACCCACGGGGCTAGCTGTAGGAGTACGACTGGAGGTGCCTTGAGTGGCAGTTTTTCAGACAAGGGGTGTTTATCTGCAGTGCGGTACAAAGACAAATGGTAGAGACAAGAGAGACGTACAAACAAAAAGCCTGCTCTTCTGGCCTGTGGATTAGAACTGTTCCGACAGCAATTCACATAGTCTTTGAGAGACGGTGTCTTTGCTGGTACGCAGCGTGAGTCGGTACATCTGAAACAGAGAGCAGCAGGGTGAGCAGGCACTGAGCCCCAGGCTCTTAGCAGGTATTTTCGTGGCACAGGCATCATCATTCACAGAAGCCCCACCCGAAGCATCAGTTTTACCAGTAAAAATAGAAAAGTCTAATAAACCCAAGTGTTTGCAGCAAAGGGGATAGATGTTAATGAGGTGGGAGTCAGCCTTTTGTATCTTGGGACACAGTCTCACTGTGTAGCCCAGGCTGGCCTTGCTGTTATGCCTCCTGCCTTCTCATCCTGAGTATTGAGATTATAGGGATGCACCACAATACACAACAAGCTTGAGAGCTTCTCATCAACGTGGTGGCATGCCAGGCCTTCTGTGAGCTAGGCTGCTACATGGGCAACATGGTGGCATGCCAGGCCTTCTGTGAGGAGAGGGAAATCTATGTGTTCTGATGGCCAGTGGCTGTCTAAGTGTCTGCACTCTCATATGACCAACACTTAGAATCTGAGTGTCTCCATAAATAAACTTCACCAAAATAAAAAACAACACAACCATATTCATCCTCCTACTGTGAAGGCCTCACCTGAGCTTGCAGATTTGGCTCCAGGCGCAGCAAGCAGCCGATCTGGGTGGTTTTGGTATGGATTATGCCAGCACCCACAAAATTTGCAGGGTTCGGATCAACTTCCTCAAGGAGTGCAGAACCAAATCCAATAATCTATACAGAACGAAGAGGCAGGTCAGGATGCACTGGTCACAATTCTTGCCTCAGCGATATCACCATATACGACCCTTTACCTTTGCTTTAGTGATCTCTGTGTCCATCGGATGCTTTGCTTTGAAGATATTCTGCACTTCTTGCTGTGGACTACAAAAAGCAGCATATTAGTACTAAAAGCCATGCAGAGACCCATAGATCATCCTGTCCGAGGACAGCCCCATTCCCCTCTCCACCCATAGTACAGCCCTCTCACTTGCTCAACTGCTTCCAACGTTGAAAGAAATCCTGAGAAGCCATTTCTGTGGGCTGGAAAAATTTGTTGAGCGTAATGGGCAGCTTAACAGACACATTCTGGAAGGTACCACCATACCTATAACAACAGAGTCATGTTATGGAGAACAAATACTTCGTCAAAACATTCCAGTTCATGAGTCTTCAGAACTTAAGAGAATGGCCATGTGGCCACCCATCCCAATAACAGCCACTAAGCCTGCATACCAACAGTATTCTTGGAGGAGCTAAGCCACATCCTCCACCAGTTACAGTCCATAGTCACTGCTTTGTGCTAAGTGTCAAAGGACCAGTTCCTCTCAGTCCTACTCCTTTGGCAAATGAAGACCCAGGACAGGCCCAAGCAGACTATCAAATCATTACCCTTGTAGCTCCCCAAACAAGGAACCATTGTGATGACTAAAAATAAGACTACATGCCATGACCCAGAAGTCTAACTCCACACCAGCTACCATCATTGTCCCTCAAGCTGGCCTTTCAAGCCAGCCTCAGCAGACAGCACTGCTCTTATACACTGTAAAGATTTGTCACTCGTATTGATTTAATAAAACGCTGATTGGCCAGTAGCTAGGCAGGATATATAGGCAGGGCAACTAGACTAGGAGAATTCTGAGAAGAGGAAAGGCAGAGCCGCAGTCGCGATAGACACAGGGGAAGCAAGATGAGAATGCCTCACTAAGAAAAGGTTCTAAGTCATGTGGCTAAACATAGATAAGAATTATGAGTTAATTTAAGTTGTAAGAGCTGGTTAATAAGTCTGAGCTAATAAGCCAAACAGTTTATAATTAATATAAACCTGTGTGTATTTGGGACTGAATGGCTGCAGGACCAGGCGGGACAGACATTTCTATCTACACAGCAAGAGAGTCTGGCTCTCTGCCTCCCAGGAAGCAGGCCTTTCCATGTCTCACCACAAAATCACCTAGGTCAGAAATAGCCTAGCCCACAGACCACACAGGAGACTCAAACCCCATGGGTGCCATGTCATGGTCACAGAAGCCTGCTCCCTCTCCACTTGCTCCTATCCTCTGGAAGCTCCAGGTCTGGCAGTACTTTGCATACGTGCACAGTGGCACAGCAGTAACTAATTAACACCCTTGAGACGCACACAGGTTGGGAAAGGACACGGGAAGCACACACCCCTCACCTGAACTGGATGTTGAGGACAGGCGCCTCTGTGAAATCAGATATACACTCAATGTTGACCACCTGTTGGACCTGTGCACCCCCATCCACAGTTGGGTCCACAGGCTTGGTCTGCAGATTCAGATGTGAGCACATTAAGGAGTCCAGGCAGGCAGGGAAAGTGGGGCTAGCACAGCCAGCCCACAACAGAAAGCAGCAGGGGCCCCCTACAAACCACTCTGCCAGCATCATAAATCGAGGCCCAGAACTATTGCCAGCCTGTCCTTCCACCATTCAACATGTTCCACTGGCCCAGACCACCCACAGTCATTATGTATCTGACTAGTCCCTTTCTCTAAAAAACCTTGGATGTTAACACTAGCTGCATACTGGCCTTGACACTGCAGAAGTGAGCTCTGGAACTCTGTGATGACTCCTGCTGTGCTCAGTAGAAGCTATGAGTTAGAAGAAGCTATGCCTGCTAACTCAAAGGCTTTACAGACCAGTGTAGCTCTGCACTTCTGCAAGCCAGAGGTTGCAACATGTGAACTGAAGCCTCTAGGCTCACTGAAACACCTTTGTATCCAGGATCCATGCAATCATAACTAGACTTGGGCAGTTTCTGTTTCTCTCTGCATTCTGCATGGCAACCTGTGCCCACAGCTCATGATCCATTGAAGCCCACGAAAAAGAGACACATAGACAGTAGTTCTGTATGCATCAGTCCTTTGTGTGTGTAACAGAATGCTGGAGATAGAACCAGGATTTTGCTTATACTACGTAAGTGTGCCTTCCACCACTGAGTCACATCCCTAAACACCACCCCAGTGTTTTTTACTTATTTCCAAATAGTTGTATATTTAAATATATCATCTACAAATAAATACAGATCTACTACAAATATGATTCCCACTGTTCTACATACTATGAGTTGAGCCCAAGGTTCGCATCCCTGGCCGTTGTGGATCCTGGTCTGCACACTGCAGCAGACCCCAGCTGTCCATCTCTCACAGCCCCTCAGCTGAAGCCATCCAACATTCCTGACCATTCCTGATGGCTACATGGAGCCATCCTCTACGTGAGCAAAGGATGTGCCAAATAACACCTAAGCCCAGCAAGCATGAGACGCTCCATACTGGCTAGTTGCCACAGGATCACTCTGCCTTAGGCCACAGCGTTCTATGGGGGGACTTCACAGAGTAAAGGGCAAATGATATCCACAGGAGAGCAAAACAAGCAGAGAGTGACTCACACAACAAGATGAAAGGCACAGCTGTGTGGGTGGTGTCGGATGCACCATCAGGACAACTCAAAGGGAAGGCCGTGGTTTGACTGGAATATGGAAAACACTGCCATTTGAACAAAAGCAGCCCCCCCTCAAAGCTTCCTCTAACCCTAATTGCTGTCTGTCTGTCCGAGACCCTAGAGATAAACAAGGATATTAGCCTGAAGGTCATCAGCACAGATTAGTGTTGGAGTGAAGTTCAGGAACTGCGTGGAGGTCTTGTTACCATAAAATATGAACATTCGGCCTAGGAAGAAACAGAGATAGTTTGTTTTATAATACATTATGTCACATTTATCATGAATCGTCAGTCAAAAGTGGTCCCTGCAATTCCCAGTTAGATATATTATTGTAAGCTATGACTATTGCTAAAATATAAAAACTGTGTGTGTGTGTGTGTGTGTGTGTGTGTGTATGTGTAACCAAACAGTTGTTTGGTCTCACTATATAGCTGCCTCTGGCCTAGAACTCTCATTGTATTCCTGGCTGACCCTGAACTCATGACAACCTTTCTGCCTCAGCCTCCCAAACGCTAGGATTATACACACAGGCCACTATACTAAGTTTCTAGTTTAAAAGTAGCATAGCAGGCGAGCAAAGTAGCACTTTGCCTGTCATCCCAGTGCTTGAGAGGTAGAAGCAGGAAGATCAGGGGTTCAAGGCCAACCTCATTTACATAGAACATTTGCGGACAGCCTGGGCTATATAAACTGGGCAGTGGTAGCTCTCGCCTTTAATCCCAGCAGAGGCAGGCAGATTTCTATGAATTCAAGGCCAGTCTAATCTACAGAGAAAGTTCCAGGACAGCCTCCAAAGCTGTAAGGAAACCCTGCTTCGAAAAAAGAAAAGAAAAAAGAATTGTTTCAAACACAAAACAAAAGCCAAATAAAAAATAGCATGGCAGAATTAGAAAAGGGAAGTGGGGATGGGAGGATGGGAGGGTCGGGAGGGTATCTTCTCTTCTGCCTCTCACACCTGCTCTTGGTCCTCCTTAAAAGTCACAATTCTGTAAATTAGAACCACAACCACAGACACCAGGTCAGGAGGGTCAGCAGCCCAAGCAGGACACCAGAGCCTTCTGAGGAACAGCCTGCCCTGTGTTGAAAGCACACAGACCCAGCCATTTATCTTCCACTTTTGTCTACCAGCTGATCCACTCGGTGATACTAACAGCCAGGACTGTCCTTCTAACATGCCATGCCCCTATAGTGACCAATCAGGACATGCTCCCTGTACCAAATGGCCAGATCCTGTTGACACTTACATCCTTGGAGTTCAGAAAGGAAACCAAATACTAAAAGTTCTGAAAAAAAAAAACAGTTTAGCTTCCCTCCTCAACCAAACCTGGTGAAATCATCATGACAAGGGGCAAAGCCTTGGTCAGACCAGACACAGGGGAGCAGTCTCAACAGCCTGGCATCTCTCAGAGAAATGCTACTGGTCCCCAGCATCCTGCAGGGCTGCAGGGCTGCAGGGCTCCAGGGCAGGTCTACTCCCTTTTCACAGACATCGAATCCACCTTAGTAGTAACTCCAACAGTGTGGTGGGCAAAATGTTTTCTTTCAGGACTCAAGAAAATTCCCTTCCTTTTTAATTGTGGTAAAGTGTATATAAGTTAAGTCATGCTAGGTGCATAGCTTAGTAATGTATAGCTCTCCCCAGCATCCAATTTTCCATGCTACTAGTCAGTGCACAGATTATAAACATTCTTCATTATATAATTTCCCCTAATTCTTTTTGGTTTTTTAAAATTACTTTATTTTAGACAGGATCTTACACTATTACCAAGGTTGGCCCGGAACAAATGACAATCCCCCTGCCTCAGTCTCCCAAGTGCTAGAACTAGAGATGTAAGCACCATACCTGCCCTTAATTTTTTGTTTTTGTTTGTTGTTGAGGGAACTCTTGCTATGTAACCTTGGCTTGTCTGGAACATGCTATTTAGCCCAGAGTGCCCTCAAACACGCAATTCTCTTGTCTCTGCCTCCAAATGCTGGGATTGCATTTGTGTGTCACCATACTTGGCAATTTCTAATAATTTCTTTTTTCTTAAAGAAACTGACATTAAGTAAAACACATACCTAAATTCTGCCGAAATTCAGACTTAAGTCCAATTTGAAGCAGCTGGTTTTCAAACAACACACCATTATTTTTACAAACAAACCTAGGAGAAAAGGATAGTGAAGCATCACTCAGAGCCACCTGCAGCAAGTAGAATTTGTTTTAGAAAAGGTTTACAGTATTTTGGAGCTAAAATATTTCTGTGGAGACAGGAGAGACAAAGTGAAGAGCTTCAAGAATCTTACTTATCCCAGTCTTTAGAGCTGGAGCTAGAGCCAGTGTCTGGTGGCAAGCTTCCTCAGGTGCCACTCAGAAACAGATGGTGTCACCTGTGACTATCACCCAGGGAGATCTGGGGTAAGAAAGCTAGGAATGGGGAATATGCAGAGGCTGCAGTTGGATTTCCAGTGCCTGAGACAGTGACATGTGGCAGCACATTTTAAGGTCTCAATGCACACTTGAGTAGGCTCAGGGACCAAGCTGAGTGACCTCTGCCCTAGATCATACAGCAATCAGCTCAGCCAACTTTTCTACAGTTGAGCTGTTCCCTTGTGCCTGGGCACGCAGGGCAAAGGACCTCTGCAGCTCCCACTCTGCACTGTGCCACAAGAACAATGGAAACAGAGTACCCTCTGAACATACCATAGGCCCAAATGCCAACAGCTCTTCCAAGTCATCCAGCCACAACCCATCACTGTCTGCCCAGTTCTGGCAACAGTGAAATGTCCCAAAATAAAACACTGTCTATTCTGTATAAGAGACTATTTTTCCAACACTTCTCAGAACATATAACAGCGCACATGAGAATGACTGTAGGATGTGGCTGGGCTCCAAACACTAGCATAGGGCCCGCTACCCTAGGCCAGCACTCTACTCAAGCCCAACTTGGATGTTACTCAAGGAGCCTAAGCAGAGGTTATGGGGCTCACACACTTAGATCTGGGTATCAATCTATCATCCAAATGATAAAGAAGCCCTGCCATCCATGAATGTCCAGCTGGCTATTTCCAAAAGGTCACTTCAATTGCACTTGACCTAAGGGAACTCATAGGTAAACAGTCATGTTAAGCTTATGGAGGATTCAACCTCCCTCATGCATGCTGCACTGCCCAAACTAACAGGTCCTTCTACAATGCACCACACAAACATCATGTGGTAACCCTGTGTGGCCACATCAAAGTCAAGACAGGCAAATCCCTGCACAGGGTAGTATCCTGAAGAAATGTCCCAGAACCTTAAGAGATTGCCAGTAGGCCAGGGATAAAGAAAAGTACATGACCTACTAGAGCTGGACAGCACAAGCCAGAACCTTACACCAACACAGGAAGACTCAAGTCTGCAAACAACTAACACCCATATTCCCTACCCCCATCTTCACAGGACATCAAGGAGTAGCTAACCCAGAGACCATGGCTGTCACAGAGCAACAGTAACAAAGCAAAGCTAGGGTACTCCTAGATACAGACCCTGTAAAAACTAGGGTACATAGCTGAACCCCATGTTGCCCCTTCAACAAGGGTCTAGGAAGCTGGGTTTTCCACAGCTGTCAAATACCAAGCTCAGCAATTCTCAAGCCATCAGAGGTCTGTTCACAGCCTGCTCCAAACACGCATTTCCTAACAGGAAGGAAGGATTATGTGCAAAATGAATACAAGGAAACAAAAACTCTAAAACCACAAGAACCCTGGTATCATCTCCAGGCAGAAAACAAAGGTTATCTATCCTAAGATGCATTCTAACCTCCCCCAGACAAAATCCATTGCCACTGGAGGGTACAAGTGAGGTGCTTCACATCAGCCATGAACCAGGACACAGCGGAGTAAAGAGCAGCAAGGGAAGCTGGCAAAATCAGCCAACAAGAAGGAAAGCGATTCCAAACCTTTGAAAGTGGAAAACAGAGAAAATGGGTGGACAAGGGGCATATAAGTGAGCATGTAAGGGGCATGACCTAAGGAGTCAGCAAGTGATGTGGGATGTCCTTCTTGTAGATGTGTTGCTTTTATTAGCTAAGGAACAAAGCTGTTTCAACTAGTAGCTTAGCAGAGTAAAGCCAGGTGGGAAATCTGAACAAAGATATAGAGAGAGTAGGCAGAGTCAGGCTTGGGAGAGAAAATAAAAAGTATAAACAGTGTAAAAAAGTAAATAGTTACAAAAAATAAAGATTAAAAAAACAGTAAAAGTAATATAAAAAGTACAGACAGATTAAAGGAGTATAAGAAAAATAAGCCATGTAAAGATGGAAAATACACAAAAAAAATCCGGATTATGTGTATTGTGTTTTCTTTGAATTTTTTGACTGTGAATGAGCTAAGTACAGAAAGATATTCCATTGTACAGGTGGCTAAGAAAAACCAACATATATATTTTAATGGCATCTTGACTTCAAAATTTGAGTCAAAGGATATGTTACCTTGGAAAAGAGATTCCACATATGTATATTTCTACTCTTGTTTAAGATATTATGCTTATGTAGATCATTTAAAATATAATGTATAATTAAGAAATACAGGTTAATAGATAGTCATCTATCATAATCAAACTTTTGATCATGTTAGCTAGGTTTTTTAGATATATAGAGACATATTTCAGTTAAATATTCTTCAAGCCTTTCAAAGATCTACGGAATACAGCATTTAAAATGTTTTAAGAACTTAAGACTTTTCTCAACAGTGAGACATGTCTGCTGCTGGCAGCGCTGACTATTTCAGAGAGGTTCATAGACATTGAAGAAACTCGTTATAGAATTTGCCTTCAATGTGACAAGGCAAGCCATTTGGTTCTTGCTTGGACTGCTTGATTAGGTATGCTGTATAAACTGGACATGCAGGACCCACAGAAAATGGTTCTTTGGGGTTCCTGCTTCACTTCACAGAGGAAACTGCCTGACATTCTGCAGGACACAGAAGAAAGCAACTAATGAACATTGCCATTACAGAACAGATCTTTAAATTTCTTGTTTCATGCAAAATCTGCTGGATACTATGGGCCTGTGGGCTAAAGATGGATGCACCAACAATACAGAAAAACTTTAGGTGACTGACTGTCCAGGCAGTAAGATGTCTCTGTCAATTCTAGAGTTTTGAAAGTTGCTTACTTACAGTGCATTTCCTGTTTACTTAGGTAATATTATATCCTTCTGGGGTCTTTGAAGAGTTGAAGACAGACAGTTATAGTTTACCTTAGTTATGATAAAGGATCAATTATATATAAAACTTTAGACTCATAAAGATAGAATAGATAAAAGTATTTTTCTTAATTTGTCAAATGCAAATGAAATAAATATTGTAACTATAATTCTTAATAACTGTTTTGTTTATGTAATTTTACTATGTTTTTATTTTTATTTAGACAGAAAAGGGGAGATGATATGGGATGTCCTTCTGTATATATGTTGCTTTTATTGGATAATGAATAAAGCTGTTTCGGCCAATGGCTTAGCAGAGTAAAGTCAGGCGGGTAATCTGAACAGAGACATAGAGAGAGCATGGGTAGAGTCAGGGAGACACCATGTAGCTGCCCAAGAAGTAAGTGGTAACAAACCACAAGCCTTGTGATAAAATACAAAATTACAGAAATGGGTTAATGAGCTAGCTAGAAATACGCCTGAGCTGTTGGCCAAACAGTGCTGTAATTAATTTAGTTTCTATGTGATTGTTTGGGTCTGGGCAGCCAGGAAATGAACGAGTAGTCAGGGTTCCTACTTCAAGCAATAAAGAGCCAGGCAGGTGCCTGAGGCTACGGTGAGAAGGCAGCTATCTATGCACAGCGCTGAAGGGGGATTTAAAAGGGTATCTGTTAGAGGTTAATAAAAAACCAAACTGATAGAGAGGAAAGTACAAGGAACATGGGGTGGGGTTGGGAGGATAAGTGGGAAGAAACAAGCTCAGAGTATTTATCAAATGTCTCAAAGAAAAGGAATAGCAAAGGTATAATCCGACTCCAAAGCAAAGAACAGGCACTCACATGCTCTCTCTCAACAAGAACACCAGCCCGCTCTCTAATAGTACTTTAGGTGTTAGGGACTAAGCACAGAATCACCCATGAGGTATAGCTCCCACCATGCCACCCAGGCAGTACTCAGAAACTGGGCTACCTGGCAAAGTTGTCTTCGGAGCCGGGTGCAAGAGGTGCAACTGCAGAAGCTGAGTCTGAGAACACGTCCACTAGCAGCCCACCGCCAGAAGAGGGAGGGGGCCCCGTGGGAGCAGGGGGAGCAGCTCCCAGACCCAGCAGGTCTGCTGATGGAGAAGGTGTAGACTGGAAGATAAGAAAAGGGAACATCAGCATGGATCCTTGGATACTCAAGACTCACACAGCCCTGTATCCACTCCCAGGTCAAGTAACGAGGAGGTTGGGGAAGGGGGCAGGGAGCGGTCCAGAAACTACAGACCAGCAAGAGAGAGCGGCTGACCACATACAAAGTAAGGCTACCCGTGAGTTCAGATGAAGACATCACCTCATGATACCATCCTAATTTCACACAACCAGAAAGTAGCCTGCATTTTTCCCACAAATGCTATTTGAGCAAAACAACAAAGTTCTAAAAATGTTTTGCCACCAAAAACGCTGAAATACAGGGGTTAAGAAATAAGTTCATGCACATTACTGTCAACTGTTCAAAAACAGTAAGGTTTGCATATGGTGGAAACAGGAGAATACAGAGTTCAAGGTTATCCAATGCTACATAGCAAGTTCTAGGCCAGTTTAGGCTGCACAGTGAATTCCTGATTACAATATGAAGGCCTAGTTTCAAACAAACAACAAGAGAAAAGTTTTGGTGTGTGATCTACTGATTCTAACAAGGGCCATCTATATAAGGTTGTGGAGCTCTGTGTTGGAGCCTAGTGGGCTCAGCAGTGAATGCACAAGTGAAGACAATGATTCCACCTCTCTCAAAATCTATCAATAGCCAAAAGCTCATCAGCAAGGATTAGAACCCTGTGAATCTTTCTCTCATCCACAACTGACTGTTAACAGGAATGAAAGAAAGAAACGTGCAGGAAGGAAAGTGGGTGGAAGAGGTGGGAAGAGAGTAATCAGTATATATTATACACATGTGTGTAATTATCAAAGAACAAGTTTAGTTAATAAACCTGTAAAATTCAAAAAAGTAAAAAAAAAAGATGCAAAGGTAAGCAAACAGATTGCTAGGATGCATTCTCAGCTCAGCATTAAGTCTGGTTCCATTATGAAAAGAAACCGATAAACAAGCACATACACTTCTTACAAACCCTTGTTTTTCAGTCCAGGCAAAAGCATAAGAAAAGAGCCCTTGAAGCCAGGCAGTGGTGGCACATGCATTTAAGTTCAGCATTCAGGAGGCAGAGGCTTGGGAATCTCTGAGTTCAAGGCTAGCCTTGGTCTATAGAGCAAATTCCAGGAATGCCAAGGCTACACAGAGAAACCCTGTCTTAGAAGAGGAGAAGGAAGAGGAGAACAGGGAGAAGGAGTCCTTGAAGTCATTACTATATCACACAGGACAAGGGCATAGCTTGTCACCCCACATTCAATACCTAACATTCACAGACCTGACTTACCCAAAGGTGCCCTGCCACACCACGGCCAATTCACACACCTGTGTGCTGTCCACAGCGCTCCCCAAGCCAGTCTATAAATGTGGGGTGCTACTGGAATGAGACCCTGTGTTCAAGAGTTACTTTGAATGACTTTTGAACATCCACTGGTCATTCACGAAGGCAAACATCAGGAAACTAGATCCTGAAGCCATTCTAATAGAGCGCATCTTGTGCAGAGCAGGTGCCCAGTGGCTGCAAGTACCCTGCCCACAGGTGGCAACGGTCTGTCCCAGCCACAGAAACTCCTTCAAGTAGGGGCAGAACTCAGAGTGGGCCTCAGCAAAGAATGCTGAATGTAGAAATATATTAACAGGGAAGCCAAAATGCTTATTCTTTGAAATAGATGTAATATGCTGTGCTTTTATAAGTTCATGTGTAGGCATGTGACAATGTGTATGAATATTATTTCAAATAAATGAGACACCCAGAGTCTTTGTCATGTAAGGGGCAAAGGTATGAGTGACAGCCTTGCCAGACCTTAGGCCATGCACAGTCTTAATTGCTGCTACTGGTCAGGAAATAAGGAGCTGGGGACATAGTAAGCTCCTGGGTCCCCTCATGTGGCTGCATAACTCTTTCAAAAGGGCTACCAAACACAGCATCACATATGTCCTGTCAGAGGTGGTTTCCTCTGTGACAGGGTCACAGGGAAGCTGGCCAAAGAAGAACTAGAAAAGCCTGGGATCATAGTATCTGATGAACCACATCTACAGCAACTCAGGGCAAAGGTGGTCACAAGACCACATTTCTAGCCCTGCTTTAGTTAAAAGACAGTAAGTAACGAAGCTCTCCAAATGGCGTCTCCCACCAATGACCATCAGATGTGTTCTTCAACCACAGGAACAGTTTCATTGTGTCACATCAAGAGGAAGTTTTTCTACCTCAGTCACTAAGGGAAACCTCCAAGAGGAAAAAGGCAAGCAATTCTAAATTTATGAAGAACACACACCAGGTCTCCTCCAGAAGTATGTAGTCTTGGGTCTAAATTAAGTCCACCACAGAGAGCCACAGGTACTCATCTGACCCCAAAAAGCCAAAAACTGGTTTCATATAATAGATTGCCCTGACCACATGTCCAGCACTGGATTCCACTGGACTACCCACAACCTTTCTCACAGACACCCAGACTGTCATTCCCAAACCTAGGATATGAGGCCCTGATGGGCACCAGGTACACAGTGGCAGGGACCCACCGCTGCACTGGTGCTGGCTGGAACAGGTTCAGGACCCCCATTCACATCGATGCTTCGCTCACGCTTGCTCTCCTCCAGGTCAGTCACTGTGCTCGGGCCCTTCTTCTTCTTCAGCTTGGCCAAGATGGAAGACTCACGCTCAGGGAAGGGTGGCATCTCCTCCAGGACAGTTGCCTATTGGAAGGAATAGAAGTTGGTGTGGCCATTCTGGCACCCATTCATTACCAGCCCAGTGGCCCCAGCACCAAACAACCCAGCCAGGAGCCCGCACCAGGATGTCAGTGCTGGCAACAGTACTCAGTCGCAGGTACTCCACAGCCCGCTGCTGCAGCTCCACATCTGCATTCTTCAGTTGGCTGTCACTGCGCAGCACGTCCTGAATGGTAGCCTTTACCTCTGGAAAGAGGTTCACGAACTTGATGTAGGTGGACAGCAGGAGTGCCCGGGTGGGGACGCTGCACAAGTGGAACTTGGAGTGGAGCAGGTTGAACTGGATCAGAGGGCTTGAGAGGGGCAGAGAGCACAGACGGGGAGTCACACTATCTCATCTGTCCCATGTGCTGCCTTGTGTTCAGCCTGCACCTGCAGTGGGGACCCTATGCTAAAGCAATGCCTCTTTAAGGAGGGCATACTGCCAGCTCCCAGTGCAAAGGTTTCCTCCTCCCTTAGGATGTCAAAGCAGTGTAGACAGGGAGCAGGGCAGTCCAGTGCAGTGCATACCCCTGGTTCCCTGGGGTCTTTTACCTGGAACGTGGGTCCCCAGCTATCAAGTTTCCAAATTCCCCCAGGATGTAGCCGCCCACTTTGACCAAGTTCTCATGACACGCTGGAGCCTGCAATGCCTGTGAAACAAGGAACATCAGGAGCCACAGAAAAGGCAGCTGACATGAAGTGATGCCACAACAGACACACCCAGGCCCTTCCTTGCAAGGTGTATTTTGAAGTCAGTGAGAGCTTCCCCCTAAAGGCCTGGCAAACTCTGACTTCCTACAGCTGGCTGCAGTGCCAACAGCAGAGGGCCCAGCAGCAAGACCAGTGACTGTCCCTAGAGACTCTTGAGATGTTGTCCCTCATGCACAGTAGGTCACTCAACAGCCCCATCAGCCCTGATAGGCTTTTGGAGATTAGGATGAGAGGAAACTGCTGCTTGGTGAGGGACATTAGTTCAAGAAGGGCATAACCACCACTGGGACAAAGAAGGGCGAGGAGCAACACCCCTGAAGCCCACCTATGTCCCCTCAAGATTAGACACCACTGCCCCCAGTGAGGGTGTGCACCCCTCCCCCACCATACCTCAAACACTGTCTTGGCAGCATAACCCTGCACATCATCACGGTTGATGACAATCTGGATGACACGATACCACACCTCTTCACTCACATAGTCGCCTGCGATGCGGATGAGGTTAAGGATGGTGTCCACATACCAAGTGTAGTCCACTGCATACTTCTCAGCTAAGATGGCCACCTTCAGCACCTACAGGGAAGACAGGGCCCTCAGAGAGATACTACTGAACACATCAAGAACAGACTGGCACACGGCCTATGCTGGATTGCAGAAGGACCTATCGCAGGGTGGACAGAAAGCTTTCAGCAGATCTTAAGAGAGCCAGAGAGTGGAAAACAGCTGACTCCGGTGAGGAAAACTGGTCAACTTCAGGGACACAACAGTGCAACTGTGCACAACAGCTGCGCCTAGGACAAGGTGTTAACACTCACGACAATCTACTAAGGTCAGCCATATCCCAACCCTGCATTACCTTACCTCCCTGACTCCATAACACTTCCAAAATTTGGTAGTTTGAATAAGCCTATGCATGGTCCCCATAAGCTCTTACATTTGAATGCTTGGTCTCCAGTTAGTGGAACTATTTGGGAAGGTCTTGGAGTGGGCGCAGTCTTGTTGGAGGAGGCTTGTTACTAGGGGTGGGCTTTGAGGTTTTAAAAGCCCATGCCAGGCCCAGTCTGCCTACAACTTACAAGCTATATGAGCCCTCAGTTAGTGTTCCAGAAGCCATGCCTGTCTACCTGCCACCACACTCCCCACTGTGATGATGCTCACAGACTTAACCCTCTGAAACTGAAGGCAAGCCCCCAATTAAATATTTTATCATAAAAGCTGCCTTGGTCATGGTGTCACTTCACACTGACAGCATGGACACTAAAACCAAGAATAAATGGGGCCTCTTGAAGCTTAAAAGCTTCTGTATGGCAAGGACACCTCCATTCCAGCAAAGCAAAGTCTACAGAATGGAAAAGGTCTTTACCAATAACACAGCTGACAGACTGCATCTAAAACACATGAAAATCCAAACACAAACATTAAAACTACTCAACTTAAAAATGGGATACAGAACTAAACAGACAGTTCACAAAAGATGAAATATAAATGGCTAAGAAATATTTGAAGACATGTTCAATATCTTTAGCCATCCAGGAAATGCAAATTAAAATTACTTTGGGATTTCACCTTATCCAAGTCAGAACATCCAAGATCAATAAAACATGTAACAGCGCATGCTGGCAAGGATTCAGGGAAAGGGGAGTTCATTGCTGGTGAGAGTGTAAACTTATACTGCTACTAAGGAAATCAGTATGGCAGTTCCTCAGAACCTCAGGAAACTAGGAATAAATCTACCTCAAGATCCAGCTATAAAACCAGGCGTGGTGTGGTACAAACTTTTAAACCCAGAACTCCAGCACATAAGCAGATCTCTGAATTCAAGGGTAATCTGGTTTACACAGAATTTCAGGATAGCCAGGGATACGTAAAGAAGGAATGTCTCAAAAAAAAAAAAATCCAGCTATACCATTCTTGGGTATGTACCCAAAGGATTCTGTATTCTACTCCTAGAGATACTTGCTAACCTATGGTCATTGCTGCTCTATTCATAACAGTTAGGAATTGGAAACAACCAAGATGCCCATCAACTGATGAATGAATAATGATTTTCTTTCTAGCTCCATCCATTTACCTGCGGATTTCATAATTTTATTTTTCTTAACCACTTTGGAGAATTTTTCCATCATGAAATCAGCTCACATTTGCTTGGCACAGATGAATACACCCTGCACTAACAGATATCCACCAGGGAAGGTCAGGGAGAAGGAATCTTTTATGTAGCGTCTCACAGACACTCATGTAAGCCTGCCAGGCACTGAAAATCATCCAAAAATTATCCACTGGAACTCATGTCCACAGTAGGGAGCAGCTTGGACAGCCCTCAGGCTGCAGAACTTACAATTTCCTCTCGGATGGAATAGTCAGCCGTCTCTAGGTAGCTCAGCATCTCAGCCACAATCTGCTGGGCGTTGCTGCGGTCACACATGGCATAGAGCAGATCTACTGCCCGCTGCCGTACACTCACGTCTCGTTCCGTCTGGGAAATAAGGTAGAGTCAGAGTCACTCCTGCAAAGCACAGGTTGGGGGACAGTGCCTATCCACTGCTATATGAGAGTCCGTAAGGTAGCATCTATTTATTCCATAGGAGCTGTCTTGTGGCACCCTATAGCACTGTTCCCATCAGGCTGGGTGCTCCCCTATCTCAAAGTCCCTTAATGGGCCCCTTACTATCAATATATGGGACTCAACAATTTAGGCCACTTGGAACCCACAAACAACTCACTGCCAGTCCCCTCAGACTTAGTCCTGTCAGGATAAACTCCTCCCTGACCAGCTCCTCTAAGGCTACACTCAGGCCTAATGAGTGGGTGACCACTAAGGCCTCTCCATTGTGTGGGCACAGATCAGCACCTTCCACGTTGCCTGGGAGCTGGTTCCGAGGCACGTTCTTGGGCCCCTCTCCAGGTGGCATGGGAAAGAAACCCTACTGCACACAATGCTTGAGAAGCATGATGCAGGTATCTGCAGTGGTCGACAACAGTTGCAGGATGACTCAGGGCAAGGCAGATGAACCTAACAAGAGTTAGCGCAGCCTGAGATGAGAGCTGTCTTTATGACCAAAGGGAATGATGAGAAAAGACATCAATCAGAACTAGGAAGAACACAACTTCAAGTTCAAGACAGGCACCAAATGCCTATTGAGTTACACAAAACACAGATCAGGGCCAGACCTGCTCCCCTGTAGCTGAAGACTCACCAAAATGAAGAGTCTGAATCCACAGTTCTCTGATGAATTAGCCTAACAAGCAGGTACAGTGTATAGTGTGAGCCGTACCACAGAAGCACACTAGCAATTTCACTCACACCCAGAAGCAGGTATGAGAACAGGTAACCTCAGCTAGGCTCTTTAAATTCTGGAATTCGAATTCTTAAAAAAATCTAAAATCCTTGACAAGGAATTTTGCTTCGTAAAAGGTGAAGCTTCCTGGAGATAAGAACAAAATATTTCCTCTTTCTACCAAAGAAAACTACTTATGTGCTTATGTGTACTGAACTATACTATCTTGGACTCCAGACAGGTGTCACATGAATTCATCCCATGGGACAGGACTGTCACAATGGAGACAAACTCAGGTAAATGTGCTAGGCTAGAACTCTGTTCCCAGGTGCTACGTCCACAGGAATGGCAGGACTTCACTGCAGGAATATAGATAGATTTCTCACCCAATTGCTGCATCCACCCCATATGTCTGCAAGTGACAGGAGCCAGGTAAACACCCTGGGATCCAAACCAAACAGCTTGAAAGAACTCAGCTATGCTTACAGGAGGCACCTCCCAATTTTCTGGCATCCACACATGACCAACAAGGAGCACACCTTTAAGGCATTGATGACAGTCTCAATGTGGGTCTTTACAGCTTCATGAGAGAACTCAGAGCTGGCCAATGTGCACATGCTCTCCAGAGCCAGGTAGCGCAGGTTTGTCTCACGGTGCTGCAGGAATTGGCCCAGCTGGTTGCAGGCACGGACGAGCAAGTTAGGCTCGCTGCAAGGAACAAGGGGCATGGTGAGAAGGGGAATACAGGCAGGGAGGGCTGGGAGCTACAAGAAGAGGACACAGTAGAGGAGATGCAGTGAGGAGGGGCACTGGGAGGAGGGAGTAGAGAAGTGCAGTGAGAAGTAAGAGAGAAGAGGGGATGCTGTGAAGAAGAAGCACAATGAAGGATTGTTATAAAAAGGGTTACAATGAGGAAGAGCTGCAGTGAAGAGGGGTGACTTCCCAGTGAGTTTGCAGGATCTCCTCTACTCCAGAGTGAACTCTAGAAAGCTCTGGGAGACCAAGGGCTTCACTTTCTTCAAGTTGTGTCCAGAAAAGTGACTAGGACAGCAGCCAGCCTGGAGTAGGGCTGTGCAGGAAACTGGACCAGGCTAGGGTGAGTGGTGAAGGCTAATGGGGAACTCAGGATAACATCACAATTCCTCCTTATATAAGTTTCTTAAGGACAAATAAGACTTTCCTCACATTGCAAGATTTGTTTCTAACAGTTCATTCTCAACCCTGCTCCAATCTGACAGACTGTTTCTGTCACAGTAACATTTATCTAAATGATGTAACAAAAACAGCTGTGCCCGAGTCTCATGCCTCTGGCAGAGATCCAGAGCACAGAGCCACAGGAATACACAAGAGCATGCCACCAGGATTGAGCATAAGAAAACCAGAAGCAAGCCTGTGCTGTATAAGACAACCACAGCCTGTGACCCATCCATGGCCCTCTACAGGAGCTGGGAGTCATCACTATCACTGTCCCAGGAGACCCCCAGAATACTGGAGTATGCCTTCCTGAGCAGCAAAGCTAAGAGCACACAGGTGTCCCTTCCTTTCAGAGAAGCCTCTTGGTGACAGGGACACAGCAGTTCTAGGGACGCTACCACAGCCAAAGTATCTAAAAGAGACGTGGTGGGGGGAGAGAGGGCACGCGAGCTGGAGAAGTGTGAGGAAGTCACCTGTCACCATCTGCACAAACAATAGGCACCAAGTGCCAACCTCCACCTGAGAGTGATGTGTTGCTGATAGTGGCTCACCTGTCATGGTGGATGATCAGGCTGATGGCCTCAAACAGCACAGCATTCTTGGCATTTGAGTGCTGGACCTTCTTAGACTTGGGTGGCTCCTGAGCCTTGTTCAGGATGGTCTCCAAGCACTCAGTCAGACGGCCACGCACCGCAGGGTCTTCTGGGCAAGACACAACTGTCGGCTGGGCTCCTAGGCATTCATCCCACCAGCCCAACCCCAAACCTTAGCAAGAGGCCTCTGACACACTGTCCTGTGGGTGCCTTTGATGGTTATTCCCAGCTGCAGATATGACAGGGAGCATTTGTAAATTGCCATGGGACAGCTCCCTGTTCCACTGTCATAAACATAAGGTGGAGATAGAGCAGCTGTGGTAGCCACATCTGCTTCTGATTCAGATGGCAGAAAGTACTTTCGCTGAGACAAGAGTATATTAGTCATAAAATCCAAGGATTATGGGCGAAACAGCTAAGAGGCTTCAAGGGCAAGGAGACTAGTTTTTATTATTACCCACAAAAATAGAGAAAATATACAGAAACATAAATAGAAAGAAGTTTTTAAATTTGGTTCAAAGCAGAAGGAAAAACTGTGCAAAAACTAAAACCAGCCATGGTGATACGTACCTGTTTCATAGTACTTAGAAGGCAGAGGCAGGAGGATTAGGAGTTTAAGACTACATAGTAAGTTCAAGACCAGAATGAGTTACATAAGACCCTATCTCAGTAAGAACAAAACTAGGGCCAGTGAGATGGCTCAGTGAGTAAAGGCATTTGTCATTAAACCTAATGAGCTCAATCCTCAGAACCCACATGTGGAAAGAGAGAATCAACTCCTACAAACTGCCCTCCGCATACATGTTGTAGTACATGCACTCCCAATAGAGACACATACACACAAAGTAAATGTAAAAACTAGTGAAACCAAAACCTATAGAGAACAAATTGGAGTCACACTGGTAGGAGGCTGCTATCCCAGCAGCTGGGAGGCAGAAGTAGGAAGATAACAGTGAATCCCAGGACAGTCTGGGCTGTGTAATAAAAACCTATTGCAGCTGGGTGGTGGTGCACACCTTTAATCCCAGCACTAGGGAGACAGATGCAAGTAGATCTGTGTGAGTTCGAGCCAGCCTGGTCTAAACAGTAAGTTCCAGGACAGCCAGAGCTGTTACAGAGAAACCCTGTCTCAAAAAAATCAAAACCAAAACAAACAAGAAACAAAAAACTGCTACAAAAAAGAAGAGGAGGAGAAAGAGAACAGCAGAACCAAGGCTCTCAATAAATTTTATGCATGGTACTCAAGTAGTTGTGTGTGGATATATGTGCATGTGGGAGGGGTCAGCCTCAGGTTCCATCCACATCACATTTTTGAGATAGGGGCACTCACTGGGACATGAGTCTTGCCAGTAGCTTACACTAGATCCTCCTGTCTCTGCCTCCCTGCTACTAGGATTACAAGTATGTAGCACTAAGCCTGGCTTTCCAGTTGGTACTTTAGATGGAACTCAAGTCCTTGTGTCTGCCATGCCAACACTTCACTAACTTGACCTCGCTCTGAAGCACCTCCTAAAAAACTTTCAAATCTCATAAACAAGATATTTGGCCGGGAAGCAGAGGCAGGCAGATCTGTTTGAGTTTGAGGCCAGCCTGGTCTACAGCTAGGGCTGTTACACAGAGAAACCCTGAATGGGGAATGGGGGATCTAGTAAACAAGATTTTGATCAACTGAAGAATTAAATTTTCCCTCATGAAGCTGGAGTGAATTGTCATGGAACAGGGGCTGCAGGGAGCACCAAGAAGGGGTATGGAGAATGCTACTTGGGGGGCAGTGCTGAGAAAAACAAACAAACAAACAAACAAAAAACACCTAGAAGGACTACAGGGAACATTACCTGGGGGTGGGTAGCACTGCAGCAGTCTCAGAAGTTTGACTGACAGCCAAGGAGCTGGGACAAAGTAGTAAGTATAATCCTGAAGATCTGTTGATGCCGATGTCACAATCTGTAAAACAGGTGAGTTTACAGGTGAAAAGAGAAATAGAGAGCCAGTGTGAGGACTCAAGGGGTATAGGTGCTTACGTTAAGACTAATGACCTGAGTTTGATCCCTGGGGCCCACATGGAAGGAGAGAACTGACACCCATAAGTTGACCTCTGATCTCCACAAAAATGCCATGACATACATGCTCACATGTGTGCACAAATAATACATATTTAAAAACAAAGTTATACTACAAGGAGATTGCTCAACTATGTTGTTCATAGCAGCATTATTTGAAATAGCCAGAACCTGGAAACAACCCCTCAACCGAAGAATGGACAAAATAAAATGTAGTGTATTTACACTTTACTATTCAGCAGTAAAAAAACAATGACATCTTGAAATTTGCAGCCAAATGGATGGAACTAGAAAAAAACATTCTGAGTGAAGTAACCCAGACCCAGAAAGATGAACACGGTATGTACTCACTCATAAGTGTATATTAGATGTAAAGCCTACCATCTATGACCCCAGAGAAGCTAGGTAACAAGGAAACCCTAAGAGAAACATATATAGATCCCCCTGGGAAGGGGAAATAAACAAGATCTCCTGTGAAAATTGCGAGCATGGGGGTGGGGGAAGAAGGAAGGGCAGGAGGGGAGGAGAAGTGGAAGGGGGAGAAGAACATGCAGGAGGGCTGAGATAGGGAAGGACAGAGAGGGAGAGCAAGGAAAGATATCTTGACTGAGGGAGTCATTATGGGGCTAGCAAGAAACCTGGTACTAGGAAAATTCCCAGGAATCCACAAGAATGACCCCAGCTAAGACCCTAAGCAATAATGGAGAAGGTGCCTGAACTGGCCTTCCCGTTGTAATCAGATTGATGACTATCTTGACTGTCATCATAGAACCTTCATCCAGTAACTGATAGAAGCAGATGCAGAGATCCAGTGCGAAGCACTGAACTGAGCTCTCAAAGTTCAGTTGAAGAGAGGGAGGAGCAATAATATGAGCAAAGAGGTCAAGATCATGATGGAGACACTCACTGAAACAGTTTACCTGAGCTAATGGGAGCTCAATGACTGCAACTGGGGGTGGGTGGGTGTATGACACATGACAACCAGCACTGGACCAAACTATACCCTCTGAATGTGGGTGTTAGTTATATGGTGGCTGGGGCAGTTTGTGAGGTCACTGGGAACAGGATTTAATCCCTACTACTTGAACTAGCTTTTTGGAGCCCATTCTCATCCTAAATATAGTGGGGAGGGCCTTGGTGCTGCCTCAAAGCAATGTGCTAGACTTTGTTGACTCCCCATGGAAGCCTTACTCCCTCTGAGAAGTGGATGGGGGGGTGGGGTAGAGGAGAAGGTGAAAGGGGGGGAAGAGGGGAGGGAGTGGGAACTGGGATTGGTATATAAAACAAGAAAAGATCATTTTTTAAAAAGATAGACAAATTTTAAAAAATTACAGCAATAGACACAGCTTATGGATCTTCTTAACACCAATGATTTTATGTGTATGCCACCATACTATATCTATTTTTTGAGACAGAGTCTCACTATGTAGCCCTGGCTGGCCTTGAACTCAGAGATCTACCTGCCTCTGCCTCCCAAGTGCTGGGATTAAAGGCAGGTGCTACCAAGCCTGCCCCTCAAAAAAAATTTAAGCAGTTGCATAAGATGATGTTATATAATAGTTAAAATACAAATTCGAGATTAGTGATACAGTTCAGCAGTGGAGTGTTTACCTAGCATACACAAGGTACTAGATTCAATCCCCTGAACATAAAAATAAATAAACGAATAAATAAATAAATAAAGTAAGAATATTAGGTAATCACTGAGAAGAGCATTTTAAACATAAAACAGAGCTGTCAGTCTAATATAAGGCATGGGGGGGGGTGGCTGATGATGGAATGGCTATGGCAACAAGGTCCTGGGACAGCTTCCTCAAAACCTGAAACTAAGGCCAGCAGGTGGATGTCATGGCAACTGAAACACCATTCCAACTCTGAAGGAACAGGTATCCTTCCTATCAGCACACTAACATGGACACCCACCCTCCCCTCAGAACTTCAAAAGGGCAATCTTTCTCTTCCACTTACTGATGAGACCAAGAGCACAATTCCCATTAAGAGGAGGATGGCTATGCTGCAAACTAAAATTGTGCTTTACTTCCAGGGCCACTGTCTGTTTTTTTTTTTTGTTTTGTTTTGTTTTAATATTTTTTTTATCTTGGGTGAATTCTAAAAGGAAATACTACAATAACCAGAAGGTTAAAAAAAAAAAGGCAACCTTTTAAATTTTGTATTGTTTCATGAAAAATTTTAAAAAACTACAAAGGTTACAGAGACACCTTGTATGCAAAGGCAAGTGACACCACAGGACTTGGGGGTAGGGACCAGGTACACAGATGATTTGTGAGACTGCAGTCTGACTGGGAAAGCTCCAGAGAGCAGTGTAGGCAGAGCAGGAAGTAGAATTCTCAGAGTAGAAGGTTCTCCAGTATGGTCCAGGATATTGGGTCCCTCACATCTGTACAATGCCAGCTGTACCACCTAGGTGTGGCCTCACAGCAGATGACTTCACAAGCAGGATTTACCATGCTGACTAGAGGAGGTTCAGCAACTTTAAGTCTCTAACCAGAGGACTCTGCAAAACAATGACACGGTAATGTATCTGGCCATGGAGGAAGGACTGTCAGTTCAAGGCCAGTCTGGACTACACAATAAGAGCCTGTCTCCAAGCAACAAGAAACCCAAATAGCATGTCACACCAACTTCTACACATAGATCAGGGAAGGTCATATACACCCACTACCTTTGAAGAATAACAAAGGGTAACTATTGGCAAGTTGTATGTTCCAATCCAATGCAGCCAACAGTGCCAACAAAATCCACATGAATGATTCCCAGCTTCAATGACTAACAGGCCTTATCACAACAAAATACAAGTCCAAAAGGCCAGTGTGAGCAACCTCAGGCAGTACCAAAGCAGAGGAGCCAGCCACGTTACTGAAGATAGCACAGCAAGTACTGCAGAAGCTACTGAACACCCCATAGCCTGGGCAATGACATGGAACTGGGCTGCTCACGGTCAGCCACTAATGATTGTCTCCAAGCAGAAAGCAACAAAAGGCTTGAGAAACCAGGGATGACTACACTGCAGTCCACTGAACTGTCACTTCTCTGCAGGATCAGAAAGTAATAACAGCGACTCCAAACATAAGTAAGGGGTTTACACCCAAGGCTTCCAGACAGACACATGTAAAATAAACAAGCCACAGACCCACTGACAAAACCTGAGACACAAAGTCAGAGCCAGTCCTAGCTACAGTGAAGGTGGGTAGGAAGTACAACAGGAAAGGAGACAGGAGAATGCTTCACACTGGCAGCTGCCTCTCAGCATGCACACTGGATAGGGCAGGGTGCTTCTCAACTAACAGAGAAAGAAACGTCAACATGCACACTGGATAGGGCAGGGTATTTCTCAAATAACAGAGAAAGAAACGTCAGCATGCACACTGGATAGGGCAGGGTACTTCTCAACCAAGAGAGAAAGAAACGCCAGCATGCACACTGGATAGGGCAGGGTACTTCTCAA
>LOEQ01000739.1:793362-803722 GCA_001685075.1 Bramus lutescens | reverse complement strand
CAGCATGCACACTGGATAGGGCAGGGTACTTCTCAAATAACAGAGAAAGAAACGTCAGCATGCACACTGGATAGGGCAGGGTACTTCTCAAATAATAGAGAAAGAAACGTCAAGGACTGGGAGAGGTAATTTTCACTCTGAAATTTACAAAGCGGGCCAAATATCCTGCATTCTATAATGTAAAAATTACTTCAGTCAAGCAAAGAAGATCAAAACCACCCTGCTGTCTGTGCCCACCATGGACTTACTCGGCTCAGTCGAGAGACAGCTAGAGAGACAGAAGTCTTGAACTCCTCAGGATTCTTCTGGGCCAGTGTGGTGATGAGGCTGGTTGCAGCAGTCACTACACCCTGAAAGACAAAGACTCCAATCAGGAGGCCCACAGGAACCACAGGTGACAGGACATATAAAATGCAATATAAAATGTTCCAGGCCTGCCTTAACCAACCCGTGAGGTTTGCAAAACTGAGACAGGGATTACCGGCTTCTTCTGTTTCCACCTTCTCTCTGGAAACTGGAAACCTAGTCCAACTTGGTCAAGATACTTGCAGTTGAAGCAGGGTTGGAGCTGGAAAGTGTGTGAGCCTTATTCTGTTCCCATCTGCTCTAGTTGCTTTCAATTTAAACCACCGTGCCTACTATAGTGGGAGACAGAACCTTCCAACTCATTTGAATTTTCACAATCCTGTTGTGTCTGAACTTGGATGGGTCCCAGACCCAGGGCTCCCTTGCAGAGACCCCACACCCTACCTGGGCTCAGATTGGAGCAGCTGAAACCCCAGTGCAGCATGGCAGTTACCCATAAGGCCTTAATTCTACCACTGTACCAGGAAAACAAACAACTGTGTCCAGCACATTATCTCTTGAAAGATTCTGGTTAAGAAATTCCTAGCCAGGCAGTATAGCACACCTGTAATCAAAGTACTTTAGAGAAAGAGGAAGAAATGTTACTTCAAGGCCAGCCCAAGTTATATAGCAAGACACTGGTTCAAAAACAAAAGTAAATTCTGTCAGGAGTTAGGCACTTCTGGGTTCCCAGCATTTGGAATAGGCCAAATCCACATGAAATGTTACTCAAGCTATGTGCAAACACCTGACTATTGGCCACCAACTCAGTCTCTCTCCATGTCATGGTTTGCGCTTGTGTGGTCTCACAGGAAGCTAACAACAAGCACACTGTTATATGGTAACACACTGCCCTCGAATATCCCTTGGCCTCAGGTGAATATAGAGCAACCCTGGCCTTTTGCTCCCTCTCCAAATCTCTTCCCCAGATGGCCGGTTCAGACCTCATACCTCTAAGTCATCTGTTCCACCTCACCACCCTTATGGGTCATCAGGGCTGATCCCTGCCTTTCCACCAGTAGATCCCTCTTCTAACGGCCTTTGTGTATTCCTGATCTCATCTGCAGATCCTTGGCCTTGAGATTATACACTGTTCTCAGAAGAGGCCACCAAGCTCACTATAAGCAGGCATCTGACATCTTAACCAGAGTCCCCGAGCTTGAGGCTAGGAAAGCAGTGTCTCAGGCCTTCTCCAGTGGCAAAGCTGGACATGGGTTTGGAGCAGCTGAAAGGAGAGCATGTCATGCAGCTGAGGAAGGCTAAGCATATGGATATAATGCCCCGTCCTTTTTAACTCTGAACTGAGTTCCTACCACTAGCCAAGATGCTAGGAAAATAATATGCATGTGAAAAACCAAAAGCAACCAAGAAATTGAAGTCAAAGAATCAGTATTCAGAGAGGCGATGTCCTGGCACCAAAGACCCAGCCTTTCTACCTGGAAATGACTTGATGGCCATGGCAATGTGACTGTAGGAAGCAAGAAATAATTTCTGCCAGAATTCTACAGACAAAATTATCCACATAAGCTGCTGAACTAGAGCAAATGCTGCTCAATGCTCCTCACAGCTGGCTCACCCACACATCTCTGTGACACGTGGCTTTCACAGCCTCTGAAAACCTGGTTGAAGTCTGAACACTATACTTTGACAATGAGAATCTTCATCTTTCTGAGCCTTGGTTTCTTCAGCTGTAAAACTGGGAAATCCCTACATGGTGGTGGTGTACACCTTTAATCCTAGCACCCAGGAGGCAGAGGCAGGTGGATCTCTGTGAGTTTGAGGACAGTCTGAAAGAGTTCCAAGACAGCCAAGACTATACAGAGAAACCTTGTCTCCAAAAAACAAAAACAAAAACCTGGGAAATTCCTATTGTTTACAATTTACAAAGTCTACTGATGGTGAACTACCATTTCTCTGACACAGCTGATGGCCTCCAGCAACACCTTCTGACCCCCAAGTGGTCAAACCTGCAAAGGCTCAGCTATGTGCACCAGTGCTCAGGACCCACTCACAAACCAGCATTACTGGCTCACCTCCAGGGCCCTCTGCCTTCTCTGCACTCCCTGCAAGATCAATTCCTATCTCAACAAGCACAAGAAGTCACAACACAGGACAGTGTGGATGGCTGTCATTCCAGAATAAAATGTCCACTGCAAGCCCCATGTACTGTCCTCTCAATGGTCATATAACAATCTTTAACTTTCACAGCAGATTCTCCTGGGGTGGGGAGATAACTAGTAAACACACCTGCCTGACTCCAAGTCATCAGACTCACTTGCTCAGCAGTCCATGCACAGAGGCCATGGCCCACAGCCAGACTCACCATTACAGTCCTCTTCTACAATGGGTAGCTTAGTAAGACTTGCACACTGAAGCTTAACCAAGAGGTGGAACACACCCATCACAGCCCCCACATAAGCAGCTTATAAGGACATAGGTGCTGAGTGGGAATCACCCTGCATAGAGGGAATCCCTGGAGAATGTCTTGCTGCAGGGAGATGCTGGCAGTCTGTGTGCCTGGCTGCAGAGGAGACAGTATATCACCTTCATCCTGAGAACCTCAAAGGGCCACTTCTACAACACTCTCTGAAAAGCTTATTGAGTGGTTAAGAGTGGAATGAAACACAGACACTTACCAAGTGCTGGTCATTGAGGAGGTGTACCACTCGGGATGTCCAGTCGCCCATGGGAACTAGGTCAGGTGATGTCCTATATAGACGCAACAAGCACAGGGCTGCACTTTGCTTCACACTATCCATGGTGTCTCTGGAAAATAGACATCATCAGTCAGTCAGGAGAATGGTGGCCTCTCAAGGTACCACAGGTTAAGCCAATCAGAGCAGAGCATGGATCTGCGTAGAGAGAACATCAGGTTCACCAGGAGACCGGTGGGTCAAGAAAGCCTGCACAGTTCAACATGCCAGCACTGCAGAGGTCATTCTTAAGGACAAAGATCAAGCAGGAATCCAGCCCAAAGATAAAAGCCTACATGTTTGCTCTCTGGCCTCCAGAGGCTTCAACTCTCATCCCTTCCCAGACATTGAATATGCTAGATGGGCTACAGAGGTCAGGCATGTCTATGACACTCCTCTCTGAACCATAGGACTCTTCCCTCTGCACCCAGTTCATCACAGCAAGAATAGACTGGAGGCCTGAAATACCAGAGAAGTTTCTACACAATGTGTCCTGCCCCACTACTCTGAGGAAGCAGGTTCAAGTTGTCTTGTCCCGGTGAAGAAATGCGGTCTCTTTTTCTTTTGCTTTAGATTTTGTCATTGTTTGATGCAGGGTGTCGTCATGTATCCTACATGCACCTCAAACTTTTTCTTGTCTCAACCTCCTGAATGCTAAGATTACAAGGATATGTCATCATGCCCAAAGCTAAGACTATCTTAAGAGGAAGCACACTTGTGTCCTGGCACAGCCTGCAGCCTCACATCAGCACCTGCTGCAGCTGTGTGTAAGCTGTGTGTCAGCTGTTGTGCTCCCTTCCTCACCTGACACACAGTTGTTGGTGTCCAGTCACACTGTGCATGAGAGGGCCTGAGGCAAGTAGCCTCTGGGATCAGGGAGTGCTGTCCTCTGTCCACTCACTCCAAGACCAAAAGTTGTAAGTGGGTGCAGACACCAAGCAAGAAGCAACTATTTTCTAATATGTTGAAGACAGGCGCTCTGGGGGCTCCGCTTCACCATACCAGACCTTGCTAAGAAGTAGGAAAGAGGCCAGGTGTAGACCTAGCACTCAGGAGGCAGAGACAGAAGGATCCCTGTGAATTCCAAGCCAAACAGGACTACATATTGAGACCCTGTCTCAAAAACAGTCAAATAAAGCCAGGTGGTGGTGATGCACGCCTTTAATGGTGCACTCGGGAAGCAGAGGCAGGTGGATCTCTGTGAGTTCAAGGCTAGCCTGTTCTACAAGAGCCAGTTCTAGGACAGCTAGAGCTGTTACACAGAGGAATCCTGTCTCAACACCCCCCCCCAAAAAAAGTCAAACAAACAAACAAGCAGTGGGAAAACAAAACAGGTTGGCCAAGTTAGCTGAGGAGAGAGCATCCCCAGAAGAACCAGAACCCGCCAGAGTTCTTAGAGCTGAGGCAGGAGCGGTGGCTGTGATGAAAAGGAAAAGAAGGGCCAGTGGGCCCTAGCTCAGCTAACTATTGGTTATTGAATTTTTATTCCCAAATAAAACAAAAATCAAGAGGAAAACCTTCTAAATCTCCCCCAGGATTATTCCAATGAAGAAAATTACTACTCTGAATAACTTTGGCTTATGTGTAGTGCTGGGGATGGAAACCAGGGTTTCATATATATTAGATAAATGCTCTACCACTAAGCTGCAGTCTAGCCTAAAAGTCCTTTTAGATACTCATCCAATGAGGAGAAGAGCAGGCCTATGCCTCATTATGGCTTTATATCATCCCCATGGGAGCCACTGNCAGGTGCCCTCACTGTAGGCTACAAATGCAGGGTCTGTGCAACAAGAACCATGCTTGTTTCTACACATTCATCCAGGATGCTGAACCAAGAGACCATCTCCCCTTGTTCCCAGAAACCTCAAAAGAAAGGAGCAAGCACCTGCCAGCTCAGAGGTAAGGACACAGAGCACCCTCTTACACCCACTGAGCCCAGAGCAGCTCCCACCTCTTGCAGGTATTTCTGATCCTCTACTGTATCCTAGGGGACCAATGCCACCTCCCACCTCAGCACCACATCCTAATTGCTGCAGAACTACTCCATCATGATGTCATCTACATTCACTGGCCTCCCATCCCCAGGCACCACACTAATCAGAACCGTGCACAATGGTGCACAAACACTATTCAGAGAATCATCTAGTGTTCACTAGGATTGACCTCTTGCTTACAGGTATCATGGTAAGTTTTGCCTACAAACTGGCCCTACAGCCCAACATTCTCTAACTGGGAGGTATCACCTGTCTTCTGCTAAAGAACCTTTACTCAGCACTGGGCCTTGGGGTCATTGTGCATGTGTGCTTGCAGATTTCAGAAAATATGCCTGTTCAATGTTTTTCAAGGATTACCCTGTCTGCATACTCTCCATTGGACCAGCCCTGTGGCAATGCCAGAATGCAGCAATATAACAGAGACATCCAAGCCAGAAACCCCCATGGAACACAGCAGGCAACACACAGGACTCCATGGTGACTACTAGGGAGGAAGGCCAGGGAGGCCTTACTAGCAGCTCACACTTGCATTCTGCCCAACTTCCTTTCTCTCTGGTCTCAGCTCTAGTCTTTCCTCTACCCCAATACCCAGTGTGATCTCCTACCTCAGGTACCCTGCTGTTCTCTATGATTTATACTTACAGTCTACAGTAATAAAGCCTTCGAGTTCCCACTGCTGCTCAGCTCTGTAATGCTTGTCGTCATCAATCTCCCATGGTCCACACCTACATTTCCACAGGACAGTTCTTTCCAGCTTGGCTCTTCTACCTACCTGTGCTTCCCATCGCTCAGGGTTGAGGTGCCAAGGCTGACGTAAAGCTCCTACACCACAGCACAGCGACAGAGGCCTGCATTGTTCTCTATTTTGTGTCTGTGCCATGCGTAGGACATTTAGTAGCATCTTTGGCCTCTGACTACTAGTAACAGAAGTAGGCCCTCCACTATGAAAATGGTAAATGCTGAGTTTTTGTTCAGTGCCAGCCCCATCCATTTCCCCAGATAGCTGACTAAGTAGAGAATGTGGGTTAGCTCTGACCTATGGGACCCCCCTACCTATACTCGAGCTTTGTAGGCAACAGAGGGCTGTGGTGACAGCTCCAAGAGCCTTGACACCCCATTCAACTCACTAACAACTATCCTATCCTGTCTCCTAGACCATGATGAATGTAACCACTATGTCTGCAGACTGGCTGGACAACAGCATAAAGCACATGACCAGGCAGAAGCTATTCTTGCCTCTGCCAACCCTGAGACCTGACACAGCCTAGGGCTGCTTCAAACTCTTCCAGAACAGCCCTTTGGCACCACTTGACAGTTCTCCAAATGAACTGAGGGGAGAGATGATGCAAAATTCTCAAGATACAAGGGTTTGGCCTTTGCCCCAATGATTTTGGGAAGGGATAATACTCATCGCTATGCCAAACAACTTTGTTTCTTTCTCCTTAGAGTTCATGCAAGGCTGGAGTTCTTTCTGGGCTGTCAGGCTAAGAAGGGTTTTCTTCTATGATCTGTTCTAAGTGTCAATGATCTCAGGGAGAGAATATGACAGAGCCTCTGAGCTCTATACTAGGGCTTTGTGATGTCTCACACTACACATAGGGGAGTGTGTTCAGACGGAGAGCATGCTGTCTGTCAACAGTACCCAGATACATACCCTGCCACAAGGATCTTGGGGATCTCTCCAGCGAAGGCCTCCGCCATCTCACGGCTACCCACATTGGCAATGCAGTGCAGGGCCAGGCCCATAAATGTGGGGTTGCGACTGGCTAGGTCATTCTTGATGGCATTGTTAATCAAGCGGATCAGTTCACTGTTCGAGTTCACCAATACAGAGATGAAAAGGTAGCCCTGTATTCCCAGAAGGCAGGGACAAAAAGCTTATGACAAGACGCCTAATACACAGTGCACAGATAAGCAAGCCTGGAAGGTCTCAAGCACCATCCCAATGGGTGCCACAGATACTTGTCACTGAAGACAGTCCACATTCAGATAATGTACCAGTGAACGATATTTTTGCTACCATCCAGCCCTGATGTAACATTCCCATTAAAATGTGTGCATAGTCAGAGGCTCAAGGAAACTAGACCACTTAGTCCTTCCCCAAGCCTCATTTCCTTCTCAATAGTTCACACGTCTGTGTCCAGAAACCACAGTATCCTCAGGTCAGGATGGGAGGGAGCTGTCACTGCAAGAAGCAAACCTGGCACCGTTCACTAATAAATATACATACAGGTCTGCCCAGAAACCTAGTTTACTGCTATCCCCTCCTCTCTCAAGTTTATCCCCCTTGTTACCTCACTACCTGTTCAAACCCAGTCTCATATCACCATTCTGTCACAAGATGGGAATGTGGAGCCTGAAAACACAGAAGGCTAATTTTCTTAAAGAAAATTCTATGACATTGGCTTACTATTTTGATTTCTGTAAGTTAAATTTTTAACAAAAAGAAAAGGCTGTTAATTAAAACACAAACAGCCTTACTACAAAAGAAAACAGAGCTAAAACACCAAGCCTAAGCAAGTCTGAGCAGACTGCATAGCAGGGACTCTCAACTCTAGTGCAGAGGAGGAGAGGAAAGGGACTGCACCTTCTATGGCTTTATTTCTTGTCCCTGTGGGCACAGATCCCATTTCAGACAGTCATGCAAAAGGTCAGGGAGTAAAGTCATGACTGGTACTGTACTCTCTAACAAGGGTCCTTGAAAAGAAGGCAATAAGGCCTGTGGGTAGCAGACACAGGGATGTAAACACAGAGAATCTACCAGTCTAAGCCAACAGAGCAGTGGGAAGAAGGCCACCCCATCAAAGTCTATCCTTGGCTCCCTAGAAGCAAAGAACTAAGTTGGAATGGACATGGCTCCTAGGTACCAGCACCAGGCAGTAACATGGGCCAGATGCACACATGGTTAGTACCCAATCTGGAACAAAGTAGAAGGAAGAGATTCTACAAACTGCACACAGGGTACAAGGCCCTGCCCCTCAACCATACTCACAATCTGCTTTTCCGTGTATCTGTTTGAGCTCAGAAGATTCACAGCTTCCATGTGTCCAAAGTCAATGTCATGACCAAGGAGAAAGATGAAGAGCAACTTGCAGACATACTTCTTTTTACTGTAGCCATCAAGAGCCTTGTCACCTACGGAAAAGGTGAAGAAAAGTTTATATCCAGTGGGCAAGGTGAGGAAGGCAGAGAACTGTGTAGCAGAGTAACAGACTGCAGTAAAGGTCTCAAAGAGGGCACAGGCCTCCAGCCAGACATGCAGCTACAGATGCAGGCAAAGCAGCTATCTCACCTGGTAATCATGGTGCACAACAAAAACCAGAATACCTTGCAGTTAGTGTTCTGTTGTGCCCAATAAGACCTGCTAGTGCCTGTCAGTGGAACCTTGACCTCCTTCAGCCTGCCTTGGTCCCCCAAAACCCCGGAAGGGATCTATCTGCAAGCCCTGCATAAATCATCAAGATAATCCTTTAACCAGGCTTACTGCCTTAGGCAGATACACTTACTATAAATTATCTTCCATTTCACAACAATTATGGGGCAAATCACCTAGCCATAAAACCACACAGACACAGTCCAGGAACACGTGGCATGGCTGAACTCCCTCCTGATCACAGCAATCAGGTTCAACAGGAGACTTACTAGAACACAAAAGCTCCACAAGTAACCAAGCACCATCAGCACTACTGCTCACTTCATCTAAGCATAAGAATTCCTGAGCTGACCTGCAACAGTAAGGAAGGGATGCTGCCATATGCTCTTCTCACTGGGCTGGGCCTTCCAATGACACTGTGTCAGTATAAGGTACGTATGGTCTAAACTCTGTGAGTTCTAGGCCATACTAACTCCTCATCCAGAGTCTTCAAATCTCATTCCTTTTTTGTAGTTGTGAAGAGTGGGAGGCTACAATAAGAAGTAATTCTTTCCAGAATGATGTTTTAATGATTTCACAGTTCCTGTAACTCACCCTCAAGGTTTAACAACTGTAGACTACTACTGTGAATCCCTGGCTTGCTCATGCACAGATGTGGTTTGCAACATCAAATTTCCGCCTGTTAGTGACGGTTTCACATGCGCAACTTTGTGAGGGGTGATGAGTGAGACAAAGCCTCATTCTACATCCCAGGCTGCTCTGGAACTCACTATGTAGCCCAGGCTGGCCTTAAACTTACAGCAATTTTCCTGTAGTAAAGCACCACATATCTATAATTCCAGCACTTGGCAAGAGGTGAGAGGATCTAAAGTTCAAAGTCAGCCTTGGCTGCAGAGCAAGTTTGAGACTATCCTAGACTATATGAGCCCATGTCTCATTTTAAAAAATTAATATTGTATCTGAGAATCACTGTATTTAAATCGATTGACACAATGCTGTAACTATTTGAGGTGGACAAGTGTAAACTAAAAGGGCTGGAAACATAGCTCATTGATAGAACGTCGAACATGCAGGAAGACCTGGGTTTGATCTCCACACATCTGCCCCAGAAACCAGGTAGCAAATACCTATAATCTCAGAACTAGGGTGGTACAGGTAGGAGAATCAGAAGTTCAAAGTCAACCTTCATGACATCACACTTTCTAGGCCAGCCTGGTCCTTCTCAGTCTCTAAGTCTAAATTAAAGTATTGCCCTTTTGTATAATTCGGCATCAATCATTCAGCAAGTTTAGACTACAATAAAAATAAAGATAATAGATTCAGCTCTCCAATGTCCATTGCTCACGTTTATCTGCTTGCTATCAAGAACTTAATGTCTACATAGACTTTAAACTCAGGACATCATTACCACACATAATCAATCACCTTTTAAATTTACCCAACATCTTCTGCTTTATCATTCCTTTCTGTGTAACTGACCTTGTACCTGGAATCATGAATCTGTAAAAGTTCTTCTATCAGAGAGGCTTGCCATTAAGAAATTCTTCCACTTTGTATTAAAGACATTTTTAAGCTTTATTATTTTAGGGTTTTGGAGGGGTTGGTTTTGGGGTTTGTTTTGTTTTGAGATGGGGGTCTCACTATGTGTTATTGGCTGGCCTGGAACTTGCTTCCATGTAGACAAGGCCAGCCTCGAACTCAGAGAAATCTACCTACTTGCCTATACTTCCCAAGTGCTGGGATTAAAGGTATGTGCCACCATGCCGAGACTTACTATTTGGCTTATTTTGTTTCATGAGTATGGGTATTTTTCCTGCATGTATCATCATGTGCATTCAATCCCAGAAGAGGATACTAGATCCCCTAAAGCGGGAGTCACAGATGGTGGTGAGCAACCATGTGTGATGTAGGAGAGTCATCTGTCTATGTGTTACTTTTATTGGTTAATAAAGAAA
>LOEQ01000739.1:744092-756302 GCA_001685075.1 Bramus lutescens | reverse complement strand
CTACCTACCTACCTACCTACCTATCTACTTATCTCTCTCCCTCCATCCCTCCCTCCCTCATCCCCCCTTCTCTTTAGTTTTTCAAGACAGGGTTTCTCTATGCAGCCCTGGATGTCCTGGAACTCACTCTGTAGATTAGGCTGGCCTCTTGTCTTCTGAGTGCTCGAATTAAATGCAAGCAACACTAAACTCAAGTCACCCTGCTTTCTTGTAGAATCTAGGACTACCAGCTGAGAGGTGTCCTCCACTCACAATATGCTGTGCCTTCCCTTATCAATCACTAATTAAGGTAATGTCATACAGGCCTGCCTACAACCCAATCTTATGGAGGCATTTTCTCCAGTGATGTCCCCTCCTTTCTGATGACTCTGACTTATATCAATTTGGCGTAAAATTAGCCATCCCAACCTTTTCATGGTTATTGTTTCTTTTTTAAAAAAGATTTACTTTTAGTTTATGGGTATAAGCGCTAACCTACATGTATGTATATGCACTACATGGGTGCCTGGTGCCTGCAGAGGACTGAAAGTGACATTGAATCCCCTGGAAATGGAGTTACAGATGGGAACTGATCTTCGGTCTTCTGCAAAAGAAGCCAGTTCTTTTCATCACTGAGCCCTGTCTCTAGCTCCTTTGTTTTATGTTTATTTGTTTTTGCTTGTTTTGGATTTGGGGATTTGAGGGATGTTTGTTGTTGTTTGGGGTTTTGTTGTTTTTGTTTTGTTTTGTTTTGTTTTGAGACAGAGGCTCCTGTAGTCCAGGCAGACCTCAAACTCACTACAGAACCAAAAATGAACTTCAACTCTGTTTTTCTACCTTCACTTCCCAAACGCTACCTACCCATCCCTTTAACTCTTTACTAGCCATTCTATAACCAACATTCTGATGCTGTGGAAAGACACACACATATATGTTTGTGTGTGTTTGTGTGTGTATGTGTTGCTATGTGACATATAATGTGTGATCTGTGAGTTAATATTAGTAATACTGAAACAAAAAAAACAAACAACAAAAGACTGTGGCTAAAGCTCAGCTGGAAGAGTATTTGCCTAACAAGCACAAACGTCTGGGTTTGATGGTTAGCAGGACATAAAACATGGTGTGATGGTACATGCCTCTAAGTCCAGCACTGGAAAAATGGAGACGAGAAGATCAGGAAGTGCAGTCATATTTTGCTCCTTAGCAAGTTCAAGGACAGCCTGGGCTATGTAATATCCTGTTTCCAAAAATTAAAGATTCATATAGAAGAACCTTTGGGGTCTGGACAGATGGTTCAGTAGTTAAGATCACTGACTGCTCTTGCAGAGGACCTGGGTTTGGTTCCCAGCACCCATGTAGTGGTTCACAACCATCCATAACTCCAGTTACAGGGGACCTGATCGCTCTTCTTACTTCCAAGAGCACCAGGCACACATGTGGTATACATACATACACGAAACCAAATAGACAGCTAAATAAACCCCTTTTTAAAGTGAAAAATGTGCTTGCTAATTACTCTCAAGAGAAACCAGAACTGCTTAGTAAATTACGGGCAGCAAAACTGATGTGACTTGTGAATTTATTGTTACTCAGTAAAGTCTAATGCAGTGGAAAGACACGACCATGTCCAGTTTGGGCAGTCCCTCAACCATACCATTTTTGCTGTTGTCAAATACAATTAAGATTCCAGAAATTCCTAGAATTAATGCATAAAAAGGAACTTACAGATGTCAGTGCTTGAAACTGCCTGGCCCCTCCTTTGACTTTGGAACTGTATAAGACACAGAAAGTCCGCTTCTTCTCAGGCTCTTGGAGGTTACCCCCTTAGATTGGCAGAAATGGTGGCAAAGGTGAGCTCCTTGCTTTAAAAAGCACTTGGTCAAGATGATCATGGCCCAAAGAACAGAATATCCTTCTGGCTACAGAGTCTATGACATCATTAAATGATCTGCTTAGCAATGGCACTGGAGAGGGCCTGCACAAGGGACCCTTTAACCAACAAATTGTCAACTCTCTAGTCCCTGCCTGGTCATGAAAATTCCAGATTTGGTGAATCATGGCTAATAGAAGTCATTAACTCCTCCCTGATATCCAAAGACAGGCCAGAATCCAGACCCCAGAGCCTCCCAGAAGAGGAGCTAGGTGCTGCTGAGAAGCAAAGCCTACAGTAACATCTCAACTCTGCCCTCCCTTCCTGGTGGACGATCAGCAAAATAGGGGAAAGAGACACCTGAGGGTCAGAGTTAGCAAGCAAAGCATTGGACTCTACGGTAGAAACTCTCCTTTGGCCTCCTGGCTGAGAGAGTAAAAAATGACCACTGGGTAAGACTAAGGTAGGATAGCTGGGTGAAGACCTTGGGAACACCTCTACTGCTCACTGATGCCAGGCCCACCTTCAGAAGTTCTGATGAAATGGCCTGGTGAACTAAATATGTAGCTAAGGATAATCTTTAACTCTTGATCCCCCTTCCTCCATTTCCAAAGTACTAGGATTATAGTTGTAGGAAGGCATCTCTGTTTTGTGTGTGTGTGTGTGTGTGTGTGTGTGTGTGTGTGTTATAGGGGGCTGAACCTCACACATGCCAAGCAAGTGCTCTACAACTCGGCTATATTCCCAGCTCTATAGTGCTGGAAGTTTTTCAAATATTCTCAGTACTAGACTGAGAATGGAGTGTGGTCTGTAGCAGTTAACTGCTCTGCCCAGCCGCTTAAAGGAGTAAAATTCAAGAAGTGTTCTGGATTGTCAGGTATGTAGCTGTAATGGTGATGGTATCTCAGTTTTATTAATCACAGCATCTAAAAGAAAAAATATTCAATTTGTAAATACACAGACCCTGTCCCCCCCCAAAAAAACATAGTACATGCCAAACCAGACAGGGCTACACAGCAAAACCCTGTCTCAAAATAGGAAAAGACATACATGCATGCATGCATACATACATACATACATACATACATACATACATACATACATATGTACTAATAATATGTCAGTAATCCCAGGATATGGGACATGAAAGCAGAAGCATCAAAGCTGCAGGGTCATTCTCAGCTAGATAATGAGTTGGAGGTCAGCCTGGAATACAAGAGACTCTACTTCAAAAATAAACAAATAAGTGCTAGGATGTAGCACAGATGTAGAGTTTTTACCTGTCTTAATTAGGTTTGTCAACTTGACACAGTCTCTACTCATCTGAGAGGAAAGCTTCTTGATTCAAGAAATTGTCTGGATCAGATTGGCCTGTGGGCATGTCTGAATGATTAATTGTCTTGAATAGTAACTGATGAAACTGTGGGTGGTTCTATCCCTAGACAAGTGATCCTGAGCTGAATTTAAAAGCTAGCTAAAGCTGGGCAGTGGTGACACATGCCTTTAATTCCAGCACTCAGGAGGCAGAGGCCAGCCTAAGTCTACAAGAGCTAGTTCCAGGACAGGCACCAAAACTACAGAGAAATCTTGTCTCAAAAACAAACAAACAAACAAAAAGAAGAAAAGCTAGCTAAGCAGAAGGCTGTGAGCAAGCCAGAGAGTGAGCCAACAAACAGCTTTCTTTTATGGTCTCTGCCTCCAGGTTTGTGCCTTGAGTTCCTGCCATACCTTCCCTCGGTGCTGGACATAACCTTGCCATATAAGCCAAATAAACCGTTACCTCTTCATGTTGCTTTTATTGGTGTTTTATCAGAGCAACAGAATGAAAATAGAACACGGCCTAACATGTATGAGGCCTTGGGTTCAGTTTCCAACACTGGTGAAAAAACAGTCAGCATTTACCATGCGTGGTGTCAACATCTATAATCCCAGCACTTGGGAGATGAAAGTAGGACATTCAGGATTTTAGTGTCAACCTCACATAAGTAGTAAGTTCAAGGCCAGACTGAGTTACCTCAAACCCTGTCACAGAAAACAAACAAGGTTAGAAATGTTTGCTGTGCAAGCATCTAAGTTTCAAACCCTAGAAACCGGGTGAAAAAGCAGGTCATGGGTGACATCCTGAATCCCAGTACTGAATGGCTTGTCTTAGTTTCTATTGCTGTGATGACATACTGTAACCAAATTCAACTTGTGGAGGAGAGGGTTTCTTTGGCTTGCACTTCCGTATCTCAGTTCATCACAGAAGGGAGTCAAGACAAGAACTCAAGAAGGACAAAAAATTGGAGTCAGGAGCTGATGCAGAGGCCATAGAGGAGTGCTGCTTGTTCCTTGTACTGCTTATTCCTCATGGCTTGCTCAACCTGCTTTCTTACAGAACCTGGGGATGGCCCCACCCACAATGGGCTAGGCCTTTCTACATCAATCACTGCTTAAGAAAATACCCAATAATCTTGCCTTCAGCCAAATCGTATAGAGCCACTTTCTCAGTTGAAGTTCCTTCCTCTTGCTTGTGTCAACTTGACATAAAACGAGCCAGGAGAAGCTGGAAGTTGGTGGCGCATGCTTTTAATCCCAGCACTTGGGAGGCAGAGGCAGATGGATCTCTGTGAGTTCGTGGCCAACCTGATCTACAGAGTGAGTTCTAGGACAGCCAAGGCTACACAAAGAGACCCTGTCTCAAAATACAAAACAAAACAAACTAACTCACCAGGAGAGTGGATGACCCTTTGGGGTCACTGGAGAACAGTCTAGCCTAGTTAGTGAGCTGTGAGCTGATGGGACCCTTCCTCAAAGGAGGTGGCTTGAGTTTCTGAGGGTGACACTCAAGGTTGTCACCTGACCTCTACACACACACACACACACACACACACACACACACTTGGAAAATATACAAAATACAAATAAATAAATAAAAACTGAGAGACCAAAACTTGATAAAGGACATGGGATTGATTGTAAGTTGGTTAAACCTGAACTAGAAAACAATAAAATCCATCTTAACTTCTCTCCACCTTTTCTCTGGTACGCTTATAAATTTTTAATTATGTATGTGTGGTATGCCTGGTGTCTGCCTGCCTGTCTGTCTGTCTATGTGCATGTGAAGGCCTAAGGAAAACCTTGGGTATCATCCTCAGGAATTCCATCCACCTTCTTTGAGACAGAGTCTGGCAATGGTCCAGATCTCATTAATTATTCTAGACAACCAGGCTAGTTAGCCCCGGCCATCCTCCTGTCTCTACTTCCTCAGTGCTAATTTTACAGGCATGCCTTTATACAGGAACCTGTATCATTTGTGTCTTCAAGACAAGCCCTTTGGTGGCTGAGCTATAACCCCAGAACCTCAGTCTTACAGTTTACAGACAGATGAAACCACAGAAATGAGTAAATCCAGCCAAGAGACAAATCAGTGCCCTTTCCAGGCAAAGGCAGCTTCTCCTGTGGTTGTGCCCAGGCTATCCCACTCTCAACAGGGTCTTAGGTCACTGTTAGAATTCTTTCTGGGAAGACAGAGAGGCAGGCAGGTCTCTGAGTTTGAGGCCAGCTTGGTCTATAAAGCTAGTTCCAGGACAGTCAAGAAACCCTGTCTCAAAAAGAAAAAAAAATTCTTTCTGGTTCAGCATTAACTTCCTTGCTGAGGATTCCAAGGGAAATATTTTCTCCTCCTTATGCAACAAATCCCGTCAGCTGAGGCCCACACCCATAGCTATTGACCTGGCTAAAAGCGCTTTGTTTTCTCAAATGCATGAGGACAGAGGCCAAGCTGATTAAAACTTCAGATACAGTGACTTAAAGAAGAAGAATGCTATTGTTCATTTATGGAATATCCACAGGTCTACACTGCAGGGCTGGCAGAGGGCTCTGTGTTCCCCAGCACACATCATTTGTCTTTGGCTTCTGAATCGTTGTTTTGCCTGTCATTCTCATGTAGTAGAAAAGGAAAGGGTAGAGATAGGGGTTCCATATAGTGCTGGAGGCTCTGAGTTGATCCTTAGCACTATATACACAAATCAGAGCCTGGTGGTTTAAATCTGCCAGCAGTCAAGAAGTTAAGGCAGGAAGACTCTCACAAATTCAGAGCTAGTCTGTAGTGATATTTTGTTTATGTTTTAACAAATAAAGCTTTCCTGAAGATCAGAGTGCAGAGCTAAGCTACTAGAGGCCAGGGAGTGGTGGTACATGCCTTTAATACTAGGACTCAGAAGACAGAGGCAGAGAGATCTCTGTTAGTTCAAGGCTACCCTAGCCCAGGCAAGATTAGATCTGTCTAAAAGAGACAGACCTCACACAAAGATGATCCCAGCATTAGTGGATTGGGGACAGGAATGATATGGCTAGGTGGAGAGAGGAATATAAGGTGGAAGGAGACAGAAGCTCAGTGCAGTCTGAGAAGAGAGTCTAAGGATTGCCCCTTCAGTCTGAGCAATGGCATGGTAAAAAGGTCTTTCTTGTGGCCGGCCGCACTGCTTCTCTGATTCTTCAACTTTCACCTGCTAATATCTGAATATTAGAATTCGTGCTACACTAGTCTGGCTACCTAGTGAATTTCAGGCTATCGTGGACTACAATGTAAAATCCTCAGGAGAGCTAGAGATGTCTCGGCAGTTAAGGGTACCTGTTGCCCTTCCAAGGACGCAGGATCAATTCTCAGCGCTCATGAAGCGGTTTCGAGCCATCAGTAACTCTAGTTCCAGGAATCCATTGCCCTCTACTGGACTCTGTGGGCACCAGGCACGCATAGGGTCCACAGACATTACACAGAGGCAAAATATCCATATATGTAAAATAATTTTTTAAACAAAGAAGAAAAGAAGGACGTAAAGACAGGAGAGATGGAGAGATGGCTCAGCAGTTGAAGGTGCTTGCTTCACTCACATGGACCCCATTAGATTTCCACTGCCCGTATCAGTAGGCTCACAACAGCTCTTGGGAATCTGACACCCTTTTCTGGGATCTGAGAGCACTTGCATGCACAGACACACACAGAGACACACAGACACAGACACACTCTCTCTCTAAAAATAAATTGTTTGTATGTTTGGGGGTTTGTTGGTGGTGGCAGTGTTTGAGATGGGAATTTCTCTGTGTAACAGCTCTTGCTGTCCTAGAAACTTGCTTTGTAAACCAGGCTGGCCTTGAACCCATAGAGATCCACCTGCCTCTGCCAAAGGAGTGCTGGGATTAAAGGCATGCACTACCATCACCACCCGGTAATTAACTGTTTTGAGACAGGGCTTCTCTTCATAGCCCTGATTGTCCTGGAACTTGCTCTGCAGACCAGGCTGGCTTTGAACTCAAAGATATAACAGCCTCTGCTTCTCAAGTGCTGGGATTAAAGAAATGAGTGACCACCACCGGCTAAAATAAACATTTTTTTCTTGAAAAGTCCCCAGAGAGCCACAAAAGAACTCCTCCTGAGGTCTGTCTGCAGAGTTGAGCTTCTAAGGCCTTTGTTCGTTGCATCATCCCACAGCTATTACACAAGGAGGACCTGCTGAGCAGGAAGTAGCGGTGGGGAGACTTGCATGCCAATGGTGGAGATTACAGCTGATTCCTCACACTAAATCTTCCTCCTTTTACACTCAGTGAACTCCTGAGCCTAACCCTAAATGGACATTTGGCCACCCAGAATAAAGACTATATTTCCCAGCCTTCTTTGCATCTAGACATTGCCAGGTGATAACAGAACATGAAGGATAATATTAATTTCTTGCACCTTCCATAACCAGCACCACAGTGGGCTAGATTGGATATAGTAAGCACTGACTCTCACACAGTCCTGGAGTTCTTTTACACCATCAAAATTCCAAGATCAAGAACTGGCTCCTCCATCGCTGAGGTAGCAGGTCCCAGCCAGAGACCTCTGGGGGATCTGGTGCCAATCAGCGACCTCCAAGGGAGTGGGCCTGAGCCAGCAACCTCTGCCAGAGCAGACCCAAGGCAGCCACCTCAGTGGGAGCAGCCCCAAGCAAGCAACCTCTGTAGGAGCAGGCACAAATGACCTCAGGGATTGCAGAGCAACCCCTAGGAGTGCTGAATGACCTCCAGGAAAGCCCAGTGACCTCAAGGGTGACTGGAACTGTGGTCCTGACTGCACCACGATGAGCAACGATCTGAGTTTTGGATCGACTGGCATTTGGAAAATTGATCACCAGAGACATAGCCCCAACTACACCACTCATAGGAAAAGATGGGTAGACAAGGTAAGAACACACTCAACACCACAAAGAGCAATATGACACCAACAAAAACTAGTGACCCTACAACAGCAAGACTTGAACACCCAAATATAAATGAAGCAGAAGAAAATGACCTAAAAAATCACTTTAGGAGAATGTTTGAGGCCCTTAAAGAAGAAATGAAAATTTCCCTCAAAGAAATGGAGGAAAAAACAAACAAACAAAAAAAATGGAAGAAACCAACAAATCCCTTAATGAAAACCAAGAAAAAGCAATCAAACAGATGAAAGAAATGATTCAATACTTGAAAACTGAAATAAAGATAGCAAAGAAAACACAAACTAAGGAAACTACAGAAACAAAAATTATGAGAAAAGGATCAGGAATCACAAATGCAAGCATAAACAGCAGAATACAGAGATGGAAGAGAGATTCTCAAGTGCTGAAGATACAATAGAGGAAATAGACTCATTGGTCAAAGAAAACATTAAATCTAACAAAAGCTTAACACAAAATATCCAGGAAATATGAGACACCATGAAAAGACCAAACCTAACAATAATAGGGATAGAAGAAGGAAAAGTCCAACTCAAAAGCAGAGAAAATATATCCAACAAAATCATAGAAGAAAAATGTCTTATCCTAAAGTAAGATATGCCTATGAAAATACAAGAACTTACAGAACACAAAATATAATGGATCAAAAAAAAGTTCCCTTGCCACATAATAATCAAAACACTAAGTATAGAGAATACAGAAAGAATATTAAAAGCTGCAAAGGAAAAGGCCAATTAACATATAAAGGCAGACCTATCAGAATTACACCTGACTTCTCAATGGAAATAATGAAAGTCAGAAGGTCTTGGTCAAGCTTTAGGTAGACTTTAAGAAACCACGGGTGCCAGCCCAGACTACTATACCCAGTAACACTTTCAATCACCATAGACAAACAAAACAAGATATTCCACAGCAGAACCAGATTCAACCAATACCTAGCCACAAACCCAGCCCTACACAAAGTACTAGAAGGAAAACTCCAACCCAGGGAAGTTAGCTAATCCACAAAAACACAAACAATAGGTGATCTCACAACAGCAAATCCCAAAGAAGGGAAAACACAACACAGTAACAGCACCAACAATGAAAACTAAAATAATAGGAGCTAGCAATCACTGGTCATTAATATCCATTAATATAAATGAACTCAACTTACCTATAAAAAGACACAGGCTAACAGATTGGATATGAAAACAAAACCCATCCTTCTGTTGCAAACAAAAACACACCTCAACCTCAAAGACAGACATTGCCTCAGAGTAAAGAGTTGGGGAAAAAATTTCCAATCAAATGTACCTAAGAAACAAGCTGGTGTAGCTATTTTAATATCTAACAAAATAGACTTCAAACTAAAATCAATTCAAGGAGACAAAGAAGGACATTTCATATTAGTCACAGGAAAAATCCATCAAGAGGAAATCCCAATACTGAACATCTATGCCACAAATACAAAGGCACCCTCATATGTAAAAGAAACACTACTAAAGCTTAAATCACATATTAAACCCACACACTAATAGTGGGAGACTTCAACACCCCACTCTCACCACTGGACAGGTCTGTCAGACAAAATATTAAGAGAAAAATAAGAGAACTAACAGATGTTATGACTCAAATGGACTTAACAGACATCNGTAAGAACACACTCAACACCACAAAGAGCAATATGACACCAACAAAAACTAGTGACCCTACAACAGCAAGACTTGAACACCCAAATATAAATGAAGCAGAAGAAAATGACCTAAAAAATCACTTTAGGAGAATGTTTGAGGCCCTTAAAGAAGAAATGAAAATTTCCCTCAAAGAAATGGAGGAAAAAACAAACAAACAAAAAAAATGGAAGAAACCAACAAATCCCTTAATGAAAACCAAGAAAAAGCAATCAAACAGATGAAAGAAATGATTCAATACTTGAAAACTGAAATAAAGATAGCAAAGAAAACACAAACTAAGGAAACTACAGAAACAAAAATTATGAGAAAAGGATCAGGAATCACAAATGCAAGCATAAACAGCAGAATACAGAGATGGAAGAGAGATTCTCAAGTGCTGAAGATACAATAGAGGAAATAGACTCATTGGTCAAAGAAAACATTAAATCTAACAAAAGCTTAACACAAAATATCCAGGAAATATGAGACACCATGAAAAGACCAAACCTAACAATAATAGGGATAGAAGAAGGAAAAGTCCAACTCAAAAGCAGAGAAAATATATCCAACAAAATCATAGAAGAAAAATGTCTTATCCTAAAGTAAGATATGCCTATGAAAATACAAGAACTTACAGAACACAAAATATAATGGATCAAAAAAAAGTTCCCTTGCCACATAATAATCAAAACACTAAGTATAGAGAATACAGAAAGAATATTAAAAGCTGCAAAGGAAAAGGCCAATTAACATATAAAGGCAGACCTATCAGAATTACACCTGACTTCTCAATGGAAATAATGAAAGTCAGAAGGTCTTGGTCAAGCTTTAGGTAGACTTTAAGAAACCACGGGTGCCAGCCCAGACTACTATACCCAGTAACACTTTCAATCACCATAGACAAACAAAACAAGATATTCCACAGCAGAACCAGATTCAACCAATACCTAGCCACAAACCCAGCCCTACACAAAGTACTAGAAGGAAAACTCCAACCCAGGGAAGTTAGCTAATCCACAAAAACACAAACAATAGGTGATCTCACAACAGCAAATCCCAAAGAAGGGAAAACACAACACAGTAACAGCACCAACAATGAAAACTAAAATAATAGGAGCTAGCAATCACTGGTCATTAATATCCATTAATATAAATGAACTCAACTTACCTATAAAAAGACACAGGCTAACAGATTGGATATGAAAACAAAACCCATCCTTCTGTTGCAAACAAAAACACACCTCAACCTCAAAGACAGACATTGCCTCAGAGTAAAGAGTTGGGGAAAAAATTTCCAATCAAATGTACCTAAGAAACAAGCTGGTGTAGCTATTTTAATATCTAACAAAATAGACTTCAAACTAAAATCAATTCAAGGAGACAAAGAAGGACATTTCATATTAGTCACAGGAAAAATCCATCAAGAGGAAATCCCAATACTGAACATCTATGCCACAAATACAAAGGCACCCTCATATGTAAAAGAAACACTACTAAAGCTTAAATCACATATTAAACCCACACACTAATAGTGGGAGACTTCAACACCCCACTCTCACCACTGGACAGGTCTGTCAGACAAAATATTAAGAGAAAAATAAGAGAACTAACAGATGTTATGACTCAAATGGACTTAACAGACATCTATAGAACATTCCATCCAAACCTGAAAGAATATACCATCTTATCAGCACCTCATGGGACATCTCAAAAATTGACTACATACTAAGGAACAAAGCAAACCTCCACAAATACAAAAAAAAAAAAAACAATTGGAATAACCCCATGTACCTTATCGGATCACCATGGCTTAAAATTAGAATTCAACAGCTATCAGGGGCTGGAGAGATGGCTCAGGGGTTAAGAGCACTGGTTGCTTTTCCAGGGGTCCTGAGTTCGGTTCCCAGAAACCACATGGTGGTTCACAACCATCTATAATGAGATCTGGTGTCCTGGCATGCATGCAGGTAGAACACTATACACATAATAAATCAATAAAATCTTTCTGAAAAAAGAATTCAACAGCAACACTAATTTTAGAAAGCCCACAAACACAAAGAAATTAAACAATGCTCATCTGAATCATCAATGGGTCAAGGGAGAAATAAAGGAAAAAATGAAAGACTTCCTAAAATTCAGTGAAAATGACCACACAACATACCCAAATTTATGGGACACAATGAAAGAGGAAAGTTCATAGTACTAAATGCATGCATAAAGAAGTTGTAAAAATCCCACACTAGTGAGTTAACAGAACACCTGAAAACTCTAGAACAAAAAGAAGCAAACTCACCCAGGAGGACTAGATGAAAGGAAATAATTCAGTTGAGAGCTGAAATCAACAAAATAGAAACAAAGTAGGCAATACAAAGAATCAATGAGACAAAGAGTTGGTTCTTTGTAGTGATTGGGGAGCGGGCCTGTTTTTCGTCTGGCCCAGCTCCCGCACGGCTAGCTTATACCCCGAAAT
>LOEQ01000739.1:706311-722646 GCA_001685075.1 Bramus lutescens | reverse complement strand
AGGACCTTTGGAAGAGCAGGCAATGTTCTTAACCACTGAGCCATCTCTCTAGCCTATAAATGTCAATCTTCATATGTAGAAGGAGCCACTATAGCCTCCTGCCAGATCTCCAGCTCAGATTAAGGGTTGAATAGCCCCAGCAAATGCTGTTTTGCTCACTGAGTGCTAGAGCCTTTCTGAATAGGTAATCTACTGTGGCCTTAGTCCTCTACCTGTAAGGTCTTTAGATGAGCAATGCCATGTTAATCCAGAGACATGGTCTGTGGCTGAACAGAAAGAACAAACTTGCTGCTGCTCCTGCTGCTTCTAATGCCACATTTCATGGTGAGAACATATATCAGACAGCTTTCTTCTCTCCCTTTTGTTTCAGACTCAGTTTTCAGATAAACCTGTCCAAGATCGGGGTCTGGTGGTGACAGACATCAAAGCCGAGGATGTGGTTCTTGAACATCGTAGCTACTGCTCAGCAAGGGCTCGGGAGAGAAACTTTGCTGGAGAGGTCCTAGGCTATGTCACTCCCGTAAGTTAGAGTTCTGTGGTGCAGAACTGGGCTGTCCTCCTGGCTGGTGTTTCTCCCTGGCTGCTGCTCCTGTGAGACTGTAGGAGAGATGCTAGCATAGAGATGTCGGAGGGATGGGTACCATGGTTTTCTTCGGGCTTGCTCCTTGTGGCTTCAGGTGACCCCCCCAGCAATTCCTCCTGAGTGTAGAGAGGACTCTAGGGCTGTCTAGTCAAAGTGGGGGCTTGTAGAGCCCCAGTGAAGGGACATCAGCCTAGGTCCCAGGCAGTGGGTTACAATCCCAGGAGTTTTGTAAAGGGAGAGAAGGAAGCCCAGGCAGGGAACTGTAGCTCAAGTCCTGCACTGTTGATAATGATGTGTAGCAGGAGGCCACTTGTTTGTTTCCGGCTGCTCAGCCCCGAAATAATCACATAGAACCCATATTATATGCAATACTGTTTGGTCAATAGCTTAAGCGTATTTCTGGCTAACTCATATCTTAAATTAACCCATCTCCATTAATCTGTGTATCACCACGAGGCGGTGGCTTACCAGGTAAAGTTCCAGTGTCTGTCTCCAGTGGGGCTACATGTCTTCTCCTGACTCCGCCTTCTTTCTCCCAGCATTCAGTTTAGTTTTCCCTGCCTAGCTAAGTTCTGCCTTGCTACAGGCTAAAGCAGTTTCTTTATTCATTAACCAATAAAAGCAATACATAGACAGAAGGCCCTCCCACACCACTGATGGCTGCCCTGGGCATGTCCAAAGCATCAAGTGACAGCAGCATGCCAACACTGTTCTTTTTCTCCCCTCTCTTTCCTCTACCAGTGGAACAGCCATGGCTATGATGTTGCCAAAGTCTTTGGGAGCAAGTTCACACAGATCTCACCAGTCTGGCTACAGCTGAAGAGACGTGGTCGTGAGATGTTTGAAATCACAGGCCTCCATGATGTGGACCAAGGTTTTTCCACTTCTTTTTATCTGTGCTTGCCCTGAGGGCTAAGAAGAGTATGATAGTGTGCACATGTGTCTGTGTGAGTATAAAAGTGTACTATGTGTGGGTGTGGATGTGTTTGTGCGTATCTGAGAGTATGTGACTCTGGTTATGTACTTGTTTTGTTTTGGTTTGTTTTTGAGACAGAGTCTCACTATGTAGCCCTGGCTAGCCTTGAAATCACAAAGATCCACCTGTCTCTTCCTCCCAAGTGCTACCACACCCAGCTAGGTATCATGACTAGCAAGTATTAGTGTGAATATATATTGATATGTTGATTGCGACTCTGCTGTTATAGGCCTGTAATTCTGCTACTCAGGAAGTTGAAGCAGGAGAATTATAAGTTCAAGGCCTATCTGGGTATGACTCTGGATGTGATTGTTGGAGTGTGACCATGAGAGATTCAAGTGTGACTAGATATGTACCTGGGTATGAGTGTGAGGGACATGTAGTTTGCCGTCTCACACCACATGGCTGGGCCCACAGTGTGAGGCATGGTCTGCCAGGTAAAGATAGTCCCTGAGGTGGTCACCACTGTAAGGTCCTCTGTGTGGTCACCTATAGGAGGTGAGAGACTGTTCAGTAGATGACAGACTGAAGAGCGCTGGGAATTTGTGCTCTTTCCTTTCCTTTCTGACTCTAGTCCCAGGAGCTGTTTGTTGTTCCTTCTCATGAATGTCAGGGCTGCATGTGAGTGTAAGGAAGGCAAGTTGTACAGCTAAGCAATGAAGTGATTGGCTCCTCCTTGTCGGTCTCTTCCTTAGTGCTCTGTCTTTGGTATCCAAAGAGGAGCATAGGCTAGAGAAGGACAGCTCACTGCTGACACATGCTCTTGAGGGGCCTGGTCCACACAGCTGAACCATGGAATTGATAGGAGAGGGCTAGCTGGTTTTTGGAGTTCTGAGACCAAGAATGGTTTTCTCCAATGTTGTGAAGACCTGGGAAGGATGATGGGAGGAAGGGACTGGGAGCAGGAAGAGGGAGTGGTGTAGAGGAGATAGAGGATAGGAGTAACTAACTGTAAGGCTGCCCCTGGGCTGGGACAGGAGTGGGTAATGGTCTGGATCGTTGGACTGGACATATGCTGTATACTGACTGTCCCTTTCATCTCTAACAGGGTGGGTGCGAGCTGTCAAGAAGCATGCCAAAGGCCTGCGCATGGGTGAGTCCAGCAGGCCTGGGCATGGTCAGGAGAGCAGCCTCAGCCATACTATGTAGATGGCACAACCTTCCAAGGGTCGACCTAGGGTCCTTTCACATTCCTTCCCATCTAGGCTATGCCACTTAAGGGTAAATCTCTCCCCTGAATGCTCTGAGCAGTCAGCTGAGCTTGACCACCAACTTAGGCACCTCCTTCTTTGGCTGGTGATTTTCCTGCATAGTTCTTTCTTCCTTCTTTCTTCCTGTCCAGCAAGCGTTACTGAGTTTCCTGGAGCCAGACCCTAGGCTGGGCCTGCCTGAGGGTGACTTTGTCCCTACCTTTTCTATGCCTCTGAAGCTCACAACTGGTATGGGAAGGAAAATTTTCCCAAAGAACAGTACGAACCTGAGGACAGCAGAGGAAGCCTGTGGGGGTCAGGCTTAGGGGAAACTACTGGAGGCTCCGAAGCAATGACAGGAAGGGCCTGGCATTCCCCTCCTGTGGTGCAGGAGTGGAAGCTACCAGGTCAGATTGAGGTAGACAGGGTAGCAGCAGCAAGGATCTAGATGAACTGGGGTCTGGCCCAGCCAGTTTCCTGAAAGGTGGAGCCCTAGGAGTATTTGATATGTTAGCATCTCCTTGTCCCCCTCCTTCCTCCTGCTAGGCTGTGTGTGTATAGGATATCTGCACTGGATAGATCCATAATTGCCTTGGAGAACCTCCCTGCTTGTCACTGGTCTGGGAGCCAAGGGGGTACCTTTTTGCAAACAAGTAGCAGAAGGTAATTCAGTGTTTCATAGCCGCAATCTTTCTGTGTGTTCTCTCCTGCTACCAGTGCCCCGGCTTCTCTTTGAAGAGTGGACTTACGATGATTTCCAGAATGTCTTAGACAGTGAGGATGAAATAGAAGAACTCGGCAAGACTGTGGTACAGGTGGCAAAGGTGAGACCTGTGCACTCCTCAGGACCTGCGAGCTCCCATAAAGCTTGGAGCCCAGGCTACCAGGCCCCACTTCTCCAACAGGCTTTACCTCCCACTCCCCACTCTCCTACTCATTTGCTTTCCTCTCTGACTGAGGCTCCCAAAGGGCCCACACCTGGCTCCTCTTTCTTTCTTTCTTTTTTTTCTTTTCTTTTTTTGGTTTTTCAAGACAGAGTTTCCCTGTAGCTTTCTTTGTAGTCTCTTCTGGAACTCTCTCTGTAGACCAGACTGTCCTTGAACTCACAGAGATCTACCTGTCTCTGTCTCCCGAGTGCTGGAATTAAAGACGTGCACTGCTACTGTACAGCCTTTTGGTTTTTTGACAGGGTTTCTCCGTGTCATAGCTCTAGCTAGCCTGGAATTCCCTCTGTAGACAGGCTGACCTCAAACTTACAGAGATCCACCTGCCTCTGCTTCCCAAGTGGTGGGAATTAAAGACCTGCGCCACCATGCCCAGTTCCTTTTTTTTTTCTTAAAAAAAAAGAAAAACATAATTATTTATTTTTGTGTGCACATGTATAGAGGGTAAATGGCACAACGTATTTATAGAGGGCAGAGAGACAACTTGCTGAGTTATTCTTTCCTACCTTGTGAATTCCAGACATCAAACTCAGGTTTTCAGGCCTGGCAGAAAGTATCCTTACCTGATAAACAATCTTAGAGGCCTTTTTTTATTTAAATTTTTTGGGACAGTATCTCACATAGCCCAAACTGACCTTTGAATTCACTATGTAGAGCTGAGGCTGGCTTCGAACTTCTGATCCATCAGCCTCTACGTCCAGGACTGAGATTACAGGTGGTATGACTTGGCTCCTCTTGTCTGACTTTTTTCATGGATGTCTTGTGCAACCTGTGTCATCCAGGGCAGATAGCATAAGCCCCACTCAGACTATACCCCCTCTTGCTCATAGCCTCGGGAGTCCCAAAGGTGGGATAGTTTTGTCTCTAGGCCCAGAAAGCTTCCTTTGGCTAAAACCCCATAACTCTCCCTGGGGTGGGCCCATCCCTGCTGGCCATCAGTTTGCCTAGGCTACAGCAAGGGTGGAGAAGTGTGGGCAACTGAGCACCTTTGCCCTTCTGGCTGCCATGTGGTACCTCCTCCCCATGCTGCTTGCTTCAGAGGAATTAATGAATGTGTAGTGCAGACTTAGGTCTTGCCTTGTGAGTAAGTGACTGAGCTACTTTGCCAGGTGGGCAGAGCCAGTGGCTTCTTCCTGTCTTCCCTTAATCCTCCTAGCTTCCCATTTCTCCTCACCTGCCCGTTTCTTTCAGAACCAGCATTTTGATGGTTTTGTGGTGGAGGTCTGGAGCCAGTTGCTGAGCCAGAAGCATGTGTGAGTGGGATATGGGCCCCTATGTTTGGAGGAGCCTGAGGAAAGACCAAGGGAGAGGGAATAGGCCTGGGAGGGCCTTCCTTCCTTAGCTTCTGGGCTCTGGGTTGGGGATGAGACCCTGCAAAAGGTGGAGGCCTACTCAGAAAAGCCAGGAATAGCCATGAGGCAGGCAGATTGTCCTGACCACATCACTGTGCTAGTCTGGAGGCCCCTCCTGATTGGCTAAAGGAAATGGGGGACCATCACCCAAGAGGACTCAGTGAGAGAAGGGTGGCCAGGTCTATGCTACAGATGTCCAGCTGAACCCAAGTAGAGATTTCCTCACTGAGCACAAAGGAGATTCCCAGGAACATTGAAAAGAGGCTGACTGAGTGTGGCCAAGACCTGGGGTATGATGGTCGGTGTCTACTGGGGAAAGAGTGTCCAAGCTTGGGAGTTGTCTGCTGGGAGGAGGCTACAGAAGCCCTCACGTCTCCTTGCTCCCATAGTACCGGCCAGCAGACAACGCATCTGAAACTCACTTTGCCAGTGAGACCAGGAAAGGAGGGAATCGTGGAAAGTGCCCGCAGCTCCAGCATAGCTTGAGATTGACCATAGCACTGAGGAAAGGCCCCTCCTCGATCCTTAGCTCAGGCTCTTTGGCTAACCTGAAACAGATACCTTTTCTAGCTCTGCCAAGTTGGGAGTTCTGTCCTATAGAAGATGACATAAGAACATTTGCCCTGTTTAGGGCTGGAGCTGTCTGGGCAAACCCTCAGTAGAGGATTGTGCAGCCCGTAGCTGCAGAGCCCAGGTGTTTGGGCAGTAGAGGAGTCAGTTCCACTTCTCTTCTGTGTAAGGGAGTCCACTTATGCTTCCTAAGGCACAGCTTAGAAGTGGCCAAGCTGTTCTCTTGTCCTTTACAGTCTCACAAGGTTCTGGGTTCCCTCGTGTTACTCTTAGAGGCTTTGCTGTATACAGAAGACTGTAAGTCTCAACTCTGCCCACTTGGAGGCAGCATCCTCACACGATTCTCCTGTGGTCTGCAAGGGAAGCACTGTAGGAGCAGGGATAAAAAAGGACATTTGATGAAGGAATGTCCAGGCCCTCCATTCTGAGAGCCCAGAGGAAGGTATTCCTAAAGCTAGGTGTGCCTGGGCCTTGCGCTTGATGAAAGACCACAACCAGGGAACACCACAGGTGAAGAGTGTTCCTGAGTTAGTGGGGAACTTTCTGCCTGCAGTGCCCCTGAAGGACCCCAGTTCTGACCTAAGGGTTAGGTGCCCCAGACTCTCAGCCATGTGACATCTCCAGGCCCAGCTTTGTGTCTTTGCTGGGCATAGAGCCCCACCAGTGCAGACTCTGCTGCCAGCCATCTCTTCTTTTAATTCTGGAGACTACAGATCTATTAATCAGAGACTAGCAATAATTCATTTGTGTTTCAGCACATTAAGTAGGCAGCAAGTCACAGCTGCACTGTGTCTGGGCTCCCAATGGATCATCAATGTCTGATAGGGAGGTCTAGGGTGGGAGTCTCAGCACCCGCAGTAGGAGGCATGGAGGCAGGAGCAGCCTGCGTGGGCCTTTTGCTCAGAACAATGGACAGCTGTTTGCAGAGCAGTCATGGGGCTGAGACATAGGTAGTTGCCAGGGTCCTGAGCAGCAAAAGCCATTTGATTTGTGATTCCTTTGGACACTGTCCCAGGATGGACATGGCTGTGGTAAGACACCGTGGGAATGGTTAGGGGTACTACTGCTCTGACTGCCATTTCCTGCCTCTCACTATGACAGGCATCTGGCTCGGATTTGAAGAGCTAACTCAGCCTGTTTGGTACATATGTGCCTGCCCTTCATCCAAGGTGATGGTAGGGCCCATGACTCTGTCTCAGGAGACAGCCCAACTTTCCCAGAGCATAGTGGATGTGTCAGGGAACTCTGTGACTCATTTCTGGGGTCTTTCCTTCAGATTGCTATCTGTCACAGTCATCTGATCTTAGGCAGATGCTGTAGGCATGGCAGGAGTGGTTAGAGGCCCTTCAGGGGACCTGATTTCAGGTACCTATGAGAGCAGGTCCTGCTAGGTTCCTGTTCTGCTTAGGTTCCCCACCAAAGACTCTTCAGGGAAGGAACCAAACCCCCAATCCCCATGAAGTACCAGTTTTTTTGCCCCCGAAGTAGGTAATGTTATGGGCAGCAGTCTGACTTTAGCCAGCCCTAATCAGGAATTAGTTCCATTTACAGGGCTCATCTCAGTAAACACCATGGGTCTTATAGTAGTGATCTCCCCCTAAATGTAGATGGCAGCAGTGGCAGGGGAAGTGATGGCTATTGAAGGCAGCAGTAGAATTTTGGGTTTGTCAGCTCTGTGGTAACCTTGATTCTTGAAGATGCTGGTCCCTTGGTAAGGTTGGAGAGAAACTGCTAACCAAGTGCCTATTATCTGTGCCCCTCAACTTGTCTCATCCCAATGTACCAGCCCAAAAGCTGGACTCAGTGGCTTCTGATCACATACATTCGCTACTACTAGGCACAGGCTCAGAGCCAGGCTGCCCCCAAGATCTGTTGACTGAGTCTTTTATGGGGACACTACTACTTCCAGGCCCACTAGAACTCTATGGGGTGCGCTTATAGAGTCCCTGCATCCAGAGTGGCTGTAGTGTGGGCCCTTGAGAGGGATGAGGTAGGCTCATACTTGTCTTCTGCAAACCCTGGAGCAGTCTTAGCCCCTCTTAGTCCTTAGGTCTTGGATGTCATTGAAAAGATCATCCCGCTGTTTGTCCTACAGTTAGGCAGAAGGGTCCTCTTTGGTGGGGTTGGCTTTCCATATTCCTGGGTTTCTGACAGCATGGACACCATTCTCTTGGCCCACCTGCATAAGTGGTGTGCAGGAAGTGTAAGGATGGGCTGCCCCCAAACTCTGTGTCATACTTACATTGTCACCTGCAACCTGCAAAGTATATATCAGACCAAAAAAGGACAGACAACTGGGACTTGAGTGCCCTTAGCCCCTCATGGCTAGATTTGTCACAGTAGAATCACTGATATGTTGAGAACTTACAGCTCAATTTGGGCCACATCAGAGAGACTGAAGCCATTGCTGTCCAGTAGTTGGCCACAGAGAGGACTCCAGACTGTTTGCAGAGATGTACTAATGGGCAGGTCTCACGGCCAGTAGGGCACTCAGCTTTGACTCTGCAAGTGTAGAACTTGTCAACCTGTATGCCATTGGAGCTGTTCCTGAGGGTTCAGCTGTACAAGAGGGAGGGAAGACCTCCTTCACATAGGAACAGAACCTCCTGAGTTGCATTGGGCCAACTCCTGTAAGATGGCCACCTTGAGGGAAGCAGCTGGTGTTTAGCATGTCACGGGCAGTCCGTCAGAGGTATAAGCAGTGGGCTCCCAGACCATGTGCAGAGAGAAGCTGACATTTGTCCTTGAGGTACACCACCAGCTGCCTCCCACCTTCTTGTCTGGTTCCCCCATCTCTTGCCTCCTGTTTTTCTGTGTCTCATCCAAGTGTCCTACCCCATCTTCCTTCCCAGGGCCCCTACCTAGTATGTTGCTCAAAGTATTTTGTGCTGTTTCTCAGCCTGAAGGTAACTAGGATTCCTCTGGGTCAATGTTCTAGGCCCTTAAATGACCCCTAAACACCCCTTCTCTTGGGATACCCAAGTATGAGGAAAGGCAAGCTTAACTGGGCTATGGTCTCCTTTACGTCAGTCCCATTCAGGGATTCCCACTGAAGGGTGGTATGGGAAACCCTGTGAAGGGACTTGGAGTTCTTTGATAGAGCCTAAGGCTAGGATTTTATCTGTTACATTCTTGAAGCAGTGGGTGCCAGGGAGCCCCACAGTACTCTGGGCTAATCTTGATTCTCCGTTCTTGTAGAGGCCTCATCCACATGCTTACTCACTTGGCTGAGGCTCTGCACCAGGCCAGGCTGTTGGTCATTCTGGTCATTCCACCTGCTGTCACCCCTGGGTAAGTGTACTCTAGTGGAAAACAGTTGGTCAAGGGTCCACCTCTCATCAGCATGAGCTCCCCTCTCCAAAAAAAAGAAAAAAAATCTCTGGATGCATGCTAATTACCAATTACCTTCTGCTTGGGTTGTGGGGTGGGAGAAGCCGACTTGCATTTCTAACCTGTTTTGTCCCTCAATATAGGTATACTATTGAGAAATTCGTCAACATGAGAATCTACATGTTTAGATTCATTATCTGTCTCTGGGACTCCGAGACACTAAGTTCAGTGCTTAGGCTGTCAGTACTCACTATCCTTATAACATAGTACACTATAACTGGGCAAGCTGCTGCCAGCTGGGGCTACTGAATGGACCTGGGTGGGCCTTTGTTCCCAGCCCTGTGAGACAGCTCCTTTGGAACCTTTGGGACAAGATGTAGTGACCTGGGTACTAAGAGTGGAGCCAAGGCAGCTGGGTTCCCATGTCTACCCTGCCTAGAACATCTCATAGAAGTCACCAGTGTTTGGCTTAAAAATAACAATACTGGGAAATGGGAGACTCAGAATTACCTGGGGGTAGACCTTGGGCACAGCAGGCAGAAGCAGAAATGGGACAGGGAAAAGGGGTAGAACTATTGCGTGGGAGTCCTGGAATCTTTGTGGTATCCACTCGCTTCCATGGGCAGCCCTATCTATTTGGCCCTTAACCCCAGAGATAGAAGCTGAGCTCCCTGACCTACACATTGAAAGAAAACACCCTTCTCTCTTTGAGCCTTCAGTTGTCTGAAATAACAGTAGCTGGCTGTGGTTGGATATGCCTCCAGGGCCTGTGTTCTAACATTGGCAGGCTGATGGATGCTTATAAAAGAAATGACTTGTGCCTTGCATGTTGGCAGGTCCCTTTATTCCAAGCACTTAGGAGTTGGAACCAGGTAGAGTTCTGAGAGTTCAGAGGCCAGCCTGGTCTACACAATGAGATGTCTGAAAAAAGACTTGAATTAATGTAGCATCTGCAAGGTGCTTGGGCAGCTGATACAGACACTAGTTGCTGGAAACCTGTGTCACCTAGTGCCACCCATTAACTACAGATGATACTACTCAAGCAGACCCACCAGCCCAGGGTGATTTCCCCATCCCAACCTTGAGGGTGCCAAGGCCCTTTGTATGGCCTGGATTTTTGCCTCTTGTCTGACTTTTTTCCCTAAACCTCTCTCAGCTCTCAGCCCATTAAGGGGGAACAGTTGAGCACAGCTGCAGTCTCTCCACATTGGTTTCAGGTTCATCCTAGAAGTGCTGATCCAAAGTGCAGTGGGCTCTGGTGCCTCTAGGTAGGAACCTGGGAAGTGGAAAGCATGAGGGCTGTCTACCACTGTGCCCAGGAGTGAGCGCTCGTAGCGTTAGGTGACATGGGGTAGGTCTCCAGCAGCTGGCATCCTTGTCAGCTGCCTACGCATGGTGCAGGTGCTACATTAACTCATCACTTTCTGAAATTTTGAGACAACATCTCACTGTGTAGCCCTGGCTGGCCTGGAACTCATTATGTAGACAAGGCTGTGTCTTAATGTGTGGAACATGTTTGTGTGGTGGGGCTCTGATTTTTTTTTCATCCTTTTTTGCTTGGTGTTGTGTAGGGATGCTCCTCATTCCTGCCTGGGACTCAGCTCTGAGGATCCCTCCCTACTAACACCTCCCTTTACTGTGTCTACTGAGCTGACCACGAGATGCTAAGTGAGGAGGTATCCATCTCTGCCTTGGTGAATCCCAGGTTAGGTCTGCACCTGTAGCTCAGTGATCCCATCCTTGCCAGTGAGAGGAACCCAAGTCAGGGGTTTGTCCAGGGACTGGAGCCTGAGTTATTCTCCTAGCTGCATCTTTGTGTGGAGCACTTAGACTGTCAGATGCCCTAATCCTTGAGCTTGCCTAGAACTGGTAAGGATGTAGTAGAGTGGACATTTTCTTCCTCAACTGAACAAGCAGTCTTTCAGACCTAGGGGAGAAGAGGCAGCCTCCCAGAAGGGTCTCGAGAACTGTGGTCTCTGCCAGGTGCCATTTTTTGGACCTCTTGCTGTAATGTTGGCTGGGGTGCCATGACTGGGTGGACACTTGGAGTGGACAGCTCAACAGCCTGGGCAGTTGATGAGGCTCTGGGAGCTGCCCTCAGATTCTGGTCAGGGTTAGGGTGCCAGATTTTGAGGAGTATCTCTCAGCTCAAGCATCTTCACCCAAGCTCCCAGTCCTTTGCTGGAAGTAGGTCCTGTCCTGGAAGCCGAGGCTGACTCCACCACTCACTTTGCAGTGACTGAGGCACATGTAGCCATGGGGAGAGGGACTCTGGAGGGCCCCCAGAGGGAGGAGGACATCTGCAACAGCTGGAAGGACCAAGGGGCAGTAAGGATCTGAGGGGGAGCAGGGCCCTGGACTGATTGAGGCCCTGTGGGTTTGGGGATCAACCCTTCTGCCTTGAGTGTAGTGGGATACTAGAGCCCTCAGTTTCTGTGGAGGCTATGCTGGTACTAACTACTCCAGGGCATGGGAGTGCTTTTGTGTCCTCCCCCACCCCTTGCTAGAGAGCCACCTCTGCAAGGGAGCCCAGTCATGTTATAATTCACCTCACAAAGGCTAAAACACAGCTCCGGTGGGGAGGAGGGCAGAGAATTGCTTCTCGACATCAAATGAAAATTCACTTATATCCTTTGTCACCAAAGGCACCTTAGGTCAGAGCTGCTAGGGCTGGCCTCCAGCTGTGCTACCACAGCACTGAAGAGTCTTGGAACTTGCCCTAGAATTGGGTAGCTCTTTAGCCATGGTGACCTTGAACATTTCTTCCAAGATCATCTGGGTGCTGTTAGCAATATAAAAACCAGGGCAGAGTGGCAGCCTTGAAGACCTAGTTTAATTAGATCCTCAAACCTGCAGGGGCCAGCAACACACCATCCTTGGGACATGGGAAATATCAGGTCTGCTTCTAGCCAGCTTCTTGGGTTTCTCAGGGACCAGTAACATACTGTCCAGAGTGGTGGTAAAGGGTATGGCAAGGTAAATGCCAGGTCAATCTCCAACATTTCCTTGGCTTCTTTACCTACTGGGGTCTTTTAGGTTGATTACAGAAACCATAGGAACAGCAAGGCCAGGCAAGATGGGAAACAGGGACTGGTGACTGTAGGGTAAACCTGCGCTAAATACCCACTCAGTTGTCCTAGAAGTTGGACAGGGAGTTGATTCACCACCCAGGAGCATGGAGAGACAGGAGTCAGAGGCGGCTAGGGTCACAGGGGCAAGGGCAGGAGGTTTCAGAGGAAAGTTGTGGGACAGTTCCAGGAGGGGTTGTCTTTAAGTCAGTGTACCTTCTGTCTGGCTATAACTCCAATGTGGAGCTGCCAACTATAGATGGTATTAATGGGCCACTGAAGGAGGGAGGCACATACCCTGTGGGTTGAGGGACAGCGGACAAAGGTTTGTATATTGGGCTCTCCAGAGTTGGAAAGGGTGCTGTATTGCTAAGATAAGGTGGCCTTAGGGAATGACTAAGAGTTGACAGCCCCTCTGTCTTCCCTGAGGTTGCAGGTGGTAATGAGTGAGGCCAGTGGGTTCATAACTGCATGTCTAACTCTCACAATGGTCATGAGTAACTTTTTTTTTGATTTTTTGAGACAGGTTTTCTTTGTGTAATCCTGGCTGTCCTAGAACTAGCTCTGTAGACCAGACTGGCCTTAATCTTACAGAGATCCACCTGCCTCTACCTCCCAAGTGCAGAGATTAAAGGTATGTCCCCCACAGCTGACTTATCACGAGTAACTTCTGCAGGCTGCAGCTGCACTGTGCGCCCCAGCACCATTTGGGCTTTTTCCATAGCTGCAGAGTGTCTGGATAAAGGACCACATGGCTGGAGAGGCCTAGCTCAGTGTCATTACAATCCTGCTCTCTGGAGAAGAGAGGCACTCATCACTGGAAAGAAAAGGTAGCCCTGGGTATTACCCCCATCTTAAGCCCTTGGTGGGCACTTAAAAGTATCTCTCTGCTAGGGCTGATGAATTCCTTCCTTCTTTGCTATCCCCTGCATAGGGCTGACAGTGATGTGTTTTGTTATATTGTTTTTCCTCCCTTAGAAATTAATTCAGAACATGAGGTTTTAAGCAAGAGTAGTAATTTCTGTTTATTCGAAGTCATGCTGTGTGTGGCTTCTTGACAGGCTATTCTTATGTCTCTCAACCATGTATGTCCCCCTTTTGTCCTGGTGCTGTGGCACAAAGAGAAACAGCTCAGTGGCCAGGCTTCCCAGGGTTCTGGGGCAGGAACAGGACAGGCTGGGGAGGGATGGCTCTAGTAACAGCCTCTTCATAGCCTTTCTTCCTCAAAGGCGGAAGGGGATGACACATTCCTAGAGAGCACCCAACGACATAGCTAGAAGGGTGGGAGAGGGACGGTAGGAAGAAGAAGCCTAGTGGCTTCCCTTCTTTCCTGTTGATGGCCACCACCCTGGGGATTGCTCCATTTCAGGTCAGTGTTGGCTGTGTTCCTGTTTGTTTTTGTCTTATAACTACTTAAGAACATGGCCACATGTGGATGGTCCTTGTTGCCCCAGCCTATGGAGTAGGGTTTTATGAGTGGACCTCTGGGAATAATGTGTGTCCCATGGAACTTGCCCTAGAATTGGGTAGCTCTTTAGCCATGGTTCCATGGTCTTTGCAGCATCCCCACCCACTCCTGTCCCCTGTGTTCTATCTCGCCTTGCAGCTGGGCTTGCCTCTCTGGTGTCAGAACCTCTGACCCACCCGTTCTCCAGGTGCTCCTCATGCCCCTGTTCTCAGCCATCCTTGTCTTCCCATCCATTCCTGCCCTGCTCAGTGAGTGTCCCAGTGACACAATGAGGACAGATGCTGTGGCCGCCCTGCCTGGAGAAGTTAAAGGTGACCACAGGGGTCTGTGCCTAGAGACAGTGAACCCAAAGGTCAGATGACAGCAAACAACACTGTGCACTGGAACCAGCTGTGCCTGGGCAGAAGCGTGTGGTGATTAGACCTTTGTAATCTACCTTGAACAAGCAGAGTGCCCTCTGGCCTGGCCTTCACCTCTGGGTGAGGTCTTACTTAGTAGGTCAGCTGCTCCAAGAAGCACAACCAGTAGGGGTACCATTCTAGGTCAGGAGCCCAGACAGTGGGCAGGGCTGTTATCTAGTAGATGGCAGATACTGTCTGTCTACTTTGACTAGTCCTTGTCTACAGTTCCTTCTGAGCTTCTGACCTGGGGTCCGAGTATACTTGCAGCCTGCCCAGTGTGATTTAGCAGGGGAAGAGGTTCTTGTTGCTTCATACTGTATCCCTGTCCCCTCCCTGTATAAGGAATAAATGTCCATGCAGATCTATCCTCCCATTGATAAAGGCCTGCTTTTCTTCATGGTGACTGGTGGAACTGCTGTAAGACTTCAGGAATAAGCGTCTTTCCCAGCATTGAGTGAGACTACAGATCCTTGTGTGGGACTTTGCCAGGTATAGCTACTCTGCTTCGAGCTTTCTAGGCCCCAACAGCCTCTTGCTCAAAGGTTTCAGCCACACCCATCTGAGCCTTCCTCCAGCCATACTGCTAATCCTTGTCACAAGATAGGACTAGGGAAGGCTGCTCCTCCGCCAGCCTCTAGCTACAGCCACTCAGATCTAGAAACAGCAGAGCCTGACATACTAGGAGCCTGTAAACATTGGTGGGTTTTTGGATGAGGGTCCCACATAGGAGCAGGCAAGCTTTTTCCATGCTGAAGTCTGTCTTAGTTACTATTCTATTGCTTTGAAGAGAGCATGACCAAGGCAACTCGACTTGCTTACAGTTTTAGGCTAGTCTATAATCATCATGGCAGGAAGCTGATAGGTATGGCACTGGAACAGTAGCTGAGATCTTTACATCCTGAACTGCAGGCAGAGAGAGAGAGAGAGAGAGAGAGCAGGCGAGCACCTGGCCAGGCTTTTGAAACCTCAAAGTTCCCCTCTCAGTGACACACCTCCTCCAGCAAGACCACACCTCCTAATTTTTCTAAACAGTTCAAATAACTGGTAACTAAATATTCAATATATGAAGGAGCCCTCTTCATTCTAGTCACTACAGAGCCCTTATCCATGTTTCTGGATTGAATGTTGGGGCCCCATTTGATTGGGAGCAGAAGTAAGAGCAACTGTTTTACTACAAGGCTAAGATAATGTGTTTGCAGAGACCCAGGCCTGGGGGCATGGGGAAATTGCTTATCCATGTCTGGGCAACAGAGACCTCCATGAGTCTGCTGTCCCATATGTTCCCACTATGGATTGATTCTGGCACAGGGCTGAGTCCCAGATATGTTGTGCAGCTCTTGCCGCTCCCTCAAAATTTTCTAGGGGCAAGGAAATAGGGATATCTCTGTTTGACTTCAGCCCTTATCCTAGCACCTGGAGTATGGATGGCTCCAGCCAAATAGCACTTTGCCCCCATCCCTGAGGGAAAGTAGCCGAAGGTCCCTATAGAGGGAAGAGAAGAGGTTCAGGCTGAAATCCCAGACAGCATGTTTGATCTGACTCTGACTGGGGAAGGCCATACATAGTAACCCGAGGTGGGTATGCTTGTCTTGTCACAGGACCGACCAGCTGGGTATGTTTACACACAAGGAGTTTGAAAAACTGGCCCCTATACTAGATGGCTTCAGCCTCATGACATACGACTACTCCACATCACAACAGTGAGTATGCAACTGGTAGGATGCTATAGGTACAGGGAGTCTTCGGGTAGACACAGACCTGCACCTTGGTCTCTCAAGCAGACATCTGCCTATGGGCTCTGTGGCTCTGTGTAGATGGACAGTCACTTTCTCTGCACCTGAATGCTGCCAGATGGAAGGAGATGGTGTTGGAACTCATTCTCAGGAGAGGTGATTCTTTGGGCAGTCTCTCCCTGGGAGGTGTTTCATTACCAGTAACATAGGCATAGTATGTCTGCTGCTTCTGTTTTCCTTGGGCCTTGGCCCCAGCTGCATGTCTACTGACTGACCCTTCCTTGCCTAGTATTTGAGACCTATTCCTACTGCTCTAGGGATGGGGAAGTTACACATTAGTACTCTGTCCCATTCAAGGCCCCTGTGGGTCCCATCAAAAAGTTCTGGGGCCACTTTGCCTGTGGTACTTCAATGTTATGTTTATGGTTTAAAAAAATTCTAATGTGTTCAGAGTCTCATTTTTCTAAGATTTATTTTGTTATTTTTAATTATACATATGTGTGGGGGTATAAGCATGTGTGTGGGTTCTCAAAGAAGCCAGAGGTGTCAGATCCCCTGGAGCTGGAGTTACAGGCACTTGTGAGCCTCTGGATGTGGGTGCTGGGAACTGAACTCAGATTCTCTGTAAGAGTAGTATAAACTCTTAACTGCTGGGCTGGAGAGATGGCAGTTAAGAGCACTGACTGCTCTTCCAGAGGTCCTTAGTTCAATTCCCAGCAA
>LOEQ01000739.1:689819-704111 GCA_001685075.1 Bramus lutescens | reverse complement strand
GCCTCTGCCTCCCGAGTGCTGGGATTAAAGGTGTGCACCACCACCACCCAGCTACCTTCTGAGAATTCTGACTTCTGGGTCAGAATTGGCCTCCACTGGTGACTTCTTTCTCAATGGGGGGTGAAGGGGTGGAGACTGTTGTGTAGCCCCCTCTGAGGTGTCAGATATGCTGAATTTTACTACTGAATGATAGATATTTTAGCATTCTTACAAATCTGGGGCCTTTGTTCGGGGTTCAGCTAGTTGCTTCGAAACCTAACTAGCCATGATGGTGCATACCTTTAATTCCAGTACTTGGAAGGCTGAGACAGGTAGATTTCTGTGAGTTTTGGGACAGTCTGATCTATGTAGCAAGTTCCAGGCCAGCCAGGGATAAGTACTGAGACCCTATTTCAAACAAAAATAAGCCATTTAAACTACCCACTTTCAGCCGGGTATTGGGTGGCACATACTTTTAATCCCAGCACTCAGAGGCAGAGGCAGGCAGATCTCTGTAAGTTCAAGGCCAGCCTGATCTACAAGAGCTAGTTCCAGGATATTCTCCAAAGCTACACAGAGGAACCCTGTCCCAAGAAACCAAAAATAAAATTTTAAAGTAAAAAAAAATAATAAATAAGCTATCTACTTTCCTAGTGGTTTTCCATGGAGAATGCTGTCCAGAAACTGAGATTTGGTTGTCATTGCCCACTGGGTGCAGCTTTCCTGACGGTTTCTGTAGAACCCCTAGGTACATTCTGTGGAGGGTGCAGTGCACATCACCATGGGCAAGTGAGCAGAAGTCAGGCTACCTGCCTTGTGCTGAGTGCTGATACTCTATTCAGTCTCTGCTCCAAGGTTTCTCTCCATCTTAGCTCCAGGACAAAGACAGAGGTGACTTGGTTGGCCTTTGAGCTTGCAGTGAGTGGAAAAGTTGGAAGTACACTCATCAAAACTAAGGCTAACCACCTGCTGTTTTTCAGCCTCTCACAACTGTGTCCTGTGCCTGAAGATGTGTGTGACAGGACAGACATGAGTTGCCACACAGGTGACGACTACTGCTCCACTTGGGAGCACATATATCTACACACATTGTTCTTGGCCTTCTGGCCTACCAGGATTTGCTCAGCTGGGGAAGGAAGGTACTACCTCTCATTCCTCATCTCACTAATGTCTCCTGTGAGGCAGGATGAGGGCATGTATGCTCCAACCTGGACATGGGCCTTCCCAAGGGAAACAATTAGGCAAAGAAAGTGGTTCCCCTGAGCTAGGCCTGGCCAGCTGATTGCTTTTGCCAGCCTGCTTGTGCAGAAAGATGCTGCCTGCCCAGCCTCACCTTTTCAGGGCTGCAGTATAGATGCCCACTCAGCAGGGCCACTTCCCCCAAGGCTGCAATAAATAACCAGCCAGACTTACACAGACATCCTCATGGCTGCAGAACCAGCCAGAGCACTGACCGTGCACAGCTAACTTCTGCCTCAAGGGTACTTATCAGGAAACATGTGCCCCTCACCTTGGTTCTGGTCTATGGGGCTAACCTGCAGGGAGAGAAACCTAGGAGGACACAGAAAGAATGCCTCACAGGCCCTGCTGCCTGCAGGTAGTTTTATGCTTGGTGTCTGCTAGAGCCTTTTCTTGGGAGATCTCTGGCTCAGGACTGCTGACATTCCCTGAGTGTTGCCAAGCTTTCAAATCCACAGAATACCCTTCCTAATGTCACCTCGCCCCCAGTGACATCTGACCCCTTCCTACAAACAAGCTTTTTATGCTTACTCCTTATATCACCCCTTAGAACCTGTCCCTTTACACCCCATGGTCGTGCCTCAGCTGTGTGGTGTCCACTCTTGACTCAGAATTCAGCTTTCTAGGAGCACAGGGTGAGATAGGCTTCCTATTTGGGGGTGCCCTGTGGGGTCTTCTCCTTCCAGTGCCTGAACTGGGGTTACTCATCCTTATTCCCAGAAATGCTGTGCTTTCAGCTCAGAGCCTTCACTCACCCTTTGCCTTCACCTTCTGCTGTTGGCACCAACTTTGTTTCTTACTGATGTCACTGTCAACTGCAGTTGGACCTGTGTTTGGGTAAAGCAAATTGCTGCCCATACGCACTTGTGTACTTATGTCCAGTGACATTGTTCACAGGGTCCCCTCCCAGGCTATGTTGTTCCAGAGTGAAGAACTCTCCTCCTTTCATCCTATGTCTCTTCTACTGGGATGTGTGCAAGGCAAGGTGGCAAGACAGGATGAATCCAGTACTGTGACCCTTCTGTGTTCCTGCTGTCACAGAAACTATGTGTTCTCTTCCTTATCTCATTCTCCTTGTTCTTGTTTCCTTTCGTTTTGGAGATAATCATGCTCTGTAGCTCAGGCTGGCCCAGAACTTACTCTGTAGCTCAGGCTAACTTAAGTCTAAGGACAGTCCTCATGTTTCAAACCTTTGAGGTAGCTCCAGTTCCCAGATCTTATTTTCTATTTAGTTTGTTCTCCCAAATTCCAAGCATTATCTGACAACCAATGCTGGGGTGAAGGGTTCCTTCCCCCTTGAAATCCCCAGGCTGTGTAGGCACCCTGGCTTTAAGTGGCTTTCACTAAGATTAGACCTCAGACATGAGTTCTCTGCCAAGACAGGTAGTAGATCAGGCTAGTCAGCAGTTCTTGTCTCCATAGAATAGACAGTACTCCATGGGGGGGGGCATTCCACAGACATGAGAACCCCCAGAGGGAACTGCGTATCTGCTGAGAAGCCAGTAGAGATTCGCCTTGAAGTGTGAGTCCTTTAAACCTATGAAGCAAGCCATGAATGTCTGACTCAAGGTTTTTCTGTCACAGCAAAGGTTTGGGGGTGGCTCTGCCATCAGCTGCCATCTCCTCCCAAGAGACGTGGGTGCTGAGAAGGGGAGAGTCTCAACAGTGCCCTTCCTGTGGCAGCAACCCTTTGACACTGAGTGTCAACCTCATTCTTCCTTCTGTCTAGGGCCCAACCCTGGCTGCTGCTCACCCACCAAATTCTCTTAGATTTGTGTGTGAAGTCAAGGGGCCTGTCATAGACAGGGCCTCTACAAGGGTTTTCATTGACTTTTCTTCCCAAAGCATAATTTCTTTCAGATTGATGTCACAGGGGATCTTAGGGCCATAGATCACAGTCTCGTCCCTGTTGTGGCCCAACCCCTGTGGTGGAGCTGAATCCAGATAAGTGAGGTAGCCAAGAGGCAAACAGACCTGTCCCCTGCTGACAAGGCCCAGCTGCAATCCCCTAGGCCCCCAGACCAGGAACAGCATCTAGGTCCTAGATTCTGGAGGAAGGTTTTGGGGACAGACTGACTAGGGTCTAGCTGCTCCTCAAGAACACAGCTTAGCAGGATGCCGCCCTTTCATGTCAGTCACCTGGATTACCTCTACTAATGCCCCCATTAGGGCAGATGCAGGTGAGCTTCTTCAGTTCTTTGGGATTCAGTTGCTCTTTTTGTGAGAATCCAAGCAGAGTCTCAGGATGATCTGCCAGCCTATCTTAGCCTCCATCACAGAGTCCTAGTCCTCTCCAAGGGAGATACGGTTCAGCCTCCTACCATCTGCTCAGCTGTAGATGGAGCCAAGGCTCTGAGATGAGGTGATTAGTCACCTCTCTCAAGCCAGTGCCTGTGGTATGTTTGTCTCTACCAGCCAGGCAGACATCTGTGCCCCATGGTGGGATCTACAGAGTAGTGTCCCTTTTCTATATGAGCAGGACTCCTAAGGAAGCTCTGGGCTGGCCTGCTCATTGCCTGTCTCTAGAGTTATGGCACCCCTCACAGCAGCAGAAACTGAGGTTTAGGGTTCCTATCCTGGTCCCCTCACTTGGCTAACTCAGCATCAAGTAAGCTGGTTAAGCATTGCAGCCACTGAACATACACTTACTGGACAGCTGCAATCTTCTCCCTTCTACCCCAGGTAAGCTGAACTCTCATGGACTGTGTCCCTCCCTGGCTCCACCCTGCTTCCAGGCCATAGAATCATCCTAGTGACAAGCCGTGGTTTGTTGACTGATGAATCAAGGCCAGCTGGCCAGGAAGTGTGTGGGCTCCTCCCAGCATGGGCTGTGGATGCTCCTAATATGGTGATGCTGTAATTATCCTGTGATACATTTGGAAGCCATCATGGTCCAGGCAGCCTGTCAAATGGAGAGCCAGCCTTGGTGCTAATGATTATCTCTACCCTGTGATGCCAAGGCAAGTTCCATTGTCAGCATATCTGATAACGTTATGTCCTGTGGTAAGAAGACCTAACTATGGCAAAGCTAGAAGCCAGATGAACATAAGGCCTGGCGGCATGGTCCTCATTCCTACCCACCCTGCATATGCATCTCTCACACTAGACGACCCAAGAGAGATCCTGGGCCACCTCTCTGAGTTCCTCCTTGCTCAGTCCCAGCTGACTTTTGCATATCAATGTGTCCAGGACATTCTGACCAAACCCGCTTATACAGCCCTGCTTTTTGTTGTGTTTATGAAATTATTTTGGGGATGGCAAAGCACACATATGCCATGGCGCGTGTGTGGAGGTCAGAGAACAACATGCAGAAGTTGGTTCTCTCCTTTCACTGTATGGGTTCTGGGGATCAAACTTGGGTCATCTGGCTTGGTGGCAAGTACCTTTACCCATGAGCCATCTCACTGGCCCTTTTTTTTTTTGCTTTTGTGGGGGGGATTAGGGGGTGTCGAGACAGGGTTTCTCTGTGTAACAGTACTGTACTGGAACTTGCTTTTGTAGACAGGTTGGCCTCAAACTCTCAGAGAACCACCTACCTCTGCCTCCCGAGTACTGGGATTAAAGATGTGTGCCACTGCCTCTTGGCCCTGATTGTTTCTGAAATTAATTTTTATTTATTTATTTTTTATTTCATGTGCATTGATATTTTGCTAGCATGTTCAATTCTTGGAATTACAGACAGTTGAGAGCTGCCATGTGGGTGCTGGAATTGAACCCAGGTCCTCTAGAACAACAGTTAGTGCTCTTAACCAAAGAGCCATCTCTCAAACCCCTTAAATTAATTTTTAATTTGTTTTTATTTTTATTATGTATATTGTGGTGGGGGGTGTGTATGAATACAAGTGTCAGAGGTTATCAGATGCCCCTGGAGCTGTGGTTAGAGGTAGGTGTGTGGGTATTGGAAACTGAATTTGGGTTCTTAATTGCTGAGCCACCATTCCAGCCTCTATTTTTTTGTTTGTTTGTTTCTGTTTTTTGAGACAGGGGTTTCTCTGTGTATCCCTGGCTGCCCTGAAACTCACTCTGTAGACAACATTGGCTTCAAACTCAGAGATCCACTTGCCTCTATATCCTGAGTACTGGAATTAAAGGAATGTGCCTCCACTGCCTGCTTTCCAGTCCCTGTTTTTTTTTAAGTGAATTTTCAAAAGTTTTCTTAAATGTATATATTGTATGTTGAGCGTTTTCCGCTTCTTGTCCTTATTCTCCTTTTCCTCACCCCTTCTGCCTGTTTTTATTCTCTCCTGCCCCCTAGACAGTTGGACTTCAGCTTTTGTGTGTGTGTGATTTTATATAGCTACATAAAATTTAGGGATCACAAATAAGAGAAAACATAATACTTCTCTGGGAGTGACTTAATTCACTAAAATGATTATCGCTGATTGCATTCATTTTCCTGTAAATAATGTGGTTTCATTTTCTGTTTGACAGTCCTGGTTTTTAGGAGACCTCTTGAGCAGATCCAAGAAAAAGGCTTTTTGTCACCTGCCAGCTCTGCATAGTCAGCCCATGACACTGGCCTCGCTCAAGGCCTTTCTGCAGTTGGCCCTCAGCTCAGGTGCCATATGAGGGATACCCTAGGGAAATGATGGGTCTCCCTCTGGACTGAGCCTGTAGGGCTGGGCCTTGGGCAGGTCAGTGGGGTGGAAATGCCAGACCTTCTGTCCTATAGGGGTGACTACATCCTAGCTTTAAAAAATTTACTTTTGGGTTAAGAGTACTCACTATTCTTCCGGAGGACCCTGGTTCAGTTCCCAACACCTACATGGCAGCACACAACTATCTGGGCTCTGACACCCTTACATGGACATACATGCAGGCAAAACACCAATGAACATAAAATAAAAAAATAAAAATAAATAAATAATAAGTAAAAGCAGGGCAGTCGGCAGGTAGATCCCTGTGAGTTTGAAGCTAGTCTAGTCTACAGAGCTAGTTCCAGACAGCAAAGGCTACACAGAGAAACCCATCTTGAAAAAACAAAACAAAGATTTACTTATTTATATGTATTTTTAAATTAATTTATGTGTGTGGGTGTATGTATGCCTGGGCATCACATGCATTCCTGGTGCCCACGGAGGCCAGAAGAGAGTACTGGACCTCCTGTAACTGGAGTTACAGACAGTTGTGAGTTGCCATGTGGGTACTAGGATTTGAACCCTGGTCCTCTGGAAAAACTGCCAGTGCTCATAGCTGCTCAGCCATCTCTCCAGGCCCTGTTTATTTATCCATATGTATATACGTGTTCTGTCTGCATGTATGTATATGTACTGTGTTCATGTCTAATGTTCACAGACATAAGAAAAGAAATCCAAAACTGGAACTAGAATTATGGACAGCTGCGAGCTACTATGTGGGTACCAAAAACCAATCTTGGGTCCTCTGCAAGAGCAGTAATGATGACAGAGGTTTCTGTCCCACCCAGTCCCACAGCTGTTCAGTCCCAAAGAAGACACAACAGAGGCTTACATTAATCATAAACTGGTTGGCCTATTAGCTCAGACTTCTTATTAACTCTTATAACTTACATTAACCCATAATTCTTNGCCATGTGGCTTGGTACCTTTTATCAGTGAGGCATTCTCATCTTGCTTCCTCTTAGTCTGGGTGACGACTGTAGACTCAGCCTTTCCTCTTCCCAGAATTTTCCTGTTCTTGTCACCCCGCCTATAATTCCTGCCTGGCTACTGGCCAATCAGCGTTTTATTAAAGCAATACAATATAAGTGACAGGGTACAAGACCATTGTCCCACAACACAGTAAGTGCTCTGAACCATCTCTCTAGCCTGCCCCAACATAGCTTTTGTTGGTACTGACCTGGCAGTGTGTCTAGCTGTAGTCAGTTCTTCATGGAACTATCAGAGATCCATGTACGGAAAGGACCAGTGTCACAGTGTGAGTTGTGTGTGGTTGAACCTTGTTCTGAGTTATCACTCTAGGCCGCACCATGGAGACTGAGGGTCCCACTTTCAATTTGGTCTGAGACTGGGAGCTCCTTCCCGGTCTCTGAGCAATCTTGTCCTCTGGCCCTGTGCACTCATTAGGCTCTGGGCCAGGAAGACCTGAGAAGCTTTTTATACTGGAAATATCCTCTGTCCCTGTGCTCTGAGCTCCTCTGGGAAGTGTCTAGGTAGATTTTCACACATGCTTCCATCAGCATGCTGACCCTTTCATTTGAGGTCTTGTGTCATATATCATACCCCTCATTTCAGAGTGTGCAGATAATATATTCATGAAAGTGTATAACTCTCTCCAATTCCAGGACATTTCATTACCCCCCAAAGAAGCCTTTTACCCCTTACTAGTCATGCCTCAATCTCCTCAGTTCCTGTTGACCTCTACCCTGGATCATGTCCCTGAAGATTTGCCTGTCGTGTTACATGAAAATGGAATCTTTCACTATGTAGTTGAGGCTTGTCTTAGCCTATTGAAATGCCTAGTCTTTAATTCTCCTTCCTTGAAGTGGCTGTTGTGTCTCTGAGCTGGTCCCAACCCTTAGGCTCAGGTGTAAGTCTTCCTGACTACAGGCATTCTAGCTTCTTCTGTCGTCAGTATTTACTGTACCTCCTGTAGACTTCAGGTGGTGCCCATGACCAACTCCATGCCATCTTCTGTTTACCTTTTCCGTATCTCTCTTCTCTCGGCATGCTTCCTGTCATCCTGCTTGCTTCTGCCTGAGTTCAGAGGTGTATGTGATCCTTGCTGTTGTGCCTACAAACCTGGCCCCCAGATGAGTCTCATAAGCCCTACAGGTCTTCATTTCTGCTTGCTTGGGAATTGGAGTATAATTCTGAGTGACTGTCCTGCACCCACCCCCAGCATCTCTGTCCATCCTGCAGACATCTGTAGACTGACTTCTGTTACAAGGTTATCATGGGTGGCCTAGAAAGTAGGCATGCACAGGAGGCCCTTGGCTATTGCTTCTGTCCTTGACAAATTGTCAGCTACACCTGGTTCCCAGAGCAGTCGCACTTCTTACACCTTCACCTGACTCTGAATTCTTTGTCCTCAGAGCCTGCTTAGAGAAGTAGTTCCTGGGGTTCGTGGTGAAGGGTCCTTCGGTTCTGATCACATCTGCTCCTATAGGGCCGAGCATACACACATACACTAGCTGAGAAGGAAGGGCCCAGTTCTCCAAAGTATATTGACTGAGACTCAGGAGGCCGCAGGTCTTGTGAGGGTGACCACAAAAGCAGGAGTTGCAGTGTATGTGGCCACAGGCCCTAAAACCCCTATGACCTCTGCTGCAAGTTCTGCACAACTCTGGCTCTTCTAGAGAATATCTCAGCTTAGCTTGGGTGGAAAGCCATAAACTATGTTAGTACCTTCATTGGCATTTGAGTCAGGTGGCCAAGTAGTATTTGGTCCTCTTTAGGGAGCTGATCTCCACAAACCCCTTATTTCCAGAGTGATATCCCTCCTGAATAAGCACCTGCCTTTAAGTTTTTAGGAGGGACCAGTGAAGACCAGAAAGGCATGGAGAACAAGCTAAGCAGAATGTGTCCACAAAGCCTGCATGGAAACACAAGCCTGTGATCTTAGCACTCAGCAAGTGGATTGTGAGCTTGAGTCCAGCCTGGACTACATAATGAGACTGTCTCCAAAACTAAGTGCCCACAGAACCATAGTGCAAGGTGGTTCTTGCTACACTGTGTGGGGAAGACTGCAGTTACTCAGGTTATCAGGTTGCTGCCGTGGACATGAAGAGGGTATCTCAATACCCTGCATCCATTCCCTGAGGAGTGGCTACCACTAACTCACCTTTCCCAGTATTGCCTCTGCCTTCATTTTCTGCGATCTGCATGCCACTGAGGGACCAGTTCATATCAGAGTTGGGGTGTTGTCTCAGGAGCAGAGAGGACAATAGTGCTTTCCCAAGCCGGGGGAGGTGGCTGTGAGCCAGGCTGTTTAGTTAGAGCTATTTGTTCCTGACTCACCTTGGTCCCTGTGTCTTATTTTTTGTCTAGGAGACCCTAATACCTGCACAGTAGCTCCCATTCCATGTGCCATGAAGCCAAGGCCATTCTCCAGGGACAGCCTCTAGAGCACAGCTGGATAAGATGACAGCTGTTAAGTCTCTGAGATACCTTGGTGCTGCTGGGGCTCTACCCTGACCAGCATAATAGCCTACATAGCTCAGATCTAGAAGGCAGCTCCTCTGCTACTCTTATTCCCCTAACCCCCACATACTAGAGGCTTCCATGCTTCACAGATCAGCGTGCTAGAGCCTCTACTACCCACAGTGCTTCTGTCAGAACACAGGCTAATAGCCCCGAAGACCCTCCCACCTCAGGCTAAAACAGGCATGTACACTGTGACCACGCTCCTCCTTGATTGTGCCTGCTGGACCAGGGAGAACTCCCAGCTGTAGACAGAGGAGAATCTCCAAGGCCATCTATTAACATGCTTCTGGTCATGACCTATAGCTGGTATGGATGCTGCTCTGGTCTCAGATGTACAGCATGTGATGGATGGACCATGTGCCCTGAGTCCTCTTTGCATTGGTCCTCCTGACCCTAGCAGTTGAGAACAAACCTTTCTTCAGGAGGGGCTGCACAATTTCAGCTCTGGAAATAAGCAGTCCCCGCCCCCACAACTCCGGGAAATGAAAGCCTGGGAGACTTAGCCTGTAAAAGCCAATATTTCTGCCCACTGTCCATGAGAAAGCCCCTGTCCTTTAATCCTTAGCTCACACTGGTGGAGCAGTTGAAATCCAGACACTGGGTAGCTTGTTACCTGGTCCCATAAACAGTGCTGTTGTGTAGTGCAGGACTTGTGTGCAGTGGGACCTTGAGGTTTGACCACCCGAGCTTACTGGCTGAAAATAAAGCTGAGTGCTGTTGGCTCTCTGTGGACCTTTAGGGACAATGTATCCCTGACCCTTTCTGTGTCAGCCACCTAGAAGCTGGGGTTTAGGAATGGGCTAGGGTATACGACCAGCTCTCACACCCATAACCTGATCTCTCCAGGTACATACAGACGCTGAAGGACCACAGGCCCCGAGTGGTATGGGACAACCAGGCTGCGGAGCACTTCTTTGAGTACAAGAAGTGAGTGACTTGTGGCCAGCCATTTGTAGGCAGGAAGCCTTGTGGGGAGGACATTGATGAGGGAGCAGTGGGGGATGGGGAACATTAAGGGGCCAGGACTGGTGACCTTAACCCTGGTGGTAGGAGACTGTAGCCCTCTGGCCTAGCCAGAAGGCAGGGTACATGGTCCCATTTCTCCTGCAGGAATCGCGGCGGGAGGCATGTTGTCTTCTACCCAACTCTGAAGGTATGTGCCATGTGCTTTGGCTGTCGACCATAACGCTGTGGTGGGGGTGACAGTTTTGGCCAGATGACATTAATGGTACCTGTACTTGCCATCTGCTTTGGAGGTCTGTCCTGTGGTCTTGTTGAGGATGATTCTGGGTACATTGTAGGGCTAGTGAGAAAGTGGGTGGAGCAGATGCCTACACCTCTGTCTGCCCACAGTCCCTGCAGGTGCGGCTGGAGCTAGCCAGGGAGCTGGGCGTCGGGGTCTCCATCTGGGAGCTGGGCCAAGGCCTGGATTACTTCTATGACCTGCTGTAGGCTGGACAGCAACACCCAAGTGACTATGGACTTCTCTAAGCCATGGAGTGACTGGTGAAATATAGACCTCTTCTCTGTTTCCCGTGAGACATCTGTCCTCAGCAGGGCCCACGTGAGTGAGTGATTCTTGGCCTGGGCTAAGAATTGGGGCTCCTCCTACTCACTATTCATCGCTGCTTCCTGTGGGCCAGCTGAAAACAGTTCCCATCCCCTGGGGACAGTCTGACTCAGGACTCAGGCCTCCTGGGTGCTTTGCAAGGCCTATGTTGGATGTGGGTTTAGAAGATGTAAACAATCACAGACTCTTCTAGTCCTGGCAAAAACAGCCGTTCCTAAAACACCCTAAAACCTGAAAAGGGCAGTGCAGAGGGCCCTGCCCTCACACTACAGTCACCTGCCTGCCACAGATAGGTATGTTTCCCAACTGAGCTTGGTGTGACCAGGTTGTGGGGCCATATTGGAAACTGGCCCATAACCCATAATCCACCAAATGGCACAGGGATAGGGCATGCCTAGGGGCAGCAGTAGAACTTGTGGGCTGAGTGGGACCAGAAGGTCTGTCTACTCTAGTGAACTGAGCCAATGCTGGGGAAATGTGTATGTCTAAGAATCCTGAGGCACCAACAGGTAAAGAGTAGCTGACCCTTATCACCTCACCCCTTTATTCCAAGTTCCTTTGTCCATCACTGTGTCTGTGCCCCCTTCCCATCCCTGCTAGGTATGATCTTCAGGTACTAATCCCTGGTCCTACAGGCCCTTGGGGTAAGCCTTCTAATCCACTAGCCAAGGCCCAACCAAGTCATGGAGGCCAGAAACCCTGACCAGAACTATGCCCTGTGTATTTCTGATATGTAGCTCAGGATCCTGAGGGTTAGGAATGAAGAAGACACTAAGGCAATAGGCCTAGGCCTAACTCATAAGAGATATGACCAACCCTGTGCCTCTTGGTGTTGTTCTGGAGTGGGTAAAGTCCTACCTAGCCATCAGTTGGGCTACCTACTGACTGTATCCTACTGGACTAGAAGTGGATCCTGGCCACTCAGGTCAGTGTAGCCAGGGCTGAGAACTTGGGGTGCTGGATTGGGATCATGACAGACTCTGCCAACTGACACTTACAGAGGCCTTGGGGGCTGCCCTTACCCCACTGGCTCTGAGAGAGAAACATAACCAGACCAGGACAAGGTCAGTGTAAGGGGACAGAGGCATCTTGGCCTCCCGTTCTATAAGAAGTGGTTGTCAGTGTGCTCATGTGCTATGTTGTGTTACAGGAGTAGTAGGAGTTGGGACTGNGGCCCTGGGTCTCTCCAGCCTTGACTCTGAGGATTTAGTGGATGGAAATATCTGAATATAAGGAGTGAGTGACAGCCGGGCATGGTGGCGCACACCTTTAATCCCAGTAGTCGGGAAGCAGATGCAAGCGGATCTCTGTGAGTTTGAGGCCACCGTAGTCTACAAAAACAAAGTGAGAGGACAATGGGAAGGAAGCAAGGATTCAGCCCAGAGCCAGGGAATGGGAAGGGTAGTAGCAACTCCACAGATTTCTATCTGGTCAGATTCTCTCCAGTGCAGGTCACTCTCAGGTGTGGGAGTCACAAGGATGACCCCTAATGAGAACTGTGTCACACAGTAGGCCTCTCAGACAGCAGGATGTAGGGACTGGGAGTCAGGTGCCTGTCCTAGGAAGAGCTCACCTAAACACCCAGGGTACTAGCCCTATAGCCAGAGGCCCTCACCTAGGGTTCTTCTTTACCCCCTGGTTAAGAAGACACAACTTTGATGCTTTAATTCTGGCCAGTAGCAAGGGCTCGTCTCCTAGAGTTGCTGTTTGCAGTCTATCTGAACAATCCAAGGGCAGAGTTCCTAGGACATAGATACAAGAGTGTCTGTGACATCCCAGGAGAGATAGGAATGGACAGAGGCCATCGCTTCCCCCAACCTGCAATGGGTCAGCAGTGTTCCCGACTCTGCTGACCCTTGGCTAATGAAAGAACTTCCTCAGTTGGAGGCTGTGGCTGTACAATTTTTGTGTGTCCAGCTAGACACAGGGGCTGCTCATACTTTATTAAGATGCACCTGGTACCGTGCCACCATCATGGAATGTGAATCAATGGAACCTGGCCCTACCTGGAGCACCAGGACCATCGTGGGCCTTGAGCAGACTGGGCCTGCCTCCAACCTGGCATCCATGCAAGGCTGGGGACCCTATCCTGTGCGAATACTGGAAGATATATGGATATAAAAGTATCAAAGTTCCCTGGGCTCTTAGCCCTGGGTGCCATGCTTGGCACCAACCCTATAATCTGGTGACTCTGCAGCCACCCAAGCAGAGGCCCCTTGGGTGCAGGGGTAGATCCTGGGTGCTTTGGCCTCAAGCTCTTCCCCCTGCATTCAGCAGAGCACCGAGTCCTGCATGGGAAGCTGGTTTGGACATCTCCCCATGGGCGGGGTCCTTTGGCAGAGAAACAGAGGCTGTGAGATGAGACCTATGCGCAGTAGGTGTCCGCCTTTACCACCTGGCAGTACATGGTCATGGCGAAGGTGAGGCCCAGAATCTGTGGAGACAAGAGGTCATAGGCCTTTGCCCATAGGCAGAAGGGCCTAGGCTTCCTGGGGTAGCCTGGTATTACCCCACTCCTGCAACTCATCCCTAGGGTAAGTTGTGTTTTGCACTTTAGGTCACACTCCTCTCCAACCTGGCCTGAGCAGGCCATCTGCCTACTGTACCACTTGTTCTAGCTGGAGCCAACTGCTATCTGTTTGCCAGATGAATTATGGCTGCCCTGTAAGTCTGTCCCACTTAGCCTGGAGCGTCACACTGCCAACTCTCAGCACTTCTATGGATGGCTGTGAACCCAGGAGGAGAGAGCAAGGCCTGGAAGCAGTAGGGTCTCAAGTGCCACCCTCATTCTGCATTGGGAAGTCCTGTCACTACCAACCAGTATGGCTGCCTGGCTATGTTGACCCACTAGGTGACAACAGACTCTGCACAGGCAGGGAGTACTGGGCAGCACTTAGTCTTTGAGATACTAAGCGTCAACTCCCCTAGTGAACTTGCTCTGAGGCACCAGCTTCTTACAGTCTGCACTGTTACCTCCCTGCCCAGGTCACAGGCTCCTGAGGGTAAATCCTCTGCCATTGTGCTCCCTGGTCAAGATTCCCAGGCCCAGCCCTGCTCACCTGCACCAGCGCCGTGCACAGTCCAAAGATGCCCACAGCTAGCAGGTTCTCCTGGAGCCAGGCCTTCACTGTCTCATAACAGGGCTGCAGGAGAGCCAGGATCAGCTGGGGAAACCCCACCTCTGCAGCCACCCAAAAGAGGAGGGAAAAGCCCTTACCGATTTCCACCAGGTACCAGGTGCGTGTAACCCACAGCTGTCACTGAACTCCAGACAGCAGGAGTCAGGCACACGAGTGGCGTTGTATACCTCAAACCAATCAGTGTAATTGGAGACTCCACAGCAACGGAACTAGGAGCAGGAGGAAAGCAAAGGACTGGTGG
>LOEQ01000739.1:505626-522317 GCA_001685075.1 Bramus lutescens | reverse complement strand
CTCACCGGGTTCCCGCGTACAAGCCCTGAACACATGCACCACGTACAGGCCGCTTCCCGTATGCTTTATGCATCTGTCATGCACATCTGTCTCACAGAAAAGCTCTCTTCCACCTGTCCTGCACATCTGCCCAGCACCTGCGCTGCCCGTGCACCTCACAGTGCCCCGCACACCTGCCCTACTCCTGTCTTTGCACCTCACACCTGCCCTATGCACATGCTCTGCACCTACCTACGCACTTAACACCTGTCCACGCACCTCACAATGCCCTGCACACCTACTCTGCGCCTGCCCATGCACTTCATAATGTCTTGCACACTTGCTCTGTCCCTGCCCTGCATCTCACAATGCCCTGCTGCATACCCATCTTGCACACACACACACACACCTCTCAATGTCTTGCATACCCATCTTGCACTCTCCACTAGCCTGGCACAGCACTGTATACATATTTTTTTCCTTATGTGAATGTACCTCTCTGCTCTATTTTTTTTTAACCCTTTTGGAACTTTTTCAATACCTGCTACTTGCCGTGTCCTCTCTTGCTGCTTCCTGGATATGTGAATCTTGTTCTGAAGGTGCTCCAGGTTTGATCAGCGGCATTACTGCTGGTAGACCTGCCTGCCCCAAAGGCCAGTTCAAGTGTGACCTGAGCACAGAGGGCCAGGAAAATCCTCCAAGGCAGGCAGTCTTTCAAAGGTAATATGCAGATCAGCCTTGCCTTATAGTGACATGAGTGTCCTTGTGCTGGGTCTTCTAAGTCTGCCTTTTCCTGTGCAGATATTCCCTCCTCCATTACTTAGTTTTCCAGTTTGCGCCTTTTGGTTTCTTGACACATAGAGTACCCTAATTTTTATGTTTTGTGACAAATGGAGCCTCAGGCTGAGCTGCATAACCCTGTACTGTACAGGTGATACCATACCACACTATTTCCTACAGTCCCACCATAACCCCCAACCTTTGACCTTCCTGAATGCTGAACTCCCTACTAATTGGAGCTCCTGAATGTCTTATACTTGTGCATTGATCCTTGGAATACCATCATTTTGCTATGCTTTTTGTATGGTTAGATGTTTTCCAATATGAAGCTCTGCAAGTTTGGCATTGGGATTCTTTTCGGGGTACATCAGAGTTGAGGCGCATCAACTCTGAGTGTTTGTTCAGAGCATGATGTCTGGAGCACAGTCATGGAGAAGTCTTGGTTTTGCTTGTCTACCTGAAATCTAGATTGAGTCAACGGAAGTGAGGGAGGTTTCCTAGAGCTTTTCTTTTTCTAAGATAATATTTTTCCTGTTATGCTTGTATGTGGATATGGGTATGTGATTGCAGGTGCCTGTGGAAGTTAGAGGTACCAGATTCCACATGGTTATGAGCACCCAGCATGGGTGATGGGAATTCAACTTGGGTTCTCTGCAAGTACTGTATGCATTCAGCATCTAAGCCATCTCTCTGGTCCCTTCCTGGTGTTTTTTGTTTGTTTGTTTTTTAAACTTAATTTTGTCTGGGCTGTATGCTTTTAATTCCATCATTCAAGAGGCAGAGGCAGACAGATCTCAGCAAGTTCGAAGCCAGCCTGGCTTACAGAGCTACTTCCAAGACATCCTGGACTACACAAATAAACTCTGTCTCAAAAAACAAACAAATTAAGTTAATTCATTTAGTGTGTATAACTACATGTATTATCTCTGTGCCTGGAGTGACAGACCTTGTAAGCCACTCTGTGGGTTCTGGGAATAGAACCCAGGTCCTTTGGAAGAGCAGCCAGTACTCTTAATTGCTGAGCCATCTCTCTGGTCTCTTCTGTAGAGCTTTTTTGTTTGTTTCAAGACAGGGTTTCTATGTGTCCTGAAACACTGCAGACCAGGGTGTGCTTGAATTCAGAGATCCACCTGTCTATGTGTCCCAAGTGTTGGGATTAAAGGTATGCACTACCACTGCCTGGCTTTTCTTAGACTTTTTTTTTTTCTTTGAGCCAGGGTTTCTCTGTAGCTTTGGAGCCTGTCCTGGAACTAGCTCTTGTAGACCAAGCTGGCCTTGAACTCATAGAGATCCCCAGCCTCTGCCTCCTGAGTGCTGGGATTAAAGGTGTTCGCCACCACCACCCGCCTTCTTAGACCTTTTAATACTTCTTTTTCACCCATGAATTCTGGGTTGATATTGGGATCTGGAGTTATGAAGTTTTTATCCTTTTTGCACATATTTTTCGAGTTCAGGAAAGAAATATGATGTTGTCTATGGTAGCATGAGAGAATTGCATCTCTGGTGTATCAGAATTTTAGTTGTGTATTTATGTATCAGAGTGTTTCTACTTGTTTGTTCTAAGCTTCTTTTTTTTAAGGGAGTTTAAGATTTATTTATTTATTCTTCATACAATGTGCTGCTGGCATGTATGCCCACACAACAGAAGAGGGCGCCAGATCTCATTACAGATGGTTGTGAGCCACCATGTGGTTGCTGGGAATTGAACTCAGGTCCTTTGGAAGAGCAGGCAGTGCTCTTGACCTCTGAGCCATCTCTCCAGCCCTTGTTCTAAGTTTCTGAAGTCAGAGACTGTCCAGGTAGCTTAGTGCTAGCTAAATTGATGAATTAGGTATGCCCATGTATAGACTGGTATATGGATATGAACTAGACAGGTACAGGGTGCAGGTTGATCAGAGCTGGGTTAATGGGACTGGCAGGACTCCAGTTGGCATCTCTGGGTACTTCTCCTATGCCTGAAGTTTCCCTGGGTGTTGAGCATTTTAGAATGCTGGGTGTCAGACAGAACCTGTGGTAGAGATTGGGAAGGCAAGTTGCAAAGGATACATAGTAGCAGGCAGCAGGATACAGAATAACCTAGTGGCATGTGTGGCGGAAGCATCAGGGACACAGCACACCTTTGTGGAGCTGCTCTGTGAAGTTACTGCTGATAAACCTGTTTGCCCCAAGGAGTCAAGTTCATATTACAGGAGTGGCTATGGCAGGTTGACGTGTTTTTCAGGAGGAAGAGTTTCTGGGGAAGGATGACATGGAGATCTCAGACAATGGACACAAAGCTGTAGGATGGCCTGAGCTATGACAGTGGAGAGGGGTGAGGCAGAACTGGAGTTTGCCATGTCTTGATTGTCAAGGAGGTGTCCCAGGCCTATGAGACTTGCAGCTTCTTTGCAAAGGGAGAAAGGCCAGTGGCGAAGTAGGAATGGGAGGTATGGTGAATCTTTTGCCGCATGTGAAAAGCTTTGGTGGGGAAGGGTAGATGCCCCGTTTTCTGGGAGAAGCAAGTACTTTAGACTGGACGAGAGATGTCAGTTGAACATCAACACTGGTGTTAACATGTCTGGGAGGAGTGCGCATACCCATGTCGGGCACTGTAAAGATCTTTGCCTTTTGTGCTCTTCCTTTCCCGTGAGTGAAGCTCTGTTCTTTTCCATTCTGTTGCAGAAGTGACTACAGTGACTGTGGCAAATGTGGGCTCCTCTGCAGATAATGTCTTCACAACATCAGTGGCAAATGCGGCATCCATATCAGGACATGTCCTGGTAAGCTGTTCTTGGGTGTAGTTCAGGGTGCCTGGAACTGTCCTTAGAGCCTTTGACTTGGCACAGCCCACGAGGGGAGTACTCATTCTCAAGACCCTCTCAGGGTTTAGATGTGGGTGAGCACTTGCTGTTCTGGGATCCAGGGGGGCCTGCGTGCCTCCCAGTGCTCTCGGGAGCCTCAGGGACGGGCTAGTCAAGGCAGGTGACCCATTTTGAGTTAAGTCTTTATCCTCACTTTGGGTCCCAACACGAAAGGTGCTGTATAAACCCAGAAAGGCAGAGAGAGAGCTGTGAGGAACCCTTAGGCTCGGATCAGGCCGTCTTCCATGCCAGCTGGCCTTGCAGCTTGTGTTCTACCAGGCTCAGGCTGCTCTCAGCCCCTAATAGAGCTACCTCTCAGTGCTTGGCTTTGCGTATATTCCGTTGAGATCTATGGACACACAAGGAGTCCCTGTATCCGACCTCTCTGCCCTGTCTCCGAGGCTTACAGTCCACTAGTTCTTTCCTCGCGTTCACTCATGAAGGCATTAGCATCCAGGATGCTTTCAGTAGCACCTGTGTCCATAAGCAGACTTTCTGTGGTCGGTCACACCATCCTGCTTTCTATGAAGCCTTCAGAAACTGGGCACAGTCTTTTTAGACAAGGCAGATGTGCTCAGTGTCCAGAAAGAAACTTCAGCTTTGACGGGTGTGCGGATACTCAGTAGCCTTTGCGCTTTTCTGGGTTCTGTCCTTGTGTGCCTTGGGGATGTCTGTGGAGAGGATGTGTGGGCTGAGGTAAACATCCTATCTTGCTAATTAGTGGTGAGAGTCTTGCAGTAGGGCCACATTCCACTGGATCAAGTCATGTGCCTCTGGCTATCCTAGAGCTGACAAGAGTGTCTTTCCTTCTAGTCTGGTAGGACAGCCCTGCAGATCGGGGACAGCCTGAACACTGAGAAAGCCACACTAATAGTTGTACACACAGATGGGAGCATTGTGGAGACCACGGGGCTGAAGGGCCCAGCAGCACCTCTTACCCCAGGTACCTGCAGCACCTGACCCTGCCTCCCCCCCAGTGGTAAATTTTAAAACAAAATAGATGTTTGTAGAAAAGGCAAAAATTTCCAGGCAGAGAAGGAATGCTGCCCACAGTTGAAGGGTGGCAGTACCCCTCAGGGCTATCCTTCTGTACCTGTGAGGGGCTTTGTGGCTGGGGGTGGACCATCCTGGGCTGTTCTGTTGCTCTGCTCTAATCCGCTGAGCCTCTCTTTGCCCAGGTCCTCAGTCTCCTCCTACCCCACTGGCACCTGGCCAGGAGAAAGGTGGCACCAAGTACAACTGGGACCCTTCGGTGTATGACAGTGAGTTGCCCGTGCGCTGTCGGAACATCAGTGGCACCCTGTACAAGAGCAGGCTTGGCTCAGGTGAGGCGGCACTTGGCTCCTGCCGGTCCATGTTAGGGCTTTGTTCTTCTGTGTGACCCTCTTAGTAAACTGAGGCCAAGGAAACCTGGCGTATGTAAATGTGTTAGAAGAAATGGGTATGTGGGTGACTTTCAGCCCTGGTCCCCTGAGCCTAGGCCATGGAGAACACAAGGCAGGGACAGACCTAAGGACAAGTTCAGGGTCACAGATGTCCCTAAATAGGAGAAGCAGCAGAAGAGAGGCATATTCCCAGTCATCTCAGACAACTCAGGTGACAGAGGGTTCCTCAAGGGGGCCCAGTGCAGCTTATAGTAACCATGCACAGTTGATTTGCTATGACTTGCCAGGCAGCCTATTGGGTGACCATAGGGTAAGTGAGATTAGAGGCCAGGGGGGCCTAGAAAGAGAAAAAGGCATAAGCCAGCAACAGGCCTTGATGATTTCTAAAGACCAGCCCCCTTCATTCCAGGTGGGCGGGGCCGATGTATCAAGCAGGGAGAAAACTGGTACAGCCCAACTGAGTTTGAAGCCATGGCAGGAAGAGCCAGCAGCAAGGACTGGAAGAGAAGCATCCGCTATGCAGGCAGACCCCTGCAGTGCCTCATCCAGGTATGTGCTGGGATCAGCCGGCCTCAGGATGAGCAGTAGGAAGTGCCCAGGACATGGCACCAGACGGGATCTGATGATGTGTACTCACAGTGTAATCAGAGCAGTTCACCTGCCCTCCTCATGTTATTGGGTGTGTGCTGGCGCTGACTCAGGGAACTGCTGTGGGGAGCAGTTGGGGTCACAGTAGGCACAGAAAAGGGCAGCATCAGACCCGTGAGAATGAAGGTAGAGGAAGTCAGACCAACAGCACCCGGTCACATCTGCCTTCCTTTCACAAGGACAAAAATGGTTTTTTTTTTCTTCAGTTTTATTATTTGATGTGTATGAGTGGTGTTTTGCCCATATGTGTATATGTGTCCCACGTGCATGGTACCTGTGATGTCAGATCCCCTGGGACTGGAATTACAGACAATTGTGAACTGCCATTGGGTGTTTGGTCTTCTACAAGAGCGATTAAGTGCTCTTAACCACTACACTCACTCTTCAGTCCAAGGAAAAAGGCTTGATTCCTGCTCTAAGTCAGTTCCTGGCTATGGCTGGTCAATGTCTGTGGAGTCTCATTACTAGGAAGAGAGAATAAAGCCTACTGGCAGTGAGGATTGTGTAGACAAGATGTTTCCAGAAGTGACTGTGTTTTATGCTCAGGTTGGTTTTTTTTGTCTCGGTGGTGGGGGTACAGTCTAGCATTGAACAACTCCTGGTAGTTGCAGACTCCCTAATTTCTGTATTCCTATCTATATACTCCCATATTTATATGTGTCTATAATATCTCTGGCACGTTCTCTGTTTCAGGATGGTATTCTGAACCCCCACGCTGCCTCCTGTACCTGTGCTGCCTGTTGTGATGACATGACTCTAGTAAGTCACGAGGTGTTGTGTGTCTCCTCTGTGGAAGCACTGTCCCTCTGTTTCTCTGATGGCTGCTACCTTCGCTGGGTAGAAGGTAGCTGTAGGGACACCGAAATAGGAGATCTTTTAACGTCCTTGCCACCAGGAAACAAAACCCCCTACCTTACCATGGATAGATCTTGTAATGTCCTTGAAATGGCTCCTTATTCTAAATTCTTTTTTTATTTTTTGTTATTTTGAGACAAGGTTTCTCTGTGTACTTTTGGCTGTCCAGGAACTCACTCTGTAGACCCGGCTAACCTTGAGCTCACAGAGATGATCCTGCCTTTGCTTCCTGAATGCAGGAATTAAAGGTGTACTCCACTATGCCCGGCATAAATTCTTAGCTGATTCAAAAGTGAAATGCTAACATGAACGTACTATTTTTGTTTCCTCTTCCCTTAATAATACAAATTGCTTTTAAATGTCTTAAATATAATGTAGAAGCTGCCTAATTAGGATTCTCTTGCTTTAGTTTCATTACTAGTCTGGTAAATTACTAGGTGGCAGAAGTGAAAATCTACTAGGCACGGTGGCGTATGACTGGAACACCAACACTCAGGAGATGGAGTTGGGTGAATTGCTACAGTTGGAAACTAGCCTGGGTTACGTAACAAGTTCCAGGCCAGCCAAGACTATTTAGTGAGATCCTCCCCCTAAAAGTTAGAGATTTTTTAAAAAATATTTATTTATTTTATTTGTATGCATATGAGCAAAAGAGGGCTTTGGATCCTGTTGCATTGGAACTGTAGGTGGTTGTGAGCCACCATGTGGGTGCTGGGATCAAACAGAAGTCCTCTGCAAGAGCAGCAAGTGCTGTAAACCTCTGAACCATCTTCCTAGCTCCTAAGAGAGAATATTTTAAGAATAATTTTAGAATATTCTTTGACAGACCTGTCTCAAAAACAAAACAAAAAAAAATTCTTTGACAGTTAGCTACATTTATAGAATGTGTCTTGATCTTATACACCTAAGACAGGCCTGTAGAGTCACACTGCAGCATGAGGGGTTAGTCTTTCAAGAACTCCAGGACACAAATCCGAAATTACTAAGACCACCCATGGACTTGTGAGAGCTCTGTGTGCTATGGTAATCATCAGCACAGTGTGTCAGCAGGACCTGGGACCTCTAGGGAACTGACCAGAGTCCAGCTGCCGCTGCAAACTTCCAACATGTGGTGCCAAACCATTGGCTATTCCTGGGCAAGGAATGAGCTTTGACCCAAACTCCACTGTGGATAAAAGTGAAGTCATACTGTAACAAAGATGTAAACATGAGAGCAAAAGCCGTGACGTTTTAGAGGAAGCACATGGACTACCCTGTGACATAGGGCTGGACCCAGAGTTTCTGAGGCGTGGAACCCAGTTGCAGTCTTTAAATACCACTCAGCAGGCTGGGCTCTGTCAGAGTTTAGGCTTTGCCTGTTACTAGGGCAGTGGTTCTCAACCTGTGGGTCACAGCCCTTTTTGAGGGGTGTTGGTACTTTCACAGGGATTGCATACCGGTTATCCTACATACCAGATTATGACTCACAACACTCCTATGAGAAAGTTATAGTCATGAAGTAGCAATGAAATATTTTTTTAAAGATTTATTTATTTACTATGTATACAGTATTTGGCCTGCACACCGGGAGAGGGCACTAGATCTCATTACATGATGGTTGTAAACCACCATGTGGTTGCTGGGAATTGAACTCAGGACCTCTGGAAGAGCAGCCAGTTCATGAGGAACTGTGATAGAGGGTCGCAGCCTTAGGAAGGTTGAGGACCACTGCACTGGGGCTGTGAGATGCTCCCTAGTCTGTCCCCTAAAGGAGTGAGTGGTGAAAATGGAAGACAACTACTTGGCATCTCTGGAGATTGTCTCTGGTGACCCCAGAGGTCAGGAAACACCTAGACGAGCACCAAGTGCAGAGCAAAGAACAACTGCAAGAGGCAGGGCCAGGTACCCCCTCAGTTCTCGAGATTGGTTCTCCTCCCGCAGCTCTCTATCCAGGGACGGGTTACGTCACTGTAGGGTTAGGCATAGCCTTGCTCACCTAACCGCTGTGGGTTACAGTGACTTCCCAACCAGTGCTAGGGTGAAATCCCTTACCTCAGCCCCTCTATCAGTCTGGCTGAGCCTGTTGCTTGGTATCTTCAGCTGAGCTTGTTTCTAGGCCTCGTTTCCAAATTGTGATGGGTCCTGCCTTAACCCCTGTTCACAGAGCAGGGCTGCTATTCTGATAGAGTGAACTATGACTCCTCTAATGAACTGTTTTAGAGACTATAGGGATGTCCAAGACCAAGAATATTCTGGGAACAGTGGGAAAACTAGTAGCTACATCAGAGCAGATGCCGCCTTGCCTCAGCTAGAGAGAATCAAGAAAATCGGCAGCCAAGAAAAGCCTGCTCAGATTAGGTTTGCCTTCGAAGAGCTGTAGATTAACCTGCTCAGATAATGAAAGGCAATTTACATGCCAGGGGTCTGCCAAGGACTCTGGAGCCCCACTGTAGCTCTACCAGTAGGTACCAGCTTAGCAGAGAAGCCAGCAGAACCAGCCAGAGGCCTACTTTTATCTGAGGCAACTGCACACTCAGGCTGAGCTCTCAGAGACCGCTACATCCCGCAGGAGACACTTCAGCCAGACAACATGGTCTCCCACAAACAGGAGAGCAAAAAGGCCAGGGATGGTGGGTGTCAGTACCCTTTGCTGCCACAGTGTGTCGCCTGGAAGGTCTGGTTCTCAACAAAGACGTGGAGATGAGCAAGAGACAGACCACACAGCACATCAGCAAACAGCAGCTGGAGCCAGGAGAGGTGCAGGTGCAGAAGCCAGAGAGCCACATAAAGAAGGAGAGAAGGGCTGGGCTATAGCTCAGTTGGTAGAGCATTCGCTCCACAAGCACAAAGGCTCTGGATTCAGTCCCTTGCACAGTATAAATTACACAGCCGGGTGGCGGCGGCACACGCCTTTAATCCCAGACTCAGGAGGCAAAGGCAGGCGGATCTCTGTGAGTTTGAGGCCAGCCTGGTCTACTAAAGCAAGTTCCAGGGCAGCCAGCACTGTTTCACAGAGAAATCCTGTCTCGAAAAACCAGTAAGATAAATTACACACACCTGTGATGGCAACGCTCACCAGGCAGAGGCATGTGTTGGGTAATTTTTGTTAACCTCATTTGAGGAATTACCTTGGCCAGATTGTCTTGTGGGCATGTTTGTAGGGAATTTTATGGTTAATGTTTGATGTTTGATGTGGGAGGGATCAGGGATCAAACTCAGATTTTCAGTCTTGGTAGGTTTGGTGGTAAGTTCTGTCATCTACTGCTGAGCTTCTCATTTATTTTTATTTTATTTATTTAGTTTTGGTTTGAGTCAGGGCTTCTCTGTGTATCATTGGCTGTCATGGAACTCTGTAGATCTTGTTGTTGTAGGCTTGCCTTGAGCTCATAGAGATCCGCCTGCCTCTGCCTCCCAAATGCTGGGATTAAGACGTGCCACCACTGCCCATCATTTATTTTTCATTTATTTACTTATTTGTTTATTTTCGGGGCATGATCTCACTATGAGGCTCTGGGTGTCATGGAACTTACTCTATAGGTAAGGCTGGCCTTGAGCTCACAGATCTACCTGCCTCTGCCTCTTGAGTGCTGGGATTAATGGCATATGCCACGACTCCTGGCCCTGAGCTTTTTGTTTTTGTCATAAGATTTCCCACTGTAACTGATGCTAGACTTGAACTCATGGCCGTCACCTTGCCTCTGCCTCTTGGTTGCTGAGATTATAGGCCTGTACCATGCTAATCGCCCAGTGCTTCTCTGATGTGTCTGCAGATGGCTCTGAGTGAGGATTTTTATTTCAGGCTGTGGTTTCCCTTGTTCTCCTTTGCTTGGTCCCACTTCCTTTCTTCTAAGAATCCTAAGTTCCATATGTTGAGGTTGTGTTCTTCTTGGCAGCAGTGCTGTTCATAGATTTCTTCTGAAAATGTCTCTGCCATTTTGAGGGCTCTGGAGAGCTTTTACTCTCTGCAGTGCTAATAGACTCACTAGTTTGATAAGGCGTGGGAAGCAGGCACTGTCACCCTCAAGTACTGTTGCCCTTGGTCAGCTTTACTTTTCTCCCTAGAGTGGCCCAGTCAGGCTCTTCGTCCCTTACAAAAGACGCAAGAAAGAGAATGAGCTGCCCACAACTCCAGTTAAGAAGGATTCCCCCAAGAACATCACGCTGCTCCCTGCCACGGCAGCCACCACCTGTGAGTGCCAGCACAGCACAGTAGTGCTTTGCTGAGATGTGGTCCTGCTTTCCTGCCTTAGCCCAGTGGAGGGGTTCCTGTCTCTGAGACAGTCTGACTCCATCTGCAAAGTATTTTAAAGTTAATTTACGCTCAGACCCAGCAGTGTGGATAGAGGCCTGAGTCCTGCCCTGCCTGGCTCTGTCACCTAGGTGCCAAGGCCATGGGCTTCCTGATGTCATACCATGTGTGGGGTATGTCACTCACTGTGTCTGCTTTGGCCAGCTCCTGGGACTTCTCTGAAGCCTGCATCTTTGCAAAGAGCAGTGCATGCTTTGGGCCAAGTGCCTGGCCTGGCCATGAGTAAAATGCCTTTTGCCTTTTCCAGTCACTGTGACACCCTCAGGACAGATCACTACCTCTGGAGCACTAACCTTTGACCGAGCATCCACTGTAGAGGCCACTGCTGTCATCTCTGAGAGCCCAGCCCAAGGTGATGTCTTTGCAGGAGCCACAGGTAAGTTGTCTTAGTATCTGCCAATATGTCCCCAACACCTCTGTCGCCTGACTCCTCAGCAGGGGCCTCGAGCAGGGCTAGATCTTGGTGGGAGCCTGGTGGGTTCTGGAGAAATAGCGCTGGGATCAGCACATAGAGATACATAGCATTTGTTGATATTGCTTTGAGCTGATGCCAGCCACTAGAAACAATGTGTAGGGTTTTTATTTTGTTTTGATTTTTGAGACAGGGTTTCTCTGTAGTTATTGGTGCCTGTCCTGGAACTAGCTCTCGTAGACCAGGCTGGCCTCCAGCTCACAGAGATTCGCCTGCCTCTGCCTCCCAAATTCTGGGATTAAAGGTGTGTGCCACCACTGCCCAGCTACAATGTGTAGTTCTAAATATTGTAAGAGTCATGTTAGCAAAGCACATGATAGTATCTTTTGTGATAAATTTTATTTCATCAACCATCCAAATCCCAATGTATCAATTTAAAGTGCTCACTCTGTTGCCTCCGGCGGCCAGTATCTCTGCGTTGAGTAGCTGTGGGCATGTGGAACCAAATCTGCTGTGCCAATAACAAGGTGCTGAGGCTGTCTACCTCTCTCACCAACAGTGCAAGAGGCAGGTGTGCAGCCCCCCTGCAGGGTTGGCCACCCTGAACCCCACTACCCTGGCTATCAGGACAGCTGCCAGATTGCGCCGTTTCCAGAAGCTGCATTGCCAACATCACATCCCAAAATTGGTGAGTATAAAAGAATCCATGCATATGCAACCTGTTGTCTTTAGAATTGTGGTTTTGCTTGATTTTTTCTCTTTGTAGTGCTGTGGTTGGAACCCAGGGTCTCACACATGCTAGGCAAGTGCTCTACCTCTGACCCATGCCCCAGCCTTAGAATTGCTTCATGGGGCTTGTGCTGGTGTGCTTGTTTTATCTCTTGAAGTGCTTGCTGGGTTAGGTCTGGCAAGGTCCAGGTGTTTGTAAAGAAAGTTTTTTGGGCCCAACTGTGCTGTTCAGTTACGTGTAAGGCTTTTGTTTGTAGCAGGCTACTTCCATAGAGACCGAAATGACCTAATGCTACTAATGTCATCCTGGAGGGAGGGGACCGCTTGTTCTTCCCGCAGCCTGGCTAGCTTACACCTGAAATAATCACACAGAAACTGTATTAATTAAATCACTGCTTGGCCCATTAGCTCTAGCTTCTTATTGGCTAACTCTTACATCTTAATTTAGCCCAAAAGATAATTAGACACGTAGTGGTACTCCAGTACCGGATGGTCGTTTCATTCAACATGTCTATCTCCAGCAGCGGATCCATGGCATCCCCTCAGCTCTGCCTTCTTCCTCCCAGAGTTCCGTTTAGTTTTCTCCACCTAGCTCTGTTCCCCTACAGCTCTGCTGCAGGCCCAAAGCAGTTCCTTTATTAACCAGTGAAAACAACACATAGACAGAAGGGCCTCCTACACCAATGTCAGGTCCACCCCAGCAAAAGTGTGTGAGCAGACCATCTCCTTACCTTGACAGAACATGAACTGGACCAAGAAGTGTGTGGTGTGAGAGACTGTCTTAGTTAGGGTTTCTGTTGCTGTGAAGAGACACCATGACCACAACAACTCTTACAAGGGAAACCTTTTTTTGTGTGTGAGACAGGCTTTCTCTGTGTAGCCTATCCTGGAACTCTCTCTGTAGACCGGGCTGTCCTTGAACTCACAGAGATCTGCCTGTCTCTGCCTTCTGAATGCTGGGAGTACTGCCAGCTACAAGGGAAACATTTAATTGGGGCAGCTCACTTACAGTTCAGAGGTTTCGTCCATTATTGTCATGGTGGAGAGCATGGCAGCGTGAAGGCAGCATGATGCTGGAGCTGGGAGTCCTCACATCTTGATCCAAAGGAAATAGGAAGTGAGCTGTCTCACTGGGCATGGCTTAAGCATATATGAGACCTCAAAGCCTGCCACCACACTGACACACTTCCTCCAACAAGACCATACCCACTCCAGCAAGGCCACACCGCCTAATAGTGCCACTCCCTTTGGGGGCCATTTTCTTTCAGACCATCACAGACTGCGTCCCTGTGTCCCTGTAGCTGAGAGCAGAAATGACCCTCTCTGTGTGGTCACTTTGACCTTGGGTTTTCACTTAGCAGCACCTTTTGGGTAAATTTCTGTCTCAGTATACTTTTTAAAAGTACATACGATAGACAAAATACTACCTGAACTTTCTCCTGCTGATGAGCATTTGTTATTTATATTTGTCATGTTTTCTAGCATGACAACCAAACTAAAATTCATTCCCCTCTTGTTTGTTTCATTATCTCCCCCACCCCGCAAAGACAGGGTTTCTCTTTGTAGCCTTGGCTGCCCTGGCACTAGTAGGCTCTGACATTGAACTCACGGATGTACACCTGCCTCTGCCTCCTGAGTGCTGGGATTAAAGGATTACGCCACCGGGTGTGTACCTGGCTCACATTGTCTTCCCTTTAGTCTGTCTGAACTAGACTCATGCTGACTCTACTTCTTCCAGCGGCTTCAGCCTCCTCCCTCCTGCCCTGGGTGGACTGTGTCCTTTACTGCTTGCCTCATCCTGGACTCAGCTTGTAGGAGACAACTGATATTTTATAACATTAAAATAATTTTTTTGGCTGGGTGGTGGTGGCACATGTCTTTAATCCTGGCACTCGGGGGGCAGAGCCAAGCAGATTTCTATGAGTTCAATCCACAGAGCAAGTTCCAGGACAGCCAAGGCTATACAGAAAAACCCTGTCTTGAAAAACAAAACAAAACAAAAATTTGAGAATGACATCAAATATTCAAAAAGAAGTTATAAATGCAAAACTTTATCCCCTAAATATTTAAGAGTAGTTGCAGGCTTCACCCAACATGCTTCAGTGTTTTGTTTCTGTGTGTGTGTGTGTGTGTGTGTGTGTGTGTGTGTGTGTGTGTGTGTGAGAGGATGGTATGGCTAGGCTGTGGTGGACCATACCTTTAGTCCCAGCCCCCTGTCTTGAGAAACCAAAAAGGAAAAAAAAAAGATTATATGAAACTCAAGAATTAAGGAAGTAAGCATTTACTAGCCACCTGTGAGCCAGTGACTGGTGGTCCCCAATGACTTGCTTCCTGAACATTGTCCTCTTGACGCTTGGCCTTTTACCTACCTTGTTGGGGGTGAACAACAGCAGTCATGTAGAATATCCCTTACCCTGGTACTGTGATGTTGATTCTTGTGGCATGCATTGTTGTGGCTTTGTCAGTGATAGTGCAGACTTGGGGTAGGGGCTGCTATGTCTTCTGAGCCCTGTCCTCTTGCCGAGGTTAACCGTGACACCTTATTGAGGGTAGGGAACCTCCTGGGAGGTTCCTGAGTCCACAAAGGTCTACAGTGCCTCATCACACTTTGCACTAACTTGAACATAGGGCTTCCTGGTTTAATCTGTGGGTCATGATTGCTGCTTTTCTGATTTCTGCTCATATGCCCAGACTTGGAGCCCTGTAGGAGGCAGCAAGAGCCCCATAGGTGGCCTCTGTGTTGACCTGCTCCTTATTGAAGGTACTTTCTTACTCTCAGCCTTAACCGGACACTTGAGAGTTTTCTTTTCAGTTCTCTCTTTTTCTTTCTTTCTTTCTTTCTTTCTTTCTTTCTTTCTTTCTTTCTTTCTTTTTCCTTGTGTGTGTGTGTGTGTTTATTTGGGAGGTGTCCCTTTTTGTTGTTGTTTTGAGATAGGGTCTGGATAGCTCTGACTGGCATGGTCTAGAACTTGCTAGCTTTGAACTCACAGAGATCCACCTGCCTCTTCTGAGTGCTAGAGTCAAAGGCTGCACCACAATACCTGTCATGTGTGCTTTTACACATATTTGTATGGAAGTGTGGACACATGATTCTTTGGTGCACTATGGTATGTGCATATGGAGGTCAGAAACCAGCCTTGGGTGTCAGTCCTCACCTTCTACCTTATTTGACACAAGGTCTCTTATTTCTCCACTGCCTGTGCTAGGCTACCTTGCATTCTAGTGTGGAATCTTCCGCCTTAACCTTACATCTCCTCATAGGCATCTAGCTTTTCCAGAGTTCCTGGGATTTTAACTCAGGTCTTTGTGCTTGTGTGCAAGGGCCTTACTTACTGAGCAATCTTACCAGCCATCATCCCAAGTTGTGCCTTCCCCTCACCTTTCAGAAGCCGGTGGTGATGTGGGATTCCCCTCTGCATGCTGTGAGGTGTATCTGGCCCAAGTCACAGTGGCCTGGAATTGTTGAGTGCTGGCTTTGTGGTGACTGTGTGCCTTATCCAGTTCATGGTGAGCATTGGGAAGAGGCTTTGTGCAGTAGAAACAGCATCCCACAGAAGCCCTGCCAGGTTGGGTGTTCATGGCTGTTAGGATGTGCACACTCTGGTCTAGTCAGTAGGCTTTTGCATCTACACACACACACGTGTCTATTGTAGAGCTTCCCACAGGGGGAGTTCACAGTGTCTACTGAGTAGAAAGTCACAGTGTGTTCTGGTCCCTTCTGTCTGTGTTGGTGACTTCTCCAGTCGTGAGAACCATGACTCCCACTATTCTTAATAACCCCCATATCGACTGCAGGCCTTGAGAGCTTTCCAGGTGAACCTTGGGTTTCTCGTATGTGGTACGAGTTGAGTCTCTATTCCCTGTCCTTGGTGTACTTGTCCTATGGCTGGTTCCTTCCATGTTTCATGGCTACCCCATCTCTGGGTGTCTTGCTTGTCACTTACCTCTTGTCTGAGCTTCTACTCTAGGTCTCATGTTGGAAGTGCTCAGCCCTTGGGGAAGGTTTTTGGCTGACAACATTAGACATGTGGGAACGTGAACAAGGAGTAGGAACTGACCTTTTCACCCTTGTCCTTCCCCACTTCACCACCAGTGTATCTCTTCACACCAGAGTGTGTGAGGCTTGGGAGTCACTAACCTTTGGTTTGTCCCCCTTCCACATTCTAGTCCTGACGTCCCTGCCTGCCTTGGCCGTGCCACCCTCCACCCCCACCAAAGCTGTCTCTCCCACCGTGGTCAGCGGGCTGGAGATGTCAGAACAGCGGAGCTGGCTGTACCTGGAAGAGATGGTCAACTCCTTGCTCAGCACAGCCCAGCAGCTGAAGACGCTGTTTGAACAAGCCAAGCAGGCGAGCTCATGCAGGGAGGCTGCTGTGACGCAGGCGAGAATGCAGGTTGATGCAGAGCGAAAAGAGGTGAGCTCAGACCTATGGCTGTATCCATCATGCTCCCCAGTCCAGGGATAGCATGATTCCTCTGCTGCCCCGCGATGCTCTCTGCCCCACTGTCCTGAGAAGAGAGATCTGGAAAATAATGCAGACGAAGGTGGCAGACACTGTCAAAACATTTTGGGTAAGATTGGCGTATTCAGTAGGGAAGACATTTTTATATATACCAACCATTATTTTTGAATGCATAGTATTCATATATGTTTCTCCATTCAGGCTGTCTTTATGTAGTAAGACATGTCTCATTTTAACTTTGGTATGGATCTGATGCCTTGTAACATGAGGGCCGGCTTGTTGGGGTTTCTGTCCCGCCCAGTACCCCATAGC
>LOEQ01000739.1:450058-461777 GCA_001685075.1 Bramus lutescens | reverse complement strand
CCTCCCCACAGTGGCCAGTCTCAGGTCTCAGCACCCTGAGTGGTTGGCTCTTCCCCAGCCTCAGTCTTCTTGTGCCTGCGCATGTGCCTGTATTTATCCACATAGGCCTTCACCAGGTTGGCCACCTTCACAGGGTTGATTTCGCCACTCTTGCTGTGGCAGATCTGAAGAAAGAACACAATCACCCAAATGCTCTCTGCCTATCAGAGACCAACCCAGCCAGGGGTCCTTGCCCTGGCCCTCTCCACCAGGGCCCGTTGGTCTTGTTAAGGTCATATGCATCCCCCCGCCCTACTAAACAGAGCTGATGACATTTCTCTACATGTGTCAAAGGTCAGTAGGAACCTGAGACTTGTTCCTACAGAAAGATCTGCCCATCTCTCAGGGACTTAGTTCCTCCAAAGAAACTGAGTGGATTGGGGAATTTTAAATTCATCGTCTGTTATTTTAGTTTTAGCAAACACTGTGTGAGGACGCACTTACTAGGAAACAGGGCTGATGTAAGGCTTCAGCCACTTGGCCCAGCTGGCTGACTCCACACTTACACACCCAGGAGTCCATGCAAACAGCAAAGGGCAACTTTCTGTCACATGCAGATCTAGCTATCCCGTGTCATAATGTGTCCCTTGCAACTTCAAGGTTGTCAAAGAGGCAAGTGTTTATCTACTTGCAGCCTACCTTCTGCACAGCTTTGCGCAGGATATCCTTGTATTCCTCCTTGGTCACTTCTCTCTTCTGGTAGAAGGGCTTAATAGCCAGCTTTACCTCCTCCACAGCCCGCTCCTGCATGTGCAGCTTCTTCATGTACTAGGAGTAAGGACATGTGTGACCCTGCGGCAAGATGGCCAAAACTGGCCTCTGGGCCCCTTGGTGGGAAGTCAACACTTGTGGGAAGTCCCTTTCCCAGATGGAGACGGGCTGCGGAAGGACAGGCAGCACTCACCTCCTCCTTTTTGGTCTTCTCAGCAGCTGACTTGGGAGTAGCAGTCTTTTCTTCTAAGTTGTTGTTGGTGGTTGGAATAACTAGCTGTGAGGTTGTGGCTGGCATAGTGGGCACTGGGGCCAGGCTCTGTGCTGCACCACAGCCTGCTAGGGGGAGGGTCCCCTGCAGGATCATCTGGACTGAGGGCTGGCTGACCAGTGCATAGGGTAGGATGCTTGAGGGCTGAGCCAGGGGTGGTAGCATGTTGGGGCTGTAAACCTGGGGAAGAATACCCCCTGCTGAGTGTAGAGTCCCAACAGCTGGCAGCCCTTCTGCCCTGGAAGCACCAGGGAGCTGTATAGAAAGGAAGCAGTGCCATGAGTTCTTAGCTCTAACCAGGGCAGCCCAAAATACCCAGCACAAGGACCATGCTCCTCTAGCCCAGCACCCACCTGAGAGGGATCTGCATCAGGTAACCCAGACTCCTGGAGCACGTGGATGGGAGGGGGCAGGTCGGAGAATGGTGCCTGCTGAACTCCTATGAGGGCCCTGTCCTCTGCATCCCAGTCTCCTTCCTGGGGCCTCTGTGGCCTCTGAAGTGGCGTCCCTGAGGACCCAACAGACAAGGAAGGTGGGTGCCTTGTGGCCAACCCTGGCCAAACTGCAGATCTATCTCTAAGAGGCTGGACACACTTGGGGGCCCCAAAGAGTCAGAAGAGGCTCTTGGGGTGGCTGTCTCCCTGCCTGCTCTACACGGGACTGGGTGTTCCTGTTGGTGGTGATTCCTCGAGAGCCACTGGCAGGGCCAACTCACTTGGAACTCTGTCCAGGGCTGGGGTGCTGTCCTCTGCTTCCTGCAGGTTCCAGGTGACTCTCTTCACCAGGTTTCTGGACCGCAGCAGGGGCGCCTGGGCCACAGCATCCTTGGGCCTGACTGTTTCACATCCTCTCCCACTTAGCAAAGGACTGTCCTTTCCCATGGGCACCACACCTGGAGCACTAAGAGTTGTAGCAATGGTCTCTACAGTATCCTGCCTGAGCAGGCACTGGTCTGAAGGGGTCAATGTCTGGGGTGCAGGCTTTGAGATATTTTCACTGTGAACCAGTAACACCTCCCTCTGGCTGGTGGGTAAAGTAGTGTCCTGTGGAAGGCTGACTGGGGGCACCGTTGGATTTGCTGGGAAGTCTCGCTCAGGGGAGGAGTCTGTACTCTCAGGGGAAGGAGGTGAGCTCATATCATCAAGTTGAATGAAGATGGCTTCATTTGAAAACTCCTCAAAGACATGGCCTGCCTCCACAGAATCACCATAGTCTAGGTCCTCAGGTACACACTCAACCGGCTCTGCCAGGACAGGAGGGACTTCTGGAGGGTTTGGGTCAGCCACAACCACCTCTGGCAGGACATTTATTTCTGAGACTGGAGGCTTGGCAGGGTGGTTTCCATCTTGCCTTGGTTCCTCCTGTGGAGTGGGGACTGGGGAAACCTCCCTCACAGCCCCCTTCTTCTCTGGGGAATGGGGCCACTTCTCATGGGAACGTGGCCTCCGTGGCCTATGCTCCAGGCTGGGTGACCGAGACCGCCGCCTCCTTCTCTCCCGAGACCGAGTCACACTCTCCTTCTTATCCATCCGCTCTCGGCTCCGCTCCCGATGCTTGTGTTTCCGGTCCCTCTCCAGGCTGCTGTGGGGTGAACAGTCCCTGCCTCGAGACCAAGACCCTGAATGACGCCTCTTTCGTCTCTGACTCTCATGGTGCTCACAGGAAGAACTGCCAGGACTCCCTGAGCGAGACCTGGACTTCCTCCAGCACCTGCCATGACCCCAGGGACCATGCCTCCGCTCCCTGTCCCTTTCCCTCCTCCTCCTCTTTGCTCTGTCCTGGCTGCTGGCACGGTCACTGGAAGACCTCCGGCTCTTAATCATGGCTCTGTGCCTCTTGGTGTGTTCCTCAGCCACTGGAGACGCTGAGTGTGAGGTCCTGTCCCTGGAACCAGACCGAGTGCTGGAACGTGTCCTCTGGTGCTCTCTGGAAACCTTCTTCTTTTTAGTTTTCTTCCTGCTGCGGGAGCTGGAGGTGGAGCGGGAACGGGATGGGGCCCTGAGCTCCACAATCCTGTGCGTGGTTATGTGTGGAGCATCTGGGCTTGGCGGAACACCCGGTTCCACGACAGTCACACATGTCACTGACCGTTCCTCAGAGCCAAAGAAGGGTGTACAAGACACTCCATCCTCATCGTCCCAAGGGTCTGGTGGGGATGGCCGCTGAGAATGGGCTGCGGAGCCCTGGATCTCTGTAAGCTCCGTCTCCCTGAGTCCTTCTTGCTCCATATCAGAGGTTCCTTCAGCAAGTTCCTTGCCCAGGAACTCCAGCATGCCAGACACAGGCTCACCAGTGGGCTGGGGCTCAGGTTCTGTGTCAGTCTCAAAGATGTTTTCTACCCTGTAGGAGGTAACACAGCGCACAGTCTGGGAGGCTGGGGCCTTTGGGCTGTTGATAGAGATAGTTCTGGTGATCTCAGAGGGCAAGAGGCCTTGGCCAAGGCTCTCAGGGCTGCTGCTAGGAGGGCTGGAGTCCGAGCCAGTGGGGTCAAAGGGGTCATAGATTTCACTCTTGAGTTGTTTTGGCTTCTTGATAGAGAAGAGAGGTGAAGGGTTCTCCTTCCTTTGCACCTTGCTATCTACTGGCCGGAATGTGTTACAGAAGCCAGGACTGGACATCTGGCTGCAATGTGCCATGTTCCCAGGGATGTTGATCCTGAAGCTTTCAAAGGTAGACCCAATGCCCTTTCCTCTTGAGGGCCCTAGCGTGGCTACGCTGACATGGGAGCTGGGAGCAGAAGGACGAGAACCACCTGTGTGTGAGCTAGTCTCCTGGGGACCCCTGCTGCTGGGCTCATTCTCAGCCCGGCCTCGCCCTGGCTGCCCAGGGCCTTCCCTGCCAGTCAGGCGACTAATGCAAGTGCTAGGAAGCTCCACAGTCTGCCCACTGGCTGGGGCCTGGTCCTGTGTGTTGTCACTGTGGTCTCTGTGGATCTTTGCTATCCTGGGTAGCTTTGAGAAATCAGGTCTCCTAGGATCTGTTTTCTGGGGATGCCCAAGAGCTATATTTCTAGATGGAAAGATAGAATGGACAGTCATCTTAGATGAGGCAGAACTAAGAGGCAATGCCTGTGTGTTGGAACCATTAAGCCTGGGACTGTTATTCTGTTTCAAGGTAGGCCTGCTTTCTTTCGAAAGGTTCCCAGCCTGACTTGAACGTGGGGTCACTGATGAATCCAACTTTACAGGTGTCTCCACTGTGCAGCCAGGGATACAGTGTAGGGCTGCTCTGTCCCCACAGCTCAGCCCTGAGCTCTGTCGACTGGCTCCCACGAGTCCACTGGATGCGCTCCCTGAGGGTAGTGTCCCAGGCTGCAGGTTGTCTCTGGGCCTGGACTCTTCTCTGGATTGAGTCACAGAATTTCGCTGAAGAGAAACAGGAGCTAAAAAACAAAAGTCAGATAGCAACCCTTCCCACCTCCTGTACGCAGTTCAGTGGTTTGTCATGCCTGACCAGAAGTGACACTGAAATTGCTGTTTATAGAGTGACACTTCTTGCTATGCCACAACTGGAGTGTCATGGGCTCAGCTGTACCACTGCCCATCCTGTGGGATCATAAAAGCCCTCACTGCTATGTCGTCTTTCTCTTTTCAGATACAACTATGGTTCAGATGTGTCCCATCTAGTGTGACACAGACAAGAAGAAGCAGATGGAGGCTCTGCCCACTCTTGACCATACTGCTTCATGGGTATTGTGAACTGTCCTGGAAATGTCACACCCACCTAACTGTACTCAGACATGAAGGACCCTGACAGAAACTCACACTGGTTATGCTGTTAGCAGTGTCTCACCCAACTCAGGGCAAAGCCTGAGAGAGAGCCTGTCCAACTCATCCATTTTTAGGAAACCCATAAGGAAGGCCAGCAATCCATGGGTGCTCACCTGCCCTCTTGGCACTGAGAGAGCCATCTCGGTGGATGACAACATCAGCACTGCTCATCATCAGAAGGCTCTGATCAGACAAGATGCTCCCCAACAGGTCAGGAACAGGGGCCTCCTCCACACTGGGCTCTGGGGCCACAGCCGGGAGCTGCCTCCTGCAAACACAGACCAGAGAGTGGTCTGCAAGTTTGGTCCCTCTGTACTCCTCTGGCCTGAACCCCCACCCATCAGCCCCAACTTGAGGTGACCAGGAATATGGGGAGGTCATCTACAATGTATATCTGCCCATTTTACCACTAAGTAAGAGCTGGGAGGAGATTATCTCTACCTGTTGTGACTATGGACCACGACTCGGCCCTGCCCAAGGTCCCTTTCTCTCTCAGACTGAGGTCAGTGTGGCCAGGATCTGTGCTGCTTGCTTAGAGATTAACTAGTTTTGACACAGCACTCAGAGACAACCTTAAGCACATCACAGCAAGAGTTGCTCAGCCACATCACTAAGGGCCACAAAGAAAGGATAAGCAATTCAGTGTCCTTATCTATCCCAGATGTTCTTGCTGCCCCATACCTAGAAAGCCCCATGGCAACAGGTCTGGCCACAGGCTGGTGCGACTGCAGGGCTGAGCGGGACAGGACTCTCCTCTTGGCACTCAGAGGGGAAGGAGGATCTGCAGACAGTTCATTGCTGGAGGGGACATTAACAAAGCAGAACACTCCATAAGTTCACAAGCAGCCTAACCAAATCTGAGGGTGAGCTGGGGCACCGGGACAGTCACCACTGTAGTCACCTGTCAAAAGGGTCCAGCTTATAGGGATCTCCAAACAGAGACAGAGAAGCTGCTCCAATATCTGCCCTCTTCAGCCCCAGAGAGGGATCCACTGGCTTGTACACTGATGGCATGCTGGTGCCATGGACAGGCCTACGGAGGCCTAGAGTTCGTGCAATGCGAGAACGAGCTGTGATCTCATTCTAAACCAAAGTGACAGAAAAAATTTCGATGAATGACTGGCATCATGCACGTGATGTAAGGAACAGTTGTGGACTTTTAACATTATCACAACTGTAAATTATTCCTAAGACAATCAAGGGGCCACATGCCACTTCCTCTAGATTCTGAGTATGGGTGGGACAGGACACACTCAGCTAGGATCTCTCCCCAAGGAGTGAATCTCTCCATACCTCGGCCATGGGCCAAGGCCCCAGATGTTCTCTTAGGGGCAAAGGGAATCACAGTAATTGCAGATGAAGAAAGTGAGCTTAGAATGGAACCTAGCATTCTCTAAAAATCAGAAAGGAGGCACTGACATTGCCATGCCCTCAGGACACAAACTGAGTGCTAGTGACCAGCAGTATGTACCTAAATTGCTCATACTTAGTCACAGCGACAAGAATCTGTTCTGACTCTCCAGAACGGATGTTCAAACTACTGGCTATACACATCTTCATATACAAGCATACACTATAGAACATTTATCAGGCTACGGGTAACAAGCATAAATTCACATAAAAACACAGGAAACACAGGGCCAAGGTATGTGTGTGTGAGCTTCCTGTGTCTTTAAGTACCAAATTTGTCTCTTGGCCGCAGGGCTGAGTGACAACACAGGACCCGAGATGGATCCACTGGAGACTGGCTTCTCACACATAGGAGACTCTCCAGGACAAGACAGTGACTACGTCAGGTTAACAACTGTATATACCTCCCCAGGTTATCTATATCTGCTCCTAGCACAGGACTGAAAGCCTTTTGATCTGACCAGCCATTGACCACAAGAAAGTGATTTGGCCCCGAGGTTTGCTAGTCCTCCTCTGTTTCAGGGGGAACCATACTAAAACTCTTAACATACCCACCCACCTCTGAGCACAGAACAACCTCAGAGCAGCCATTTGGTGCTTCTTGCTGCAAAGCCAAATAGGGCAGCAAGACTGGCTAAGCTGGACACTATTGAAGTCTCACCTTCAGCTTCCTCCCTTTTGCCTTCCTCACACGGTGCTGCCGTTTCCTGGCTCTTGTACCTCCACTCTTACTTTTCACTGATGACCGGGACCGGGTTTTCTTTCTTCCCAGCACTTTCTTCCGTCTCCCTAAAAAGACAACATTCAGTGTCTATGATTCAGGATCCACAGGGCCCTTCCTGACCAGGGTGACCAGGTCCTCTGAGTTCTGCTGCAACAGAGCCCAAGAAGCTAGGGAGAGGGTCTGGGCACCTCAGGACTGTGTGCTGGCTTGAGCTTTACACACAACACACAGTTTTTTTTTGTGTGTGTGTGTGCTTGCATGTGTGTGACCTTGAAGGACTAAAGTGGGCCTCAGAACCCCTGGAACTAGAGTTATAGGTAGCTGTGGGTTGCTCAATGTGGGTCCTGGGAACTGAACTCAGGTCCACACCTGAGCCAACTCTTCAGCCAATTTAACTTTCTTATTTTTTTTGAAACAAACTCCAGTCTTATGTAACCCAGGCTGGCACAGAACTCAGTATGTAGTTACAGAAGACCTTAAACTATTTTTTTGAATAATTTATTTAACTTTATTTTATGTGAAGGTGTCAGAACCCCTGGAATTGGGAATTACAGACAGTTGTGAGCTGTCATGTGAGTGCTGGGATTTGAACCCTGAGTCCTCTGAAAAGCAGGCAGTGCTCTTAACTGCTGAGCCACCTCTCCAGTTGATCCTGAACTCTTAATCTTCCTACTGCTGTTCCACATGTACTACATGCCTGGCTTGTTACTTTTTAACTTAAATTTATTTTCTTTTTTAAACGACTTTTTTCTTTTTTGCAAGATTTTTAATTAATTTATTGTTTTAAGTGCATATGTATGTCTGTGAGGTGAGGGTACTAAGGTCCCTGGAAGTGGAGTTATGGATAGTTGTGAGCTCTGGGAACTGAATCCAAGTTCTCTGGAGGAACAGTCAGTTATCTTGACTGCAAAGCTATCTTTCCAACCCCTATTTACTTTTGTCTTATTGCTTATCTCAGTCTGCAGCTAGTTTAGAACTCATGGCAATTCTTCTATCTAGCTTCTCAAGGATTACAGATGTGGGCACATGCATTGCTTAAAAATCTTTTTAAGATTTTTATTTTATGTGTGTGTATCTACTTAGTCTACGTGTGCACACACGGGGGATTCAGAAGAGGGTGTGGAACCACTAGAACTGGAGTAACAGGCAGTGAGCAACCCTGTGGGTTCTGGGAACTAATCCCAGGTCTCCTGTAAGAGCAACAAGTGCCCTTTCTTAACCTTACTCAGCCATCTTCCAGCACCCATTTTAGTTATGGTTTTTATGGATGTGAAGAGACATTATAACCACAGCAACTTTTACAAAGGAAAATATGTGAGGTGGCAGTTTACAGTTTCAGAGACTTTGTCCATTATCATCATGGCAGGGAGCATGGCGGTATGTAGGCAGACATCTTGTTGGCTACAGCTTGATCAGAAAGCAACAGGAAGTGGACTGTTTTACTGGGAGTAGCTTGAGCATAGGAGACCTCAAAGCTCACTCCCCACAGTGACACACTTCCTCCAACAAGGCCACACCTCCTAATAATGCCACTCCTTTTGGGGACCATTTTTCTTCAAACCACAACCCTACCCCTTTAATTGCATGTGTATGTGTTATAGAAATCAGAGGACAACTTGCAAGAATTGGTTCTTTCTTTCCACCACATGGGATCTGGAAATTGAAATCAAGCTTGTTAGCTAGCCATCTCTATCTGCTAAGATATCTCACCCGCCATTTTTTTGAGGCATGTTCTTACTGTGTAGTGGAAAATAACATTGAGCTCTTATCCTTCTGCCTTCACCTGCAGATCACTGGAATTAGACGTGCCAATTTGTGTGTACCCTAGGCTACAACTACTGGCTTTGCTTTGATTATCATCATCACCATTATCATTTTTGTTTGTGTTTGTTTTCTTTTTTTGAGACAGCGTTTCTCTGAGTTAACAGCCTTGGCTGTCCTGGAACTTGATCTGTAGACCAGGCTGGCCTTAAACTCAGAGATCCACCTGCCTCTGCCTCCTGAGTGCTAGGATTAAAGGTGTGTGTCCCTGGCTAGGCTTGTATTGTTTAGCCAGAAAAATAAACCTGTGACATTTTAAAGTAATGTGTTCCTGGAGGGGAAGGAGGAGGATCCAAATAGCAAGCAAGGCCGGGCTTTCACTACTGAGTAGATCAGACTTGAAGAACCATCATATAAACTACATAAATCCAAAAAAAGGAACAAAAACAAAAAACAAACAAAAAGCCCACATGATAACCAAGTGCTGAAGACAACAATGAGTATAACATGACCATTCAAGGTCCAAACAGAGAGAGCTCCCCCTAGAGACTGGAAGACAAGTTCTCTGAACACTTCTGGAGACACTCTAGAAACAGAAATCAATTGCAAAAGGATTTAACCCACCCTTGAAGGTGCTGCTATGATTCTTCATTCTCTGACTCTGATAAGCTAGGAATGAACTCACCAGGATGTAGCAGGGTATGAAGGGAATACCAGGCAATTAGAAGCCCCTTCATTTTTGAGGTGATAATTAAGGAAAGGCTGCTTGATGCTGCTGCCCCTGCAAGCTACACTGCTACATTTGAGAGCAGAACCAGGGCAGTTAGTTATCTTCTGCAGAAACCCCTAGTAGCAGAGAATACAGCACCCTCTCTCCCCTGGTTGCTCTTTATGTGGCTCCCATAACCCATGGTCAACAGTAAATAAAAATACCAAGTGGGAACTTCAAGAAGAAAGAAATCCATAATTTTAAACTGTACTATTTGGAATAATGTGATGAAATCTCAGGCTATCCTAACCTACACTGTCCAGGTCAGTAATCAATCTTTTCCTGAAGTGTATATGTGGTATGGATTAACGCCTATTTCTCACTTTGTGGTTATTAAGTGACCATGGGACTGCATGTTTTAGTTCATGTGACTCTTATGAAGTAGCCTAGACACTTGGGCCATACATTGTCTCTCTTCTCATAGGACTGCACTCACTATCTCCTAGCATCACAGTGGAAGGGACAGGATACCAGTACTACAGGAAGACACTTGGAAGGAGAATGGGCTCACCTAACTTATATTACAGGGCACGGCCATGACTATTAAATACATAACCCTAACGAGCATGAAACTATATAGATCAGGCTGGCCTCAAACTCAAGAGATATGCCTGCCTCTGCCTTCCATGTACTGGGATTTAAGGCACAGACCCACAACACAAAAATGTAACACATTGACCTCCTACCCAGACCTGACAAGTGTATGCTCAAGCATACAGTCTTCAGACAGGAGACAGTGAAGAGCAAAGAGAAGGGGCTAACAAACACAGCCCAACACGAATCTGACTTAGATCTTAATTCAAATAAGCATTTTCATTTTTAGTTAGAGACAGGATTTCATTTGTAGGCTAGGCTGGATTCAAATTCACAATGTAGCTGAGGATGACAATGAGCTCCTGCCTCTTAACCCTCCCACCCCCAAATGCCCTAAATAAACTATTCTAGCACTCAGGAAGCTAAGGCAGGAAGACTATGCTGTGAGTTAAGGCCAGCTTGAGCTATAAAGACAGAATCTGTTTACAAAAAGAAAGGGAGGGGGATATGGAAACAAGTTCACAGAAATAAAACTACAACCAAGGCTGAAGAGGTGGTTCATTGTTAAAAGCACTGGTTGTTCTTGCAGAGGACCCATGTTAAGTTCCCAGTACCACATGGGGCTCACAACAGTAACTCTAGTTCCAAGAGACCTAACCCGTTTTTCTGGCCTTTGTAGGCAATAGGCACGCATGTGGTGCACAGAGATAAAACAATCATACACATAGAAAGTAAAAAATTGTTAAGGAGGGGTGCCTGACAGTACTCACTGAGACTGAAGAGGAAACAAACTCCTACCTCTAATCAAATGTTGGTCACAATCTACATAATTTTATGAAGCAAATGAGTTAGCAATCGGGGCCGAGAAGCAGAATGTGATATGACAAGCAGGAGACACAGATGTGCAACACAGAAGTGAAAGCCTGACCTTCAACCTTAGCTGCAGGTAGGAGACCTTAAGAAGAGCCATGTCACTGACCTAGACAATGACCAGCTGCTTGCTCAGAGCACAGAGACGACTCCGGATTCTAAACTCTGCTCTTGATGAAAGGAGGGGCTTCCTGAAGAGGATTCTAAAGACAGGCAAATAGGCAGACACACGCACACATATGCGCGCGCGCGCACACACACACACACACCCTCTGGTGAGCAAAACTGAAACCCAACTTGAGTGCTGCTGAGAATGCATTCATAATATGCAGAGTAACTAGGTCTTTCAGATATACATAAGAGATACTATTTTGAGTTGTAAAGTTTCGTACATTTTTTTCCCTAAAGTTAAACATAGGATCAAGCAGGTGATCTAATCTCTTCACTCTTCCATACTACAAGGAAAAAAATGAAAACATCTGTTCACAAAATTACCTGCATGCATGAAGTTTCCAGCAACTTTATTCTTTTTTAATGTATATATTGTTCTTTGAGAATTTCATGTCTATAATAATTTTGATAAAATTCACACCTCCTCCTCCCAGATCCAATCCATATCTCCCAACCCCTCTCAACTTCATGAGAAACTTTTTTTTTTTTTTAAATAAACCACCAAGTCCAACTGGAGCTGAATGGGTGTGGGGCCATCCACTAGAGCAGTTATCTCTCAGAGGCCACCTGTGCATCCTGATCTTACCTTACTGACCTGACCTTCTGTCTGACTCTCTTCTGCCAGAAGCCACCTGATAATTCCTAAGCTAAGGGTATGGGATTGTGAATCGCTTACTTTTCTGCAGTTT
>LOEQ01000739.1:404474-419854 GCA_001685075.1 Bramus lutescens | reverse complement strand
TCCCGCCCCGGAGGCATCCAGGTGTGGGCGGGGCCCGGAGTGGGTAAGAGCAGCGCCCCGGCACCAGGGATGGTCTCCGCTGGTGCTCGACGCGGAAGCGCGTTTGCAGCTGCGCTCTTTCGGGGCTGGTTGGCCCAGGAGAGGTGTGTTCCCAGCTGCAGAGCGGACTTCCTCAACTGACTGGCAGAGTGACTGACTGGTCTCCGCCCACCGAGAGGGCTCCGGACTGGAACCCTGCAACTCTGACACGCACCCGGGCGCAACATTCACTCTCCCTTCAGCAGCCTCGTCGGTTAAGCCCCTTCAGCCCTGCTCCCTTAAATCTGTACTCGAGAACACCGGGAAGAGAGTCCATGAACGTCTCTCTCCCGCTATCCGAGAGAGGTGGAGTTGAGGGGCCGGCTGACCTGGTGGGCGCTGCAGCCCTGGTGGGGGAGGGGAGAGGATGGAGCTTCAGACAAAGCCTCTAGGGTCTTTGTCCCAGGCAGACTCAGGGACGGTCCCCTCCCCCAATGGGCCCAGTGCCCTCCAGAGCAGCCCTTCTCTCCCTAAAGCGGGCCCCTGCTTTCGCATCTTGCCTGCGTCTTGGTGGGCTAAATCAAGCCAGGCCAGCCCCATTATGCTCTGTCCCAATCACAGAGAGCCGTGGAAGGAGGTTCCCATGCCCTTGGGCCATAAAGCAGCAAATGTTGAAAGTAGGAGGCTGTGGAAGAGACAAGGTGGAAGGAGCCTCTCCTGGGGGCTCACTTCTGAAGCAGAAGCAATGTCCCCCAGGGTTCACTAGTGGAGCCACCATTGGGGGGAGCCCAGAATCATGGAGATAGGCACAGCAAGATAAGGGTTCCAAGAGTTAGGTTAGGCTATCAGACACAGGCTTGCTTATGGGCTAGAGTTAGCACAGCCACGCCAGTCTCTTATCACCCTCAACTGCTCCATTAATCAGCACTGATCCCTAGGACCGCTTACATAGTTAAGGCACACATGCATACTGAATTCACTCACAGGACACCATTCCCCAGGACCTACCTATCACCACTGGCTAGGGCCGGGTTCCAGGGGTCTGATTAGTTCGGTGGACCTCCTCAGCTTAGCTGGGAGGTTTAGCCAAACATATCCAAACCCCAAACCACACTGGCACAGAATGCACTCATGGCCCTGGGCATCATCTTCCTGGAGGCTCCTAGTAACAGACACCCTCCCCCCAGGTACAGAAATCATGGCAACAGTATAGAACACTTTCCTCCCCAGACCTTCTGTGGGTTTAGGCCTCAGGTGAGTGTGTGGGAGAGTTCCTGGGTTGGAGGGACACGAATAAGGGTAACACGCAAAAGTTTAGAACCTCTCATTTTAGCTCTAGGCTGGGGTCTAGGGGACAAAGAGGAGACAACAGGGAATATATGTACACACTGTGGACATGCTTCCTGGGAGGTGACCTGCTGTCCTAGCCTGAAATATACTCTCATATGACCAGCAGTCCTAATGTCCTGTTGGGTGGACACGTGTGTTTCTCAGAGAGAATTGGCAAGCGCTTGTCTGGAATTCACTGACACACAAAGAGAGTCCCATGTGGTTCCCACACCTGGGACACAGGGCAGACCCCATCCTGCCTCTTTCCATCCCAACTCCTGACCAACATCGAGCATGGCCCCTAAGTCTTGCCAGGAGTCTGAAGATGAGCAGGTACCCCCCAGCTCCAGCAGGTATAAAGCCAGACAGCAGTGACTTAGAGTCTGCAGTTGGTACACCTATGGACACAGAGGCTCCTTCGTGTTCCCGGAGCAGTAAGCCCTACTGCACATCTACCCCAGTGGGCTGCTCTGTCAAGCAGCAGTAAGGAGGCAGGGGATGGGGCAGCCTCCTGGGTTGGGCCAGCCAAAGAGCCAGGCCTGATCAAACCTCAAGGGGCTGGAATTGCAGGTTAGCCCCTGAAACCCTGGACCCACATACCCTGAGGCTGTTATGGGAACAGAGAGAACTAGAGATCCAGGCACTTCGGTGGGCTGTCCAGAATGGCCAGAATGCCCAATACTACTACATCCTTCAGGAGGTGGCAGGGATTCCCCCCGAGCGGTCAGTAGTGAAACCCTCAGCCTAACCCAGGCCCTATCCTGTTGTAGCTCCAAGTTTCTGTGTGACGCCAATCTCAAGCACTGAACCCTATACCTGACTGCTTCAGACTTTAGTCTTTGCATGACTTGACACTCCACCATACTTTTGAATAAGTTCCTGTGCGGAAAATGTAACCCTACCGCTGAGCATGTAGACCTCTGCCCAGACCTGCTAGGGTTTACTCTGCCCTGGCCTGCTATAATATGTGCCTTCAGGGTTTGGTGGCTGTGGGGTATCCTTTATTGCTGACCTACTCTCAGGAATTCTGGCCTGCCCAAGAAGCGCTGAGATTGCTGCTCCTACCAGGAACTCCAAAAGTCAAGACAGATTCCTGCAGAACCAGGTCCAGAAGCTTACGCTGGAACTGAAAACACAGAAAGAACAAGCCCAGCTGGTAAGGGGGTAGGATTAGGGAAGGGGGCAATGCCTTGGCAGGCAGTAGCTACCCACCTGAGGCTGGCTGGAAAGGTGGGGTTGCTGGAGGCCTCTCTCACTAGCACTAGCAGGCACTCTCAATCAGGAGAAAGAACGCTTGGAGGAGAAACTGCGGCAGAACCATCGTGCAATGCCGCAGATGGAGGCTGAGCTGCAGACCTTCCAGAAGCCGTGCCTTCTACAGTTGGCTCGTTCCTCTTGGGTAGGACGCGTGATTCGGTCTCAGACTGGCAGTGTGGAGGTGAGTTTGTGCCCCTCCCTGGCTCAATACCTGTCAGGCAGCCCCCCCCTCAAAAAAAAAGCAAACCCAAAACTTCTTGGGCAGCCAGCATGCTTCTTTAGGTCTCCTGGCCTGCTTGAGAAACCTTGGGCCCTTGGGCTGTTTCCATAAGGAGGATTCATATGACCAGCAGCCTCCTCATCTAGTACACACTAAGTACTGTTAAGGTCAAAAATGAGAGAACCTGTGGGGGAAGGGTGTCCTTCCTCAAGCTCCCTGCCAGCTTCTCTATGGTTCTTTCTTGTAGGTAGTCACTGCAGAGGTCCTAAGGGACCCTACTGACTCTGCTGAGTATGTTGAGGGTCCCACTTCTAGGGAGGTAAGCAAGGTTTGCCACAGGAGGCATTCCATGTATATGATAAGGCCTCTGAAGCCCTGAAAGGTCCAAGGAGCCGCATAGCTCTTATTTCCTGCCAGGGTTTCCGGTTGGAAGATGTAGATTGGAACAGCATTGCCCGCCGATATCCCAACCTCTTCTCCAACATGAGTTTCCACACAGATGAAAAGTAACTTCCTTGGACAGGGAGTCCCCAGGGATCAGGGGCAGGGAGGACTTGGCTTGAAAGAGGTGGACCAGCTTCCATTGTATCCTTAAGTGTTCCCAGACAAGTCATGTCATCCCTTCAAACCTCAGCTCTGATGTGGAATGGGTTCAAGACAAGGGGAGGAGCTCCAAGGTCATTATTAACTCTTTTTTTAAAAAACATCATTAAATTTACCACAAGCTGGGTCTGACTCTTGAGTTCCTGGAACACAAACCAGGGTGCCCATTGCCTTGGGGAGGCTGGCTGGGGTTGGGGGCATGGGTCCTGGGTTTAGGAGCCAAAGCAGTCAATAAACGTATCATGGTTCCAGGCTGCTCCAGCCCCACCAGTCCTCTGAAATGGATACCTGGGACTCCGAGTGTACCCTCAAGCATGTGGAGAAGCCTAGCAAGATCCTGGAGTGGGGCACCTTGCCTTTGGCAAACACCAGCAGCTCAGAGGGTGCCGACTCTGACTCCAGCAGCCACCAGATAGCTCTGCATTCTGGAGCAAAGAAGGTGATAGGCCACCCACCCCAGGGAACAGACTTAGCTTCTGAGCAGATGCAGGAATGCACTAGGAGCTTCAGTGGACACACAGAAGGTGGAGTTGGCTGCCTCTCCCTTTCACCCTTTACCAACTTATCACCTCTGCCCAAAGTCCTCTCAGGTCCTTCAGCCCCCAAGGTCCAGTTGCTTCTGCTCAGATCTGAACCCTACTGTGGTTTCCCTATTATGCAGACCCCTGGTCTGGCCTCCTGGGGAACTTCCCCACTGGACTCTCTGTGTTCTCCCGCCTCTAAAGGACTCCTTTTTCCAGATCTTCATAAAAGCCGCTCACCCTCGCTTAGCAAGACTGTTCTGGAGCCCTGTGCAGACCTTCACCACCAACACACAAGGCCCCAGTTGAAGTGAGGGCTGCCCAACCATGGGCACACCAGGAAAAGCAGGGAGGGCTGCATGATGGGTGGGCTTCGTGGGTGGATGGGGCCCCTATTCCCTGCTCAGCATCCCTTTCTGGCTCCAGCCCACTTGGTTGCTGCTTGAAGATCGCTGCGGTCAGCCAGTGAGAGAAGTTCATCCGTATCCTCAATCAGTCTCAGGCAGAGACTGTTGACCTGGGCGGCTTTGTTGTGCAGCAGCTTGTGAGGGCCTACCCTGTGTGTATGTACCGCTTCCCACCTGGTATTCTGCTAGCCCCACAGCACCACATCACGGTGAGCCCTGCTGCCAGCCAATACTGCCTTGCCCTGGCCTACACTGTTCCTCACTTAGCACCCAGCCTTTTCCTAGGTGTGGGGCGAAGGAATCAGAAGGACCAAGAAGCAGCTGCCTGTGTCCTCGGGCCAGGAACCCTTCCACTTCCAATCCAGCCTAGGTTGTGTGACAGTGCTAGTCAACCCCCACGGCCAGGTCAGTGCTGGTCCCAGCCTAGGAGGAGCCCAGGGGCCGGCCTCACAGGGTTAGAGTAAGTGACATGATGGCCCTGCAGGTCCTCAGTGAGCATCAAGCTGCACCCTGCGTGACCTTGGGCTCGAAGATCTTCACCTACCACACTGACTGGTCCATTGACGGCTTCCCTCTCTCAGAGTCTGAGCCCAATACTGACTCTGGTGAAGAGCAGTTTCGTCCTTCATCCCCACACAAGGGCAGGGTGCGGGACTCTGGAGCCAGGTGTAAGAAGCCCGGGTAGGTGCAAACCCCTTATTCTGCCTCGCAAAACCCGCCTCTATTTCCTTAGGCGTCGCCTTGGACAGGACTACTACCCTGGCCCATACTATCTTGCATTACACTTGCCCTGAATTGACTAGGCTACTTCTCAGGCCCCTCCCACATCTCCAGGCCAGGTGTTCACCAGCAAAGGCACTTCCACACTGGCACTAGCGGACTGAGGACTTCGGGATCGCTTCGCCCCACCGAGACCCGGGATATCTTGCCACTCCTGAGCACCCCCAAGCTTCTTCACCCTGGGGAAGTTCCCGCACAGCAGGAAGGCGTGAAGGGTGAGACAGCGGAGCTCCTGCCTGCAATCCCTGGGTGTTCCTCAAGAGTGTGCCTGGAAGACTCCCTGGGTTGGCAGGAGCGCAGGGTCCAGGTGAGTGTTATGCTTTGGCCCCAGGTTCTCTGCTCTGCCAGTCTGTGCAGCTCTTAGGCCCCAGTGTTTTCTGCAGGTATGCCGGAAAAGCGTGGACCTAAGTTGCCCCATGGTGGCCCTGTCAGTACAGAGCACAGCTGAGAGCCGATATGGGTTCTGCTTCCTCTGCTACCCTCCCATCACTGAGGACTTGTGCCGGCGATTGTAGAGCAGCCAGGCCATGCAGGCAGTGCCAGCTGCATAATTTATTGAACCAACTGTTGCTTACAAAGTAAAGCACATTTCTGCACACCTGAGAGTCGAAAATGATTCACTTGGCTTTTACAGAGAGTATTTGGTGTCTCAAGAGAAAGGACCTGTCGCACATAGGGAAACCTGCAAATCCACCCAGAATGATTACGCCCTTTTAAGGACTAGGACAAGCAGGCTTAGAACTTGGGCCACATAGGTGACCCAGGGTCTTGGGGCATCTAAAGAGCTCAGTTCCAGCTCCAGCCATTCAGCCTTGGCCCCATCCAGGCCAAGAGATCTCAACAAGGGAGGATTACATTAAGGGAGAGAGTGGGCTGGAGGGATAGGGTTCAGGTGATGGAGGCAGTGGAGGCCTGGAAGGCAAGCTGCTGGACCTAGTGCTGGCTTTGGGTCTGGGCATCCCTGGACTCGATGGTCCAGTGCTCTCAGGGCAGTCACTGCAGCCAACCTCTCACCCAGGCCAGACCCCTCACCCAGGCCAGACCCCTCGCCCAGGCTAGGCCCCAAGCTACCCAGGACTCTAAGTCTACGCCCTCTGAAGGGCAGGTCTGCAGATCTCACCGGGGAGCTGCTGCCTGACTCAGGTGGCATTGGGTACTTTGGGGGAGAAGGGATCAGGTGAAAGCCCGGTATCCTGGAAAGCTCTAGAAAACAAGGAAGAAAACAGCATGTCAGAGAGGACCTGTCAGACAAGGTGGGGGAGTGTTAGCTGCAGCCTGGAGATGATGGCAGGCTAGGGGCAGTGCAACCCCAAGTGGAGAGGGTTTCAGTGTCCTTTTTCTGTTTCACTGTGGAGCCTACAGATGGAAGCATCCCTGTCTCTCTAACCCACATCTCTTTGCTCTGCTTCATCTGCATTCCAGAGAAAATATGGCTTTAGCCCCGTGGCTATCTCTAGAGCAGTGGTTCTCAACCTGAGGGTCACCATCCCCACAGGGGTTACATATAAGACATCTTGCATATCAGATATTTACATTATGATTCATAACTAGCAAAATTACAGTTATTAAGTAGCAAGAAAGATAATTTTATGGTTGGGGTGGTCACCACAACCTGAGGAACCATATTAAAGGGTTGCAGCATTAGGAAGTTGAGAACCACTGCTCTAAGGCAAACAAAGTGGTTGGGCTCTGGCTCTGGGTCATCTGATCTCCATTCTTGAGTATGTGTTCATCCCTGAGGGCCTGGTGGCTTCAGGCCAGTTCTTAAGCTTCTGTAATAGTATAAGGTAGATGGCTAGGATCACCAGTGCCTTCTAGGCATGACATCTGTAGCAAGAGAGCTAGACACCATTCCAGTCAACCCTTCTGCTGGTCACCTTTCTACTGCCCTTTAACCTGTGCAATTTTTGTCCACTGGGGGGGGCAGCTGTTGATCCTGCTTCACTCTCAGGGCCCTCTTCCTACCCACTGCCCCAGGCACCAGCCAGTCTACAGAGAGGCAAAAGTGTGGTTGTTTGGTCCTTCAGAGATGGCCGCTGACCACCTTTATACCTTCGATGTCTGTCCATGCCTACAGTGTGCCTTTTTAAGGCGCTGCTGGGTTAGAGTCTTTCCAACAAAGCAGCAGTCACTCTGGCTCCCTTGGAAAGGGTTTGCCTGGCTTAATTCTGCACCCCTATGCCAGCACAGGTCAGTCCTGCCTGGGTTGAAGCCACTGAAAGTTTCTAACCCTCTCTGCCTTGCTCTCCTGGTGGTTTTGTTCATCAGTTTCCCACCCCTGGATTCCTGTCAGTTTCTCCTGAGAATTGGTGTCTGCTTCTGGATACCCTTGGCGACCAGAGGCTCCCAACAGGTGCTTGCCTCTGGACTTGCTCTGTATCCTTCTTTTGTGGAATGCTTTCCTCTCTCCTTTAGCCCAGGAGCCCTCAAGGGGTCATGGTATGGAGGAGGAGCTGGGATTGACCCTCTCTCTACATTGCAAAACCTACCCACCCCCACTCCACCAAGAAGAGGACTGTCTGCCCTCCCAGAACCCGGCAAAGGAAGGGGCTGACTATATTATTCTAGTCTGAGGTGGGGACAGCCGTTCCCAGATGGGGGGTCAGATTACTCTCAGGCACTGAAGTAGTACCTGAGGCCAGGCGTGGAGGGGTTAGGGAAGTCTTGGGTCCAGTCTGGTCTTCCTGTTCTTCAGGAGCCTTCTGTGGGTCCTGAGCTGGAGCTGGAGCAAGCCTTTCCTGCTGGAACTCCACCTGCCTGTGGAGGAGAGGACTGAGGCAGGAGAAGGCAGAAGTGCAACCATGTCTGTCTCAGACCCAGTGCCAAATGGCCATCACACTGAGATGGATCTCTAGCCTTTGGCCCCTTTGGCCACCATGGGAGACCAATGTCTGCTCAGCAAAGGAAACTTCCAGCCCAGATCCCACCTGCCCCCCCCAAGACAGGGCAAAAGGTGGTAGAGTTGGCAGGGTAAGGGACACCAACCGTAGGCCAGGCTCCCTCCAGGCCCAGAGCCCAGTCATGGCCAGGTCACAGCTTTTTGTAGGGTCAGGCCTTGGGGTAGAGGGGTGGGTGGCCAGATCTGGCCTATGTGGGGGCAGCTGCTCCAGGGGTGCCCATTCCTAGGGAGGGAAAAGGCTGCTGTGGGGACCTGACCCCAGAGTGGGAGGGCCAGAGCGTGGACATGCCAGTAGTCCTGAACACTGATGTATGATGGGGGAAGCTCTGGGTAATAGTCTACCATGGAGTGAGGGCAATAGGTGATGGTCTACTTTGGGAAGGAGGGCTGTAGTCATATGTGGGGAAGGCATACCTGGTACCGGTGTCTACGCTCCCTCAGGCCTCTGGTGGGGTTCCCACAAAGAACTTGACAAGCACCTGAAGAAGAGGATGTGGCTATGCCCAGTTTGGGGTCAAGGTACTTGCCAGGTCAGCTCTGGGCCAAATAGGTTTAGTTACCATGGGTGAGGCTGCTGGAATGGTCTTCTGTGGCTGGATTCTCAGAAAGCAGACCTTCAGGCAAGGGGCCCTCAGGGACCAGCAAAGACAGAGCCCATGGTTGGGTCTCAGGCACAGGCAAGATTGGGTCAAGTTTCCGTATAGTGGTTCCATGGGAACAATCTGTCCAGGGTCAGATCCATAGATCACTGGGCTCATTATAGACAGCATATTTCAAACTCGGAGCACAGAACACAACCCTGTCACTCAAGAAGCTGTGTGACCTAGGGACTGGCCGGTGAGGGTTCCTTTTCCTTCCTGAAAGACCCTCAGGCTTATACCCTCCTCTTCTTCAACATAGGAAAGGGGAAGCCGGCTGGTGCTGTAATGGGAATATCCTGACCTGGGGTCAGTCTGCATGGTTCTGCAGACGAGGAGCTAAGGCTGGGAAAGGGAATTAAAATGCAGCCACCCATCTCTGAGAGGCCTGGGGAACTAGTGGAGGTCTTTTGCTCTGGGGTTGAGTGAAGCCTGTCCTCTTAGGGGACTGGTAGAGGCCTGTCTTCCTGGAGGGCTAGAGGTGGTCTCCTCTGGAGTCAGAGACTGGGGCATAGTATCGAGGTCCATAGTAAGTGTTTGGCATACCCAGCCGAGGGAGGAGAATGTCAAGCATGCTGCCTTCCTTGATGGCTTCCTTCACCATCAGCCAGTCCTGATTCAGCTTCTGGGAAGCAGGCAGGTTGGTGCATGTGGTGGGTATCTCATCTAGGATGTGGAGCTGGGGGATAAGCTTCTTTACCTCTGCCCTATAATTGTAGTCCTGGGGTGCCTAAACAGTAAAGGGAGGGGGACAGCAGACCTGGGTCTGGTGGGCCCTGCAGGCCAGCTGGTTGCTGGGGCTCCCTCTTCCAGACTGCTATGGTACAGGACAGAGGAGACAGGGTAGTGATACTGCCTCATCCTACTGGAGCCTATGGGTACCTTCACCCTCCAAGCCCATACATAGCCAGGGTTCAGGGATGCCCACTAATATGTGGAACTGGATTATGGGTCAATATCAAGCAGTAGCTATTAAGGTGGATAGTGCACTTGGAGCATGTGTGGCCTTTGTGGGGGTGCAAGTAGATTTACCTGCTGCAACAGAGCTTGCATATGCCTGATACCAAACAGGCTGTTTAGGCCTCCAATGACAGAAGGGATAGCTCTTAAGGAAAACAAGCTAAAAGACGCATGTGGGCCCAGAGTTTCCCGTTCTGGGTAGGGGTATCCATCCCAAATATATGCTGACTGGGTGTTCAGCACCCATACCTTGTTGGAAGGGCCAGGGTCTGGCTTCAAGCACACCAGATTCCCCTCCAGTGTGAGCGTGGCCAACCGTGGACACAGCTGCAGGTACCGCATCTGCTCCAGGTCTTCCACATTGTTGCCCTCAAGGTCCAGCACCTCCAGTTGCTCGAGCAGGCACAGTGGGCTCAGGTCTGAGATGTTGTTGTAGGAGACATAAAGTTCCTGAGGACCACATGGGGGAATCTTAGCTGGGGTCTGACTTGATCTCTGTTCCTTGTCCCCAAGTGCTACAGACTTACCTTCACTGCCAAGAAGGAGCCAATGCCATCCAAGTCAGTCAGGCCACAGCGAGCCAGCCACAGCACCTGCAGGTGGCCCAAAGAAGTGCCCAGGTCTCTGCAGAAGGCAGGCAGAGTGGTGTGATGGTTAGTCTTCAGGGTCAACTTGACTGGTTTAGAATCACTTAGGAGACATATTTGGAGCATGTGTCTGTGAAGGCATTTCCAGAAAGGTTTAACTGAGGAGGAAAGATCCACCCTGAATGTGGGTAGCATCTCCTCATGGGCAGGGATCCTGAAGAAAAAATAGGGAAAAGGAGAAAGCCATCTGATTGCTGGCACTCCCTTTTCTTTGTATTCTAGTCTGTTCAGATGTGAGCAAGCTTCCGTGTCCACAGATGTGAGCTGCTCCTGCTGTTATGTCTTCCCTGCCATGATGCTGTAACCCATAAACCATAAGCCAAAGAAACCTCTCTCCCATTAAGTTGTTTCTTGCCAGGTATTTATCCATAGAAGCAGCAATAAGTAACTACTATGAGTGATCGGTGCTGTCATGGGGTTGAGGGTTCTGTCTTTAGCCAACAAAAACCAATGCCAAACTACCACCCACTTAGGCTGCCCTCAGGTGCAGGGGTAGTTGTGCCTTTGCTTGTGATAGCTTCCAGCTGATGTGCTCCAGAGATTCCTATTCTTCTCCCTGCTCTATCACCCCAGGCAAGGTTAAAGTGTGTCCCTGGAGAGCCCATGTTTGTGGGCATAGAGGTCCCTGGCATGTAGAGGCCCCTTCTCAAACACTTGTTCAGCACTCACACCTTGTTGGAATGGCGAGGGGCCAGCCTGAGGCATACCAGATTGACCATGAGGAGCTGCCTTCAACCTGATGCCTTGACGCAGTCCTATGGGCTACTTGTACCTGCTACTTGTTGCTGTCCATCCCTGTCTGGCTTACTGTACCCATGGGGCCTCTTTTCCCTGCAGTGTACACAGATAGTGTGTTTGAGAACCTGTCCTTGCTCTTGCCTGCTGTGATGCTCTTCTTGTATCACTGAAATGCTCTTTGTCTCATAGTACAATTGCCACCTGACCTCAGGCTTCATCAACTGCTGCTATTTTTCCATGGCCCTAAGTCTTTTGGTAAGGACTCATCTACCATGTTGCCTGCCTGGGGCTTGTTTACTGCTGTTGCTCTAGGCTATATATTTTCTTTAGTCTTTGTCCTTCAGTTGCAAAGATTCATTCAGTATTTACCCTATCAGTTGCCTTAAATCACCATGTTTTCTTTTTAAAATTTGTGTGTGTGTGTGTATGTATGTGTGTGTGTGTGTGTGTGTGTATGTGTGTGTCTGTGTGAATATATAGCACATTTGTGCAGGTGCTCATGGAGGCCAGAAGACGATATCAGATCCCTTGGGGTTAGAGTAACAGATGGTGACGCGTCACCTGACATGGGTATTGGGAACTGAATCTAAGTCCTCTGAAGAGCAGGTCATCTCTCCAGCCCTCCAGCCTGCCTGAGTGTTTGAGATGATCTAACACTGTAGTCTAGGCTGACCTGGAACCTGAGGCAGTTATCCTGTTTCAGCCTCTCAATACAGGTGTGTACCATCATACTAGCAACCTCTCTCTCTCTCTCTCTCTCTCTCTCTCTCTCTCTCTCTGTGTGTGTGCGCGCACGCATGCGTGTGTATGTGTACTCATGTATATGACATCATGGCATTCATGTGGAGATTACAGGACAACTTGTTAGAACTGGTTCTCTCCTTCCTTTGTGATCCTATTAAAAGAAAATTTACTTATGTGTATGTCTATCAGAGTGTATGCCGTGTGTGAAGGTATCTTGGAAAGCCAGAAAGGCTTAGACCTCTACTATGGAGCTGGAGTTAAAGATGGTTGTGAACTCCCTGACTTGAGTGCTGGGATCCAAATTCAGATTCTTTGGGAGAGCATCAAGTGTTCTTCACTTCTCTCTCTCTCTCTCTCTCTCTCTCTCTCCCCTCTCTCTCTTTCTCCTAAACTGCCATGGGCAGTTATTTTTAGTTTTCATCATTGCTGTCTGTGGTAGGTCACATTGGTTTTCTGAGGGGTTGCCTTCACTTTGTCTTGTCCCTGAAGTGTTTTTTGTTGTTTGGCCTATTCCTTTTCAGAGCTTGCCCACTTCTTTCTTCTTGCAACCTGTAGCTCAGAAGAGTTAACATGACTGGACTGAGCTTCAAGGGAGTCAGGCAACTTCCATGTCTTTTGGTGGACCATATATCCAGCTTAAAATAGATTCTTCTTGTTGTAGAGGAATAAGTATTAGGAAATAATTAGAGTTTGCCATACTTTGTAATAATAGGAAAAATGCAAAAAGCAAAAAGCAAAGCATATACCATTCATAGAGTCTTACAACAGACACAAAGAAATGTCTACAGTTTTAAATGAACTTATCAAAAAGTTAGACTAGCCTGGTGTCTTAGTTAGGGTTTCTATTGCTGTAAAGACACACTATGGCCATGGCAACTCTTATGAAGGAAAACATTTAATTGGGGTGGTTCGCTTATAGTTCAGAGGTTCAGTCCATTATCATCATGGTAGGGAGCATGGTAGCAAGCAGGCAGACATGGTGATGGCTACATCTTGATCAGAAGCAACAGGAAGTGGACTGAGTGTAACACTGAGCATAGTTTAAGCAAAGGAGATCTCAAAGCGCACCCCCAAAGTGACACACTTCCTCCATCAAGGCATACCTATTCCAGCAAAATCACACCTCCTAATAGTGCCACTCCCTGTAGGCTTATGGGGACCAATTACATTCAAACTACCACATCTGGCTTGGTGTCATACCTGTATTCAGGAAGCTGAAGGAGACAACATCATGACCTCAGCTCAAGGCTAGCCTGGGCACCCTAGTGAGATCCGAGTCATTTAAAACAAAATGAGCTGGGTGTGGTGGATTATACCTTTAATCCCAACACTGAGGAGAGCCAGATACAGGTGGATCTCTGGGTTCAAGGACAGTCTGATTAAATTGAGGTACAGGACAGCCAGGGCTACACAGGGAAACCCTGTCTCAAAAAGCTCTGCCCCAAAAATAAAACCAAGTCAGGCACTATGGCTCACGCCTGTATTCTCAGCACTTGAGGAGTAGAAGCAGAGACAGGAAGATGAAGAACTCAAGACCACAGTCTGGAGAGAAAGCTCAGTGTGTAAGAGCACTGGCTGTTCTTCCAGCGGATGGCAGTTCAGTTCCCAACATCTACAAGGCAACTCCTGACCATCTAAAACCCCAGCCCCAGGGGATGTGATGCCCTCTTTTGGCCTCTGAGGGAACCAGGCATGCACATGGTGCATTGACATACATGCAGGCAAAATACCTACAAACATAAACAAACAAACAAATAATACAATAATAGAAAAGGAATTCTAGGCCAGGCTTGGCTATATAGCAAGTTTTAGGTCAGCCTGGGTTACTCGAGACTCTGGAAAAAGAAAAAAGCTGGAGAATTAGAACAACTGTGACAAGCACTTAGCTCAAGGAGAAGGAACAGTAACAGAAGCCAAGGAGGAAGAGTGAGGTCAGGATAAGGATGAATCTGCTACAATTAGAGAAGGATAACAGCCCAGAGTTGATTTCTAACTGGCAAGACTGATGAAGAGACAGACAGATAGATGGACAGACAGACAGACAGATAGATTGAAATTATAATGCTTCTGAAAAGACAATCAAGGTGACCATAGCAGCAATGTGAGATGATAAAAAAAAAACTAGTATGAAGGAAGCATGCATCAACAGCTTTAAGTCTTGACAAGGTTGGCATTTACAGAACAGGAAACTTGGCTCAAGGACTGGGAGGTAGCAAAGTGGGTAAAGTGCTTGCTCTGCAAGAGTGAGGAACTGAATCTGAATCCCCTGCAATCACTTAAGCTAGGCATAGCAGCCTGAACCCATAGTCTAAGCACTAGGAGGAAGCAGGCAGGGGTTCACTGGCCAGCTTACCTAGTTGAAACAGCAAGTGATGGGTTTAATAACAGACCATTCTCAAAAAATAATGTGGATAGTGATATATGAAGACAACCAGTGTTGCCTCTGGCCTCCACATGGGCCAGAGCCACCTGCATGTGTATGTGCACATACACAGACACTCCATCCCTACCATACTACCATCACCACCACCACCAATGACAACAACAAAAACCTGATTTGAAAGTAGGACTCTCTTAGTTTGAGCCAAGTTTTAAAGTATGTTATAAAACTGGTGGCAGTGGTGGCACAAGCCTTTAATCGCAGCACTTGTGAGGCAGAGGCAAGAGGATCACCATGAGTCTAAGTATAGCCTAGGTTACACAGAATTCTAGGCTAGCCTGAAGTAGCACATGCCTATGATCCCAACATCTGGGAGGTTTAGGCAGGTGCAGGAGGATCAAAGTTGGAGGACAGGGCTTGAGAGAACACTCAGAGGTTAAGAGCACTGGCTATTCTTCCAGAGTACCTGGGTTCCAGCATCCACATGGCAGCTCACAACTGTCTGTGGCTCTAGTTCCAGGGGATGCAAAGACCTCTTTCTGCCCCTACTCAGGCACCAGGCATATACCTGGTACACAGATGTACATACAGGCAAAATATCCATCCACATAAATAATAATGAAAAAATAAAAATATGATCCAGATGGCGTGGTAGTGGCACATACCTTTAAATCCCAGTACTTGGGAGGCAGAGGTAGGCAGATTTCTGACTTCAAGTCCAGCCTAGTCTACAGAGCAAGTTCCAGGTACTACACAGAGAAACCCTGTCTCAGAAAACAAAACGAAACAAAACAAAATAAACCAACAAAGAACAATCCAGTAGTGTTGACATTGGGATGCAAAGATGACCATTAAAACTCATTAAGGGGTCAGTTGTAGGGGCTGTAGAGATGGCTCAGTGGCTAAGAGCATTGGCTATTCTTCCAGGGGACTTGAATTCAATTCCTAGCACCCACATGGCATCTCACAACTGTCTGTAACTCCAGTTCCGGGGGTTCCAACATCCTCATACAGACACAAATGCAGGCAAAACACTAAATGCACATAAAATTTTAAAAAGGGGGGGTTAGGTGTGGTGATGTACCTTTTCAGTTCTAGCACTTGGGAGGCAGAGGCTGGCAGAAAAACCAATAGTGTTTCTGCCCATTCTCTTTCTTCCTCCTCTGTCCCTTCTTTCTCTCTTCCTCTCCTCTTCTCTCTTCTCCTCTCCTCTCCTCTCCTCCCCTCCCTTCCCCTCCC
>LOEQ01000739.1:369907-390044 GCA_001685075.1 Bramus lutescens | reverse complement strand
CCTTCGGAAGAGCAGGCAATGCTCTTAACAGCTGAGCCATCTCTCCAGCCCCCTGCAGTTCTGAGTTGACACAACACCAGAGCAAGAGGGGGTCCATGGAGAGAGCTGCCCTGAGCCAGGCCAGAGCGGTGACCCAGAGGCCTAGTTCTTCCTGTCCCCATAGTGTCCTATGGGTACCTGCTAGTTTTGAGCCCTTAAGTGTGGTCAGGGTGTTCATATCTGAGCCATACTGGGGGCTTGGGAGAGTCCTCAGTTGAATGGCTCTGACTTTAAGGATATTCTGGAGTGAGTCTGCTTAAGGAGAGTGTCCTTTGCCTTTTAGATGTGCAGAGCCCAGCTCCCTATTTGTGTTGGTTGTGCAGCTGAGGAAGGGTTGTTTTCCAGGGTTGGGGTGTTCCCTGATCCAAGCAGGGAGTTTCTTACCCAGACAGCACCCATTTCATCCTCAGAGTCCCCTCTGATCCAGCCCCTCTGTTCCCAGGGTGTGGAGGATGCCTTCTATACGCTAGTACGTGAGATCCGGCAGCATAAACTGAGGAAGCTGAACCCTCCCGATGAGAGTGGCCCCGGCTGCATGAGCTGCAAGTGTGTGCTGTCCTGACACCAGGTGAGGCAGGGACCAGGAGACGTCTGGGGCAGTCGCCCCAGCTAGCCAGATGAACTTCATATCCACTCTGATGTCCCTGCTCCCCCCCATCCTGCCAATCCCCCTGCCTGCGGTCAGTGGTGTCCTTTGTGCCTATCTCGGCACAGGCTCAGGACGTGGAGGTGCCGGATGCAGGGAGGAGGTGCAGACGGAAGGAAAGAGGAGGGAAGGAAGGAAGGAAGCGATGCTGGAGCCAGTCCAGTCCAGGGATGGTGGACAGAGATGACCAAGACCTTCGCATGGACAATTTGAACTGACTGTCATGAACTGTCCCTATTGCCACTGGCATCCCAGCCCTCAACCCTTATCAGTTCCCTCTGGGTGCCTATGGGGCACAGGTGGAATCACAGTAAATTATTTGATGGTCTTGACTTGTCTCTGGCTGGGAGTAGGAGGTGTAGGCCTCACAGAAGATACTGGGAACCTGGGCCTCATCATCTGCCTTGTTCTTGTTTCTGAGAAGAGGCTGGGGTGGTCAGCCTGGGACCCTGGACTGTGCGGCTCTTTCCTTCTGCCTGCCCCAGCTGTCTGTTTCCTGCAGAAAGCATTAGGCAACACAATAGTCAGGTGATACGAAAAGTGACCTATTGTCCTTTAAGTAATGGGAGGAGGGGGGCTTAAGAGTAAGGGGGTATCCCTTGTCTCCAGCAGGAAACACATTTCCTGCATTCTAGGTTCCATGAAATATAGTCCTAAGAATTGCAGAGTATAAGACCTGCCCTGCCTCAGTATCCTGGATCCCTCTGACCAATGATGGGGACTCTGGAAATAGGGCCCTAGTGTTTACTATGTGGCCTCAGGCCTCTGTCCCATCAGTGCCTAGAGCCTGGCAATCTTAACTCCTTGAGAGGGTAAAAGCTGCCTCACCAGTTCCTATCACCTCTCTGAAGTGTACACATGTTCTCAAAGTCACCTGTATGTTTGTATGTTCTTTTTTTTTTTTTTGGCTTTTTTTGAGATAGGGTTTCTCTGTGTAACAGCCCTGGCTGTCCTGTAACTACCCCTGCTGGCCTCGAACTCACAGAGATCCTCCTGCCTCTGCCCTCCAGGTGCTGGGATTAAAGGCGTGCGCCATTGCTGCCCAGCTACCTGTGTGATCTTGAGAGGCACATGACTGCCAGGTAGCTGCTCCCTTGCTCCTAAAGGGCGTGCCGTGCCCAGGGCCTCATTCTAGCACTGGTCATGGCTATAGGAGGCTCTCTCTCCTTATCCTGGTCCTCATCCTGGCTGCTGGGGCCCTTGGTGGGTGCGCTTACCCTCTCAGTTGGGTGGAATTGGGTGAACTCCCTCTTTTGGAGAACACTTACGATATAAGGGGTCTCCCATAGGCATGATGTAGGGCCTGCTGCTGAGTAGGTTGGTTAGTGGGACACCCCACTTGTACTCTTCCACAGCAGCCCAATGTTCAGCTTCTCCGTCCACGTATACTTGAGGCTCCTGAGGTATCTGGAGCTTCAGTGGCTCCTTTGGAGCTGTGTTGCTCATAGGTGGGTTGGAGACAGGGCCTGTTATGCTAGTGGTTGTTTTTGGCCCTGTTTGGGGGTTTTAGTATGCTGGGCACATTCTGGGCTATGACTGTAAGGGTGGACAGGAGCTTAGTGTTCCTGCTGGAAGCAGTAGGGTAGGAAATATGGGTGTAGAGCTTGTGAAACCTAGACTTGCCTTCCCTGGGAAGAGACCTCACACTGGAGCTAATATGGGAAGAATGTCACATTCCATCCTTCAAGACTCCACAATGGAGGCCTGAAGATACTTTAGCATTGTGTAGTTCAGCCTGAAGCAGCATGTCCTACAGAGGCTTCGGGAGGTTCTCAAAGGTACGAGTTCAACTCTGGGCTGAGCTCTGGGAAAGGTCATCGTCCATGTCCTGCCTGTGCCCAGGTCCATCTTGCTAAGGCTGCTGTGCCCTTTGTTTCTAACTCTGGTCTTGTTGTATAATAAGACCACAGCCAAAGAGAGATCCTGCCAGGAAAATACCCTCAACTCTTTTATCTGAGTATGGGGGTGGGCTTAGGGCGTGAGACAATACCTTGCACCCTATCCAGCTGACCACAGCTGGTCTGGCCCACCCTTTGTGGCTGGCTCACTCAGGGCTGGAGAGGTAACACAAATGATTGATTTGAGTGTGACCCACAGCGAGCCAAGGTCTGTCTTGGATACTTGAGAAATGACTTCCATGTATATTGAGGGCTGTTTTTATTTATTTATTTATTTATTTTTGCCATGGTCATGACCTACAACCTCATCCTCCAGAATGTAGGTATCCCAGAGCTTCAGGGGGTTTGACATCTGCAAATACAGCAGGCATGAGAGGGTGTCGCCTGTCCAGGTGAGACCAATGGCCTGCACACAACCTCTGGTTCTCTGTAGAGGTGATTCCATGAGGCTGTTAATCAGGCTTGTAGCTGCTCAGGGCTGGACTTAGCAGGTATGACCCCGGGATAAGGGGCTTGCCCGAGCCTCAGAGTTTCCCTGGTTCTCCTGAGCTGGCCGGGACTTGTGCTGTGCATTGTGTGGCAGGAAGGCAAGAGGTCTATAGCCTACTTCACCTGTTAGATACGGACTCTCCTGGCCTTCTTGGAAGCTGGGGAGCTCCTGCGACAGTCACACCCCTGGATTGGGAAAATGGCACTGTGGAGCAAGGAAGATCCCTGCCTATCTGTTCTTCGTTGCTATAACACTGCAGGGGTCCTGGACAGTTAGGGGGGTCTCCTTACTGTCCTGAGTTCCTCAGGGTCTCCTGGTCATCATGGCCCCCAAAACTCTCTATTCCAGGTCCAGCCCAGCGCCTCTGGGGATGAGGCAGGTCTCTTCACTCACTCATGCTTTTTTTGTTGTTGTTGTTGACCTCATTCTCATAAGCTGAAAGCCAAAAGGTGGTGGCTGGAACCATTTGCAGATTCCTGAGAGCCTATAACCGACAAATAGAGCTTATTCCAGAGGTGCGGAGCCATGGCTTGGGGACAGTAGCAGGTGTCTCAGGAACCTGAGGCTTCTCTTCCTCTTCCTCTGCGACCCCATTCTGCAGCTGCAGCCTCAGAGAAGGAAGGAAGAACACCCACACAAGTCCTAGCTGGACTTGCTGTCTTCCTGTGTCCTGGTTCCTGAAGGGCAGGGTAGCCTTTGAGGCAGACTATGGCAGATAGGGTTTGTGTAGCCTATTGGGCCCATGAAGCTAGTAGGGGGCAAGGACAGGGTTGGAGGTTTGTGGATGTCTCTTGGGCTCAGGATGAGGAGAGGACAACATGTTTAGGCTGATGGTGTCTCCTGGATTTTGGCCATAGATGGTGAGAGATGCAGAATGACTGACTGGAACACATCACCTGGTTTGCTTATGAACAGAGGGTTCTTGGCTGATGAGGGACGTGAGGGAGTCGTTAGACAGGTCTGGGTGCTTTGACCACAGCAGACAGTCGAGTGGTTCAGAACAAGTAGGGAAGGTGCTGTGACTGCAAATTGCCATCATTAATCAGTGTGGCTGTCACCCAGCCTGGCTGTTTGGTGCCATGGGAAGCTGTCTACTGAACTTGGACAGTATGCCACTCATTAGTGGGTTGGCAGCTGGGCCAATGCCCAAAAAGCATCTTCCTTATTGAGGACCATCATCAGGACAGTGACAACCTGGCCCATGCCCAGGCAGTGGTCCCTGCTTTCAGGAGTCAAAAGTCATTGTGGGAGAAGATCACCCAAGAGGGTTGTGATCCCTGGGAGGCTGCCAGAGGTCCCAGGGAAGTTGAATGTGCAGCCTCTGCATTTTCCCCTGACACCAGGGTTCTGGCCAGAGGACAGGGAGCCCTGCTAGGGACAGAGGCTAGAAGGAGGTCTGGAAAGTGGGTTGGGGAGGGGAGCAGCCACCTTGGGGACTGCCTGCTGGTCTTGTTCTCTTTGTTTTTTTTCAAGACAGGGTTTCTCTGTGAAACAGTCCTGGCTACTCTAGAACTCACTCCATAGACCATGCTGGCCTCGAAATCACAGAGATCCACCTGCCTCTTCCTCCCAAGTGCTGGGATTAAAGGTGTGTGCCACTACCACCCGGCCTGGTCTTGTTCTCTATTGGGGTTCAGGCACATAGCAACCTCTGACTCTCCTCAGCTGGAATAGTAACATGGCACTTTCAGGATCCAGGTTTGAGGACCAGTAGTGTCCATTGGGTATTTCAGTAGCCTGCCACGTGCTGCTTCTGGGATAGCATGTTGTAGCACTGCCACGCTTGTGGGGTTCTGGGGTGCACTCAGGAAGGAGTCAGGTCCAGGGGTGACCAGGAGCTAGAACTCCCACACCCTTTCAATCCCTGTCCTAGACCAGGAAGCCCTAGCTCCTTGCTACACCGCCGTGATCAGTTAACCCTCATTGCTGTGTCCTGCCTACATAGTGATAGAGCTGGCCTGGAGGTGACACTGCAGGACCGAGGGAGGAAATGAACCACTTCCTGTAAGAGGAAGAGAAGTAGTGCTCAAGGGAGATGAGGAAACAGACCGTTGAAGCAGCAGTGCTGATGGGACACCCATACCCGTGGTCACACAGTGTGATCCATGTCACAGGGCCCTGTATTGCCCACAGGAGACATCACAGTAGTAAGGCTGCTGCCTGAAAATGTCCATGCCCACTGATATTATGACAGTCCCTGGCAAGGAAACCCAAGCTGACTTGGGACCATGCACCAAGCATGCAGCAAGCTTCTCTGGGCACAGCTCTTTTTACTTTTGAGGGTAAACTATGTCAGGAACCCAGTGGATGAAGTTCAAGTTTCATTCTGGTTGATTTATTTTGTTGTTGGTGCACATGGTTTCAGTCTTTGGAATATATAGTCCCACCGGTTTGGACCAGAGTATAGAGCCTTCATGTGGTAGTCATCAGTTTGGCTCTTTAAGAAACCAGTGTCTTCCAAGGGGGAGGCCTAGTAGGTGTTTGATGGGGAAGCTACACACCTGGCCTCCACACTGCTGGAGTCCCTGCCCAACCTCCAGTCCGTTCCTAGTCTCCCCTCAGTACTTTCTTCTTACAGCAGGCAGTGCATGCCCTTTAATCTTGTACCCCCACTGGCAGGCCAGCTCTGTGTCACTTTATAGGTCTTTACTTGCATGTGGAGGCCCAGGAGTCCCTTGTCCTGGTGCCCTCTCTGTAGGCATCATGGAGAGTGCTTTTCACCATGTACCATTATTTGTTCCCAGTATCATTCATTCTCCTTGGGTGCCACCTAGGTCCCAGCCCCTCCTGTTTAGGGTTTTGATGCCTATGGTACCCAGCAGACAGATGTGGCTACTTTCTCACCCCACCTTCTGGACTCCTAAATCTTGCTTCAGACTCCTGCCTATCCTCCCGGGACCCATGCCCCTATCCTCTCCCTACAGGCCTTCTGGCACAGGCTGTGTCTCTGGGTTCCCCTGCTGTACTTCCTAAGAATGTTTGGCCTGTTGCTTACCCCCACCCCAAATCTGCATCATACGTTCTTTTCCGTTAATCAGGCTGGAAGAAGTCCTATCTATTTGTTTGTTTATTTGTTTGTTTGTTTAGGCTGGATCTCACTGGCTAGTTCTGGCTAGCCTAGGAATCTCCATGTAGATCATGCTGGTCTTAAACTCACAGAGATGTATCTGCTGCTGTCTCATGAGTGCTGGAATTAAAGGCATGTGCCACCATGGATAATTGAAGCTCAGTTTTAATGTTGACCTTCCAGAGACTCTTTTTGTTTCTCTCTTTTTGGTTTTTTGTTTGTTTGTTTTGTGTGTGTGTGTGTGTGTGTGTTGGTTTTGTTGTTTTATTTTCCATTTGTAAACCTCTTCCTAAATTTCAGATACCCAGGGAGGCGCCAGGGTTGGGCTACCTTGAACTATCCCTGTTTAGCGGGGAGGGCTGTACCCATGCCATTTCCTATCCTATTCCTGGTGCTGGGAGGAGAAAGCCAGGCTAACCCGGGCTAACAGGGTTTGTTCATGGCTCCTCCTGGGATTCTGCTATCCCTGCTCCTGCTCTTCCCCAGCACTGACACTTAATGTTCTTCCTTGGAAAGGTGGGGCTCAGTTCCTTATCCTAAGTGTGGGATGGGCTTGGGGACAGGCTTCTCACAAAATGAGAAACGTGGGCCTGGGAGAGATATTAGGTGGAGACATAGCAAGTATTGCTGCCACTAGGGCAGGACTAGTGTCCAGAGCATAGAATTGGCCGTGTCCTTGTCTGCTTCCCCAGTTAGTAGGAGACCTAGGCTCCTGACTGAACCTGGCTAGATACAAACATGGTGTCTGGTATTTCCCTTGGTTCTTGGCTTTCTGGATTCCTAGCAGAGGAGATCATATTTGTCCCACGTCTTCAGTAGACCCGTGGAGAAGTAGGTAGGGAGAATAATAATCCTGAGTGGCAGGCATAGGCTGAGCATGGGAGGACCAGAGTATGGGGATATTGACTCAACTCTCAGGAGAGGTCAGTCCTCCTGAAAGTGGACTTTGCCTTCCATGGTTAAAATAAGGGCTCAGATTGCAAACTTTGATTCCTCCTTTCCACCAGGTGGCACTGCTACCCTTGAACTGGGGTGGCCCAAGCTTTGGCATCAAGTTCTTCCTCATCAACGTAACACTGGAGGAATGGTAGAAACCTGGAAACCAAGACCTGTGTCCTCAGGGTCAAAACAGCGTGCTTCCCTTTCTGAGGAGCCTAGAAGTACTATGCACCTGAGAGCAGCAGGTGGTCTCAGGGCCTCTTGGCTCAGCATGTCACCCTGTGCTCGTCCTGTACTGACTCCAGCTCTTAGCTATCTGCTTGTGTCAGCATCTGTCAGTTTTGCTAGAACGTGAGAAATGACCGCATTAGCTGAGTTGTTCCTTCTTGAGGTGGCCCTAGGACACGGCTTTGCCCGCTTACTTAGAACACTGAGGCAACCAAGCTGGACAAAAGCAGGAAAGGTGCAGACCCTGGCCAGGTCATGCTGGCGGATTAATTTCATGGCACAGGACACACCTTTCTCTGGCCATGGAATCTTGAGATCCAACTGGATCTTGTCACAGGTAACGTGGTGTGGGTGTGTGTGATTCATGAGGTACCATAGTTTTCCAGGGTTTCCCCTAACTAAGTTTTGCATAGGCTTTATATCCATGGGAAACTCTCAGACAAGATTAGGGAATACAGAGGGCAACAAAAGGTACTAACTACGGAACTAGGCCAGGTATGGCTCAGTGGGAGTTGCTTGCTATCTTGCTAGAACTGGCAGGACATTCTGCCATAGGATCTTAGAAGGCAGCAGGCAGCAACTCCTGAGCTGCATAAATGGTCTTTAGGGATAGAGTCCTGCGTAGTGACCCTCCCACCAATAACTACCCATGCCCAGAACTTGCAATCACCCTGCCTCTGTGTCCTGAGTGTTAGGATTGCAGGTGCGTGCCATCATGCTCAGGTAATACAGAGTTTTGGAGACGTCCTGCAAATCTTTGATTAATTGCTGCACCAGCGCAGCCTGAATGCCAAGTCCAAGGGAAGGATGTCAGGATTAATGAAACACGCACTCTGGATTTGCAGAATCAGAAGCCTTTATTGTACTCACCAAGGGGGTTTTATACCTAACCCAGACAGGTGGGCCAACAGGATGGAGACCTCATTGCCGGATCCTCGGGTTAGGGCCAAGGCAATGCATACTCAGGAAGCAGGGTTGGTAAACTACTCTGAGAGCAGGGATCTTGCAAATTTCTCAGAAACCCAGAAGAAGAAGGGCAAGAAAGGTCACCAACAGGGGAGGTGAGTAGGAGGGCCAGGACCCCATTAGGTCCTAACAATTAATATGCTGTGTTTGTTTTCATTTAACTATTGAGATGCCAACCTTTAGTTACATTCTTACTGCTTTCTGTTCCTGCTGTCTGTTTCTAATTTCTCTGTTTCCCCTTTGTTGCAAAGCAGCAATGATAGAAGGGTGGCGCTGGGCAGCAGCCAGACCCTTGGCTCCCTGTGCTCGGGGTCAAAGCCAAGTGTGTATATTGGTTAGAAAGAGGTGACTTCATTTTGCTAGAATATGTCTGATTTATATGAAGGTGATAGCAAAGTCAGATGTATCATGGGAGCAGGGCCCAGGATGAAAGCAGTGTATACCACTTTAGTGCGTATATCTTTTATTTTTATTTGTTTTTTTGAGACAATTTCTCTGTTGCTTTGGAGCCTGTTCTAGAACTCACTTTGTAGACCAGGCTGGCCTTGAACACACAAAGATCTGCCTGTCTCTGCCTCCTGAGTGCTGGAATTTATTTTTATTTTTTGAGTTTATAGTTTGCTAGGAAACTGTGGGAAAGTGCACAAGAGCATCATGGTGGTTACAACTGAAGATGCCTGTGCTCAAAATAAGCTGGATTCACTTACCCTCTCCTGCCTTCATTTGGGTTATGTAAAATATTTTGGATGTTCTGTTTAATTTTTTAATGCTTTTAATTTTATTGTTTGTTTGTTTATTGGGGCTGTGTGTATGTGATATGCCAGTGTATGTATAAAGGTCAAAGAACAACTTGTGGGAATTGGTTTTCTCCTTCTACCAGGTTCCATGGATTGAACTCAGGTTGTCAGACTTGGCATCAAATACTTTTGCTCACTGAGTCATCCTGCCACTTCCAAGTTGTATTAAAATTATTTTTTTTACATTTACTTATTTTGTGTGGGGGTGTTGGGTGTCAGTTGTCAGTTCTCCCCTTCTACCGTGTGGAACCCAGGGATTAAGAGCAGGCCATCAGGCTTCATGGCAAGCACTGGCTGAACCACCTTGCCAGCCCCCTAACTTGTATCTTCAAAAGGGATTTCTTTTTATTTTATGTGTATAGATGTTTAGCTTGCATGTAAGAATGTGTACTACATGTGTTCATGGTGTCTGAGGAGGTCAGAAGAGGGCATCAGATCCCCAAGGACTAGAGTTACAGACAGTTGTGAGAGCTGGGCAGTGGTGGTGCATGCCTTTAAATCCTAGCCCTCGGGAGGCAGAAGCAGGCGGATCTCTGTGAGTTTGAGGCCAGCCTGGTCTACAAGAGCTAGTTCCAGGACAGGCTCCAAAACTACAGCAAAATCCTGTCTCAAAAAAAACAAAACAAACAGACAAACAAACAAAAAAAAACAACCCAGATAGTTGTGAGCTGCCATATTGGGGCTGGGAATTGAATTCAGGTCCTCTGGAAGAGCAGTCTAGTGCTCTTAACCACCGAGCCACCTCTCCAGTCCAGCAAAGTTGTGTTTTTTGATACTTCTTCATAAAAAGAGCAGTTACCCTAGGAATTCTATTTTTGCATCTCTTCTTGCAGCCATTCCTACCAAACTCAAGTCTGTGTGGCCTGACAGGGTTTCTCTGTAGTTTTGGAGCCTGTCCTGGAACTTGCTCTGTAGTCCAGGCTGGCCTCAAACTCACAGAGATCCACCTGCCTCTGGCTCCTGAGTATTGGAATTAAAGGTGTGCGCCACCACTGCCCAGCGTGGAATGAGTATCTTTTTGGGCCTAGAGAGATGGCTCATCAGTTAAAGCCTTTACTGCTCAAGTGTGAGGACTGGAATTTAAATCCCCAGAAACTCGCCTAAATTCTAGGTGGTTGTGGCATCTTTCCTCTAATTCCAGCCTCAGAAGCCAGACATGGATTTCCCAGAGCAAGATGGCCAGTGATACTAGCTATAGTCAATATCTCTCTGGGTTTGCTGAGAGATCCTGCCTCCAAGGAATAAGGTGGAAGAGCAACAGAGGATGATTCCTGACAGCAACCTCAGGCTTCCACATGCACATACACACATGTGCACACACACATGCACGCATGTGGACTCTCACATATGCAAAAACATGCATGCCTATGAACATTTCATACATACATACATGAAAATTGGGTGAAATCCCTTAGTAGGGATTTTCTAAACAAGACAATAAAAATTAGCAAAAATGGCTGAGGATACTGTTAAGTGGATAGAGTGCTTGCCTAGCATGGTTGAAGCCATCGGTCATCACAAAAAGTGAGCATGGTGACACGCACTTTAGTTTTTATTTTTTGGTTTTTCAAGACGGTTTCTCTGGGTATCCTCAGCTGCCTTAGAACTGACTTTGTAGACCATGATGGCCTCTAATTCACAGAGATCCACCTGCCTCTGCATCCTTTAATCCCAGCACTCGGGAGGCAGAGGCAGGTGGATCTTAAGTGAGTTTGAGGCCAGACTGGTTTAAAAAGTGAGCTCCAGGACAGCCAGGACACAGAGAAACCCTGTCTTGAAAAACCAAAATAGTAATAATAATAATAATGTAAAATAAAAAAAGAATTCAAGGTCATCCTTGGCTTTAGGTGCACCTAGGCCACATAAGACTTTATGTAAGAAAGAACATGAACAGGTGCCTAAAGGAAATAGGGAAGGGCCAATATGTGTATGAAAGCAGACGAACATAGCCTCTACCTCTCTCACTGGTACATGCTGAAAAGTCAGCTAGAACCACAGTGAGAGATGGCTTTATATTCTTTTATTATATTTGTGTCTGGGTGGTGGTGGCATGTGGAGCCTAGAGGCCCACTCAGGGCTGTTTTCTTCTTTCACCATTGTAGGTTCAGGGTACCAAATTCAGACTGTCTGATTCAACTGCAAGAGCCATTCATTACCCACCAAGCTAGCTTACCATCCCCTTTATTCTTTTTTTGAAACAGACTCTTACATCATATCTCAGGCTAGCCTGGGACTCACTACATAGCCCAAGCTGTCTCCTACTCCCAAATGCTGGGACAGCAGGTGTGTGCTACCATGCTCAGCTGTTTCAAGACTGAGACTGTCAGCCAGTTACTGGTGAAGGTCTACCTCAGTGGAGGATCTTTGAATGTTCTTAGGAAGGTGGAGTATAAAAGATTTTATTTATTTATTTAACGTGTGGGACTGTTTGCCTGCATGTATGTATTGTGCCAAAGCATGCCTGGTTCCCACAGAGCCCAGATGAGGGTGAACTTAATTACAGGCAGTCGTGAACCACCACGTGGGTGCTAGGAAGTGAACGCAGGTCCTGAAGAAGAGCAACAAGTGCTCTTAACCCCTGTACCATCATTTCAGTTCTGGGAAGGTGGATTCTTATGCCATTTTTGGGTGACAGGATGAGACTGATCATGCCATGTCTGACCCAACAAGGATACGAAGAAATGTGAAGTGTATTTGCTGTAGCAGAAAAAAAAATCAGATAAGCCTGGAGTAGAAATGACTAAATGTTGGCATATTTATGCAGCAGAATACCTTACAGCTATTAAAATGAATAAACTTCTATTAACATGGACAGATCTCATCCCAAATTTTATTGTTCAGAATAAGCAGCCTGCAGGAGGATGCACAGTATACATAAAAACATATTAGAGCCAGGTGTGGTGGCAGGCGGATTTCTGTAGGTCTGAGGCCAACCTGATCCAATGTCAAGTTCCATGACAGGGCTACATAGAGAGACCCTGACCCCACACCCAGGCAAATACAACAACAACAACAAACCAAAACCCAAAGTAAATCAATCAATAAAACACACACACATAGTTCACTGGGCTGGTGGGGTGGCTTGACTTTATTAATGCAAGGACCCAGGATTGGTGGTGTTCCTGAGGATGACACCAAGGCTGACCCCCGGTTTCACATGTATAGAAACATACATGTTCACATAAACACATCAACATTTTTAGGTCTTACATGTTTGAAATATGCAACAAAGCTCATGTGTGTGCCTGCCCACACACCATTTTTTTTCCCTAAAAAAATTTTCTAGTCAGGATCTCCCTACATAGCTTTGGCTTGTCTTGAACTCACAGAAATTTGCCTGTCTCTTGCCTCCCAATGGTGATATTCAAGGCCTGCATCACCATGTTTGGCCTTAATACACCAAACCTATGGAACCATGCATGGTGGAGGGATGGTGCACGCCTTTAATCCCAGCACTCGGGAGGCAGAGGCAGGCGGACCTCTGTAAATTGGAGGCCAGCTTGGGCTACATAATGAGTTCCAGAACAAATATTTTTAAAGAATATTTTTAGATTTATTTTGTGTGTATGGTTGTTTTTCATGCAATATATCTATATCTATATATATCTGTGCTTCACATGCATGCTTGGTGCCTGAGGTCAGAAGAGGGCATAGGATCCCCTGGGCCAGGAGTTACAAATTGTTGTGACCATGACCCACCATCAAACCCTCATCCTCTGGAAGAGCAAACAGTACTCCTAACCCCCGAGCCACCTCTCCAGTCCTTAACTTTAACTTTTAAAGATTTATTTCTAGCTGCACGGTGGTGCCGCACGCCTATAATCCCAGCATTTAGGAAGCAGAGGCAGGTGGATTTCTGTGAGACCAGTGTGGACTACAAAGCAAGTTCCAGGACAACCAGAGCTATTACACAGAGAAAGCCTGTCTCAGGGGAAAAATGATTTATTTCTATTGTTTGTAAACATGTGTATGTATGTGAGTTTGTGCACATGGGTGTGGGTATCTGAAGAAGCCCACCAGTGTCAGGTTCCCTGGAGCTAGGCTTTTAGGCAGTTGTGAGCGGTCTGACATGGGTGCTGGGAACCAACTTGAGTCCTCTGGAAAAGCAGTAAACACTTTGAACCACAGAGTCATCTCTCTAACCCCTTATTTTTATTTATATTTGTGTGTGTGTTTGTGCCTGTATGAATGTATGCCACATGTGTGCTTGGGAATCAGAAGACTAGGGTATGGGGCAGCTGAGCTGGAGGTACAGATGGTTGTGAGCTGCCCTCAGTGGGTGCTGGGAACTGAAGTTGGGGCCTCTGCAAGAGAAGGAAGTGCTCTTAACAGCTGAGCCATCCTATTTTTATTATCCAGCCCCTATTTTAATTATTTGTACTTGTATGCGCTAAGGTTTATTCCAGCATGTGTGTCATTCCTACCTAAGGAAAAAAAAATATAAAACTGTTTTTTAAGGAGCTGGACGGTGGTGGAGCTGGATGGTGGTGGCACACACCGTTAATCCCAGCAGCAGCAGGCACATATCTGAGTTTGAGCCCAGCCTGGTCTATAGACTGAACAGTCATGGCTATATAAAGAAACATTGTCTCAACAAAACAAAACACAAAATTGTTTTTAAGAAAGTCATTTTAAGGCCACATGCCTTTAATCCCAGCACTTGGGAGGCAGAGGCAGGCAGGCCTCTGTGAGTTCAAGGCCAACCTTGGTCTACAGAGCTAGTTCCAGTTCAGTTAGGGTTGTTATACAGAGAAACCCTGTCTCAGAAAAACAAAACAAAACAACAACAAAAAACCCAAAAAAACAAAACAAAACAACAACAAAAGTTAAAAGATGTAATAGCCCCACAGTGCTGAGGGCAGGTATGTTCTGGTTTCCTGAAGGAAATCTTTTCTCATTCCCATAATTCCACACTCCCTCTACAGCAAACATCACTCAGGCTCAGTCATCTGGAACAGCTGGTACGTGCTGCCTGGGCCTCTGTGCACCACTCATGTGTCAGGCTGTGGATCCTCTGTGGCTTTGATGAATCAGTGGAGGTAACTTCATCAATTCTTCCTAGCAGTCCCAGCTCCCTGGGAGTTGAGGTGGGTTTTCAGAGATGTGTCCCAACCTGTCCTCATACTCTGCTGCTCCAGGATAGGAAGGAACTAGGAGCCTCACGTTCAGGACACATCTTCCTTAAACGTTGCCTGACTGTGCCCACTAGAGGGAGCAAGAACCCTGCACAGGTGGCCCTCCTGGTGCTATGGTTTCACTAATCCCAAAGAGCAATGATCAAGGGAGGAGCAGCCTGTTTCATTTCTTTTCTTCCTTCTTTCCTTCCTTCCTTCCTTCCTTCCTTCCTTCCTTCCTTCCTTCCTTCCTTCCTTCCTTNAGCTCTTGTAGACCAGGCTGGCCTCAAACTCAGAGATCCGCCTGCCTCTGCCTCTGGATTGCTGGGATTAAAGGCCTGTGCCACGACCACCCGGCAGCCTGTTCAATTTCTGCGTTCTACCTGTTATATCAGCCCACACACATCTACTTCCTCAAATGATGAGAATGTAATAGATGATATAAATTTTAAAAACAAACGTTTTATGTGTGAGATGAATTTGCATACACACATACACCAGAAAAAAAGTCGGCCATGCGGTAGTGGCACGGGCCTTTAATCCCAGCACTAAGGAGGCAGAGGCAGACAGATCTGAATTGAGGCAAGCCTGGTCTATAGAGTGAGTTCAGGACAGCCAGGGCTAGAAACCCTGTCTAGAAGAACCGGGGGTGGGGTGGGAGGGACAGAAAGAAAGAAAAAAGTCCTGAGACTTTGAGCACTGGAAATAGGGATCACCTGAACTGAGATGTCCATGGACAAAATCACCATAGGGCCTCAAGTACCGAGTGTTAAAGAATGTGAACAAGCATATTCAATTTAATTTATAAAATAGTGATTACCGAGGGGAGTTGGTTTCTTCCCTCCATCATGTGGGGTCCTAGAATAGAACTAAGGTGTCAGACTTGAGAATAAGTGGCTTTACCAATTGAGCCATCACCTGTTTCTGCTGAAGTCTTTTCTCATAAAATCTTCCTGCTGTTAGGTCCTGTTCCATCACATTCATGGGCACAATGCATTTCTTTAGACCATTTTGGTCTACAACAAATCCCAGGAACAGCAGTCAAAATGCCAATGTTTTCATCTAGATCACAGGATTGATACTATTTTGCTTATGTAGCTTTGTCTATAATAATTTCTTGTAAGATAAAAAAAATCAATTTCCGGCTCTTACACAGTGGGTAGGATTTTTCTAGTATTGTACCTGAAAGCCTTTGTGTGTGTGTGTGGGGGGGTGGACTTATGGATTTGCCGAGGCTGTCAGGTCACTCAGCGCCTCTGCACTTGGAACGCTATAGTGATAGTGATGAGCAGAGACAGGCAGATTGTTGGGTCTTGTTTATTTTTTTTTTCAGTTTAGCTTCAGGTTGGGTGAGTGTGGTGGTTTGGATGAGACTGGATCCCCATAGGTTCATAAATTTGAATTCTTGGTCCCCAGTTGGGGAAACTTTTTTATTTTTAAACAGCATTCTGTTTGTATGTTTGGCTGCACAACATACACGTGAGGCTTCAGATCTCATTATAGATGAGCCACCGTGCGGTTGCTGGGAACTGAATTCAGAACCTCTAGAAGAACAACCAATGCTCTTAACCTCTGAGTCATCTCTCCAGCCTGGGGGTAGGGGTGGGGGGGTGGAGGTGGGGACTCTTTTGGAAGATTAGAACATATGGGCCTTGTTGGAGAAAGTGTGTCATTGGGAGTGGGCTTTGAGGTTGCTTTTTTATTTTTGAGACAACATTTGTCTGTGTAGCCCTGGCTGTCCTGGAACTCACTCTATCAAACTCAGAGATCTGCTTGCCTCTGCCTCCCAGGTGCTGGGATTAAAGTCATCTGCCACCACCGCCTTGGTGGGCTTTGAGGTTTCTACACCCCACCACACTGTTTCCAGTTAGGTCTCTCTGCAGGCCTGCCTGCCTGCTGCCATGCTCCCCTATGATGGTTATGAATTCACCTCTGGAGCACAAGTTAAAAGTTGGACATGGTGTCTCACAGCAGTAGAAAGACAGTGAGAGAACTTGTCGGATGGGAACAGGGTGGAATGTGACAGAGCAGGGCACTGGATAAGTATACATATACCACGCACACAAGTTAATATATAACCCAGAGGCCAGGCGTGCTGGCCACATGAGGTTTGTTCAAAAATATATCAAGCAAACTAGGCATAGTAATCTCAGAACCCAGGGAGGCTGAGGCAAAATCGACTTGACTTCGAGACCACCTTGGCTACTTAGAATTGTTTCAGTTCATCAAGAGCCTGTTTAACGAGACCTTGGTTCCGAAACAAGCAAGCATGCACGTAAACAAACCTAAAAACTCTCCAATACATTTTAACGGAATTCCGTCAAGATTTATCGTGTGGGCCAAGAGCCGGTCCCGGAATCGGCCAGCACCACTTGTCACAGGGAAGGCGTAAGCTCCAGAGCAGGCGTCAACCACCCGTGGATCAACACAGCCCACTACTGGAGATGGACTTCTCAGCGTAGGCTGGCTGGTTCCAAGCATCCTTTCCCCAGCGAAAAGTACCACGCGGTAGGCCCCGCCTCCACAATAAACCCCGCCCCCAAGCCTCGTAGGGCCTCGCCCCGCCTCGCCCACTCCAGTCCGAAGGCCGCCATCACGCCGTGTTCTACAGGCCTTCGTCATCGCAAGGTCAGTTTCACGCTCTGTCTTAAGGTTCGTGGTTACTCAGCTGTCCGTGCCCCACTCAGCCGGGGAAAAGCTGGAGCGAGCTGGGCGCTCCCGGGCAGGTCTCGAGGCGAGGAGAGACGAATGAGGAGCTGTCTGCGCACGTGGATGACGTCATCCCTGCGGTCGGCTGGGGTGGGGTCCTGGCACGTCGGTGTACGCATGCGTAGTCTTCCCTTGAGGACACCGAAACAATGGTCCGCCCAGTTAGAATTGCTTCCCTTCCCTGAACGGCGTGCCCTTCACACCCCCTAAAGCACTTCCTCGGGATTCGAGGGGTAGTGGAGGGCCTCGGTGGAGCGAGAACTGAAGTGGACGGTCGCTCGATCGTCCAAGTCCTCCGAGAACTGCGGACTCACAGTGAGGCCTGAAACAGGGAGCCTTAGGACTCCCGGACTCGAGGGAAAGTGGAAGCAGCTCCCATGGGAGGGCACGTAACTGGTTCCGCTCGCCGTGAGAGTCGCTTTGCAGACAATCAGATTTCTGCCGCAATTTATGTCATTTTGGGAGATAGAAGCAGTTATCTTTACAGGGTAGTGAAAAATCTGAAAACAGCCCACCGTAGAGATGATTGCTTCAGTCGCATAAACAGATAATTGAACGTAAAGGAAAGTTATATTGTATACATTTTTTAAAAAAAATACGTATTTTTGAGACAGAGTCTTGCTCAGGAGTCTGGCCATTGTATTTTTTTTTCTTTTTAAAAACGAAGTTTTTCTTTGTAGCCCAACCCAGCGTGGAACTCACTATGTAGCACAAACTAATCTTGAACTCATCCTGACTCTGGCTCAGCCTTTTGAATGAAGTGCTGGGATTAACGTAAAGTTGGGCTACTTCCCTGTGGTTGTACACAGATAAAGTAGGTTGTGTGTGGTGACATAGGCTTCCAAACTCATTGTGGAGGACGATGACGTTGAGGCCAGCCTTGGGTTACATACGTGGCTCAAGGTGAGCCAGGACTACATAGCAGAGCTGTCTGTATCTTTTGTTTTTGTTACTTTTTTGAGACGGTCTCACTGTGTAGACCAGGCTGGCTTTGAACTCAGATCTGCCTGCTTGGGCTTCTTGGGTAGAATGTCCTGCTGGAAGACATTTAAATTTTTTTTTAAAGATTTATTATGTGTACTATACAGTGTTCTTCCCATGTTCCTGCAGGCCAGAAGAGGGCACCAGATCTTATTACAGGTGGTTGTGAATCACCATATGGTTGCTGGGAATTGAACTCAGGACCTCAGGAAGAACAGTCAGTGCTCTTAACCACTGAGCCCCTAAAATTTTTTTAAAAATTAAAAAAAAATGTAGCAGAGCCATGTGTAGTGTGCATGCCTTTAGTCCTAGCACTCAGGAGCAGAGGCAGGTGGATCTCTGTAAATTCCAGGACAGCCTGGTTTACATAGTGAGTTCCAGGACAGCCTGAACTACATTATATAGTGAGACCCTGTCTTGAAGGAAGGCGAAACACCCAGAATTGGAATAGTTGTAAAAATACTAGTTTCTATTTGCTGTAACCAAATTGCAAATCTGTTTGTCACTTTACACTTCTGGAGAGAAGTCCAAGGGCATTAGAAGTCAAGTGTCTGTGGCTTGTTCCTCCTGGAGGCTCCAAAAGACAAATGCCTCTTTGTCCTTTCCATCCACTGTCTCTGCCACTTCCTTAAGAGGATCCTCGTGAGTACACTGGACCCAACCGTATTACTTTTCCCATACGGCGTCCAGTAAAGCTGGTGAAAATGCAGCATACCCAGCGAACCCATGCTCCTTCCTCTTCTCCCGTCTCATTCTCCCTCAGTGGAAGTGGTCTCTGTAGAAACCCTCATTTCCATGCCAGCAGCAGGAAGAGAGGTGCTCTTCACAGTTTGTCCTGAGGGCCAGGTGAGGTGCTAGAAACACTTTGTACCTGCCAGACTCATGGCTTGCCTGGAACCCTGGACCCCAAGTTGGTAGCCTTTTCCTTTGTGAGTACAGAGTGCCCATGCAAAACCACAGCTCTTGTCCTAAAGGGAATGAGAGATAGTTTATTCTGGAGTCATTTTAGCAACCATGGCCTGGGAACACATATTTAGGTTGCCCCAAATTCCGTGTTCCAACATGGAAGCAGTTTCATGGAGTTTTGTAGTTTTACAGGATAAAGACATAAATCAAGGGAAGTTTAAGTGACATTGGCAGGTACAGCAGAGAGGAGGTTACAGCAAGATGGAGGAAGCCTTCTATAGGCTCAAGATGCTCTCTGACGACTCGCCTAGCTTTTTTGGCTAGTGGAAGCCATTGGTCTGCTAAGTTGATAGGTTCTAGAAGGTTTCTATTAGTCACAGGATGTTAGTTCCAGCACAGAGATGGGCAAGGAAGGGCTGTCTCAGAAGGCTAGAACTAGCCCAAGCCCAAGCCCAAGATAAGGTAATTAGGCTCTGGAACTGCACCATTCCAGGCTCCCGGCAGCACTGAAACTCTGACCGGTCTCTGTAGATACAGCTTTTTATCAGGAACTCTTCACATCAGCAACAAGAATGGACTGACCTGACCAAAGCTTCCCTTCCAGTTGGCAGCCTTTACTTTCCCCTCATTCACACTTGCTGGTGTCTTGAGTTCTCATGGCTCTTGTAGCCAGGAAGATTAAGCTAGGTCTGTAGCGACCACTGTGCAGGATGTTAGGAAGCTGATTTCCAGTCTACCTTCTTGCCTGCCCCACTTGTCTCCCTCTTCAGGGCCCCCTGTACCAGGTCTTTTTGGGAAAACAATCCCTGATCTCCCACGCTGCTATGCTGCAGTCTCCTTTTCTTGTTTTACTTAAACCCCAGGAAGGCTGGTGTAATGGATTAAGTAAAATGCTGCCAATCCCCAAGTGGCTACAGCAGGCAGTGGGCCATGAGGCCATGCTGCAGGTCTCCAAAATGGTGGCAGGCAGTGGGCAGTGGGGTCCTGAGAGCTGTCAGTCCCAGGCAGGGATGGCACAGTTTCCCGAGTGGCTGCAGGGAGCCACCTGGTGGGCGAGAGACAGAGACATGGATAGGCATGCCGTGCAGAGTGAGGTTGGATATTTATTTAGTGGGTTATGGAGGGGGAAGGGGAGAAGGGGGAAGAGCAGAGAGACAGAGACAGAAAGGGGGAAGGGGAAAATGGGGAGAAGGGAGAGATTCAGAAGCTGCCTCCTCAAGAGAGATGGAAAAGGAAGAGACTTGGGCTGCAGGCAGAAAGGAAGATCTGCCTGCCTCAGTTATGGATGAGGGAGGTGGTGGGTGGGGCTTGTCTCTTAAAGGGACAGGACAGATCATTACAGTCCCATCTCTTTTTT
>LOEQ01000739.1:298584-310688 GCA_001685075.1 Bramus lutescens | reverse complement strand
TTTGTGTGTTGTTATTTCGGGGTATAAGCTAGCCATGCGGGAGCTGGGCGGGACAAAAAGCAGGCCTGCTCGCCTAATCACTACATCCCTGTGAACCACTGTCTGTCTGCCGTGGAGGAATGGGGCTGTCTGACTTTCCTGAAAGCCCTGAAAGAACTCCTTGGTGTTGCCACACAGACTCTGCTGGTTCTGTTGTCACTCTCTGCTCCTTTGTGACATCCTCAGCCTCACCTCCACCAGGAATGACCTATTTGCCAACTAGTTTTGGGCAGACCAGCCCCCAGCTTGGTGCAGAGTAGAGTCTTGCTGCTTTGTGTACCTGCTCAGAGTATGTAGGAGGAGAGCTACATGCTCATCTCCCCATTTCTCTCTGATCTCCAGGGTGATGAGAGCCTTCAGATCTTTGTGGGGCCAGAAGGGGACTGCTTGCCACTGATGGAAAGGGGAACTTGTAAGGTGAGGCTCATCAGACCTCCCAGGCTTGATTCCATCAACCCCTCACCTACTCTGTGTATCCTGTGCTTGGTTATGGTCCTACACCTCTTCCCATATCCATATCCTATGCTGGCTTCCTGCCCCACACCCTTTCCCATCCTGTGTCTTGCACTAGGTTCCACATCTACATTTCTCTGTCCAGTGTTCTGTTTCTATTCCATGCCTTCTTCCTCCAGCTTGAGGACTCTCATCAATGGGACTGTGTCCTGGTGGCTGATCTCCAGACCCAGAAAATCGAGAAGCAGGTGCAGAGGCAACAGCAGTTCCTGGAGAAACTCGAAAGCAAGGGCTTCCACTTTAAGGTGGGTTAGTTTGCATCAGGGGCCAAATCATGGGTCAAAGAGTCATGGGGAATGCCACATCATATGTCCCAGGAACAGGGGACAGGATAGTGGCTGTGGATGAGTTGGTTCCCCTGTGGCTCCCAAGATAATAAAGGACCAGAAGAAGGTGTTCTTTGGAATTCGTGCTGACAGTAGGATCTTTGACCTGTACCGGACTCTTCTCATGAAGCCTGAAGATCCTGGACCCAGAGCCAATCTGAGCAATATTAACTCCATCCCAGTTACCACAAGGTGAGGATGTATCCAGAGCCCAGGCAGGAGAACCCTTGCCCTGTGTCCAGGCAGAACAAGGGCCACATCCCACCTGAGGGAGGACAATACAACTCCATACAGTCTTAGCGTGGATGTCATAGAGGATCAGGCCCCACTTTTTGAGCAAGGCTCTGTGCCCCAGGATTCATTTTGTAATAGTAATAATGACAGCTTGTACCAGGTTTTTCTTTGGCCACCAACCAGCTCCCAAATTATGAGATGGAGACTTATTATTAGTTATGAATTCTCAGCCTAGCTTAGGCTCATCTCTGGCTAGTTATTTTAACTTAAATTTCTTAAGTTTCTCTTCATCTATCCTTTGCCTCTTGGCTTTTTACCTTTCGTCCCTTCTTTATATCTTATATTCAGTTTCTCATGTCTGGCTGGTGGCTGCCTGGCTTTTGGTGCCGAGCATCTCCCTTGTTCTCTTCTTTCTTCTTCCTCTTGTTCTCCCTGACACACACACCTAGATTTCTCCTCCTACTTATTCTCTCTGCCTGCCAGCCCTACCTATCCTTTCTCTGTCTAGCTGTTGACTATTTGGTTCTTTATTAGACCAATCAGGGGCCTTAGGTGGGCAACGAAACAAATGCAACAACATTTGTAAAAAATGCAGCCTAAACAATTGTAACATGCCTTTACACAGTTCAAATAATATTCCACAACAACAGCTCACTTCTTGACATCCTGTGAGAACTCCTTGTCATGGTTTTCCTTGAATCAAAGTCAACCCTGAAGTGAACAGACACCCCTTCTAGTCTCTGAGGTCTTTATCTCCCATAGATCCCTTCCTCATCAGCTCAGAATCTCCTCTCTGGACATCTGGTTCCTGGCTATCTGACAGGGACAGCATCCTGTGTCTCCAGATACCTGCTCCTCCATGAACATTCATGCACCCCTTTCTGGTCCTTCTGTGTCACCTACCCACCTCAGGCAGAGCTATCTCGGGGCTTATCTAGTTGACTTTGGCAAAGGACAGTCAGGGAATTAGGCACCAGGCAACAGAGTCCTGTGAACACAGAATTTTTTGGTACTTGGGAGGCTTGAGGGGAAATCAGAGGAGTAGAGGCATCTTGATTCAGGGCATGAGAAAGACAGACCCGCAGAGGGGCTTTCCATGTGTTCACAAGGTGACCGTATCTCAGAAACTTAACATGTGTCTGAGTATGTCTCTCCAAATGCCTGTGTAGCCTTGGGCAAGCTACCCTAACCTCTGAACGTCAGTTTTCACGTAAGGAGAAGGCTTCGTAACCATATAAGACGGCTTGTGCACATTAACACTCAGCATGTACAAGCGAGTGTGGTCAGAGGTGGGGGCTCTTGACCCTGACCTGGGAGAGATGTGGAACTCTGAGAGTAGGGGCAGGACCCTGTCCTGGGAGCCAGGCGAACCTGACCCAAGCAGGCTTTCAGGGTGACTAATGGCCTCTGGGTTCTGGTCAGTACTGCTGGGTGCCTCTTCAGAACAGAGAAGGTAGAGAACAGGGCCTTAAAAGGCAGGGTCCACTAGGCTATCATGGGGCCGTTCTGATCCTTAGATTCTTGGGTTTCAGGATCCGAATTGTGAGCTTTGTCGTCAACAACAAGGCGAAACCTGGTGGTAAGCAGAGATGGACAGGTGGCCTAGGTGGGTGCTGCTGTGGGCTGAATTCTCCTACCCTCCACTGTTCTGACTGAGGTTCCCTGTAACCCCTAGATACCTTTGAGGATCTAGTGAAAGATGGGGTTTTTGAGACCATGTTTCCTCTGCATGAGGTGAGGGGTGACAAGTTCAAAATGGGCCAGAGGATGGGAACCCGAGGTAGGAAGCCTAGTTCTCATGGCCTGTCTTCCGTGACGCAGGGGGAAAAAGAACTGAAGAGAAAATGGGCCCAATGGAGAAACATGTTCCGGAAACAACCCATTGATGACATTAGGTAAGACCACACCGAGCCGCTCACCTGTGTGCCACATCTGTGCTCAAACCAGATAACCTGTGACCCAGTAAATCCAATCCTAGGTGACAGAGTCCCCACTTACACTGATGCCAGCAGCACCCCCTCCCCAGCCTCTCTTCATATGCCCTCCCCTATCAGGTCCTGAGGCCACTGGGGAGGGTGGCCTTGATGGGGGAAGCTTTCCCACAGGAACTACTTCGGCGAGAAGGTGGCTCTGTATTTCGCCTGGCTTGGCTGGTACACCTACATGCTGGTGCCTGCTGCTGTGGTGGGACTCATCATCTTTCTGAGTGGCTTTGCCCTGTTTAATTCCAGCCAGATCAGGTAGGTGGGCTGGGGCTTGAGGCCTGCCTGCAGTTTCACTCTGGGCTAGCAATGGCTGTGGGAGCCTGCACCTGAGACTCACTGGTCTCGTCTCTTTACTCCCAGCAAAGAGATCTGTGCAGCAGACGACATCTTCATGTGCCCCCTTGGCGACAACAGTCACAGTTACCAACCACTCTCAGGAATGTGCGCTTTTGCGAAGGTTTGGTGTTACTAGAGTCTTTCCAGGGCATATGCAAGGGTTGGCACAGTATGTCCCTCTAGAAGTGGGGAAGACAAGGCACCTGGATGCACTGAAGAGCCAGGCTCTCCCTTCCCCATTGAGGACTTGCGTAGGAGGCCCAGCATGAGCCTTTCTGCTCCTCTCCTCAGCTCACTCATCTCTTTGACAACGATGGCACTGTGGTGTTTGCCATCTTCATGGCTCTGTGGGGTGAGTTACTGCTGGGCATCCCTGGAGGGTCCTAGGGCCAGCCAACCTGAGCTCTTCAGTCACCTTGGCTCACCCCAGGTGTGTGCTGTGACACTTCCCTGTGCTCACTGCAGCCACAGTGTTTCTGGAGATCTGGAAGCGGCAGCGTGCCCGTGTGGTCTTGCACTGGGACTTGTACGGATGGGATAAGGAAGAGGTAGGATTGGGCCGTTGGCATCAAGGTTCCCTGTTTCCAGTGTCCTACATAGCCCATACCTGTATCCGTGTATCTGAGGCATGTCTGGTGACCTTCCTAGGAAGAGATGGCCCTTCAGCTCATCAACTGCCCAGACTACAAGCTGAAGACCCATCACCATTCCTACCTGAGCAGCACCATCATTCTCATCCTGTCCCTGTTTATGGTACTGCTGAGAACTGTGGTCAGGGCTAGAGACCCTGCTATCCCCATCCTTCATGGCCGCCCCCCACCCTTAACAGATCTGTTTCATGATTGGCATGGCCCATGTGCTGGTTGTCTATCGTGTGGTGGCTGCTGCTCTGTTCAGCAGCATCATGGAGCACCAGGTGACGACAGTCGTGGTGGTGACCGGAGCTGTGGTGCACTATGTAATCATAGTCATCATGACCAAGGTAGAAGTCAGGCAGGGGAGCCCTGGGGGCCAACTGAACTTCTAGGTGACTCCCGCTTGGTTCCTTCTTCCCTCAGGTCAACAAATGTGTAGCCCTGAAGCTTTGTAGCTTTGGTGAGAAGAGGCAAGCCTCTCTCTGGGAGCTGGGGAGGACTTAGGGCTGAGAGTCATGGAGCTGTGATCAGATGTGGGGTGGGGACTTCCTGCTTTTCTGGGTCCTCTCACTTGAGAGGCATAGGTCACGATGTCCTATCGGTCTAGGGAAAGACAGGATGGCCATGTCTCATTCCAGAGGATCCCAGGACCTTTGCAGAGCGAGAGAGCAAGTTCACTGTCAAGTTTTTCACCCTGCAGTTCTTCGCCCACTTTTCTTCTCTCATCTACATCGCCTTCATTCTGGGCAGGTGTGTCCCCACTGTTCCATATGCCCATCCTCCATCCCGGCCCCCAGCTCCTTCAGCCTCAGCTCGCCTGGCTTGTTTCTCGCTTTTTAAAGTGGCCAGATCTTAGTTACACACCTTCGATGCCAGCACTCGGGGCAGGGTGGGGGGCAGGTGGCTTGGTTTGCGATAGGCTCGCATTCCGTATTCTCGTTCATGGCACTCCTGCTTCAGTTTTTGAGAGCTGGCATTGGAAGTGTGGCCACCGGCAGGGATGTGAAAGCAGACGCTTTTAAGCACAAAATGACACTATGGGCAGTTACCATGGGGAGTTACGGAGGTCATGTTCAACAGACCTCGTCTGGATGCATCTAAGCCTAAGAAGGTGCTCACGTGAGGCCAAGCCTGTGCACACCTAGAGTAAGGTGCCTCAGGGTACTGTCCCCTCCTGCCATTTCTTTCCTGTTTTTCTTAGGTACTTTTCTATTGCTGTGATAAAACACCAGAACCAAGGCAACTTACAAATGGCTTAAGGTTTCAGAGGTTAGAGTCCATGATGGCAGAGCAAAGGAAACCTTAGAGCTTACATATTTATTGACAACCACAAGACAGACAGACAGAGAGAGAGAAAGAGAGAGAGAGAGAGAGAGAGAGAGAGAGAGATTTGAAACCTCAAAGCCTGCTCCAGTGACATTATCTCAAACAAGGCCACACCTCCTAATCCTTCACAGTGTTACCAAATGAGGACGGAATATTCACACCTATGAGCATATGGGGGGCTTTCTCATTCAAACCAGCACATTCCACACCCTGGCCCCCTGTAGGCACAGGACCCTATCACAAGGCCAAATGTGTTCAGTTCAGTTTCAAAAGTCTCTATAGTCCTTCAGTCTCAATGCTATTTAAAGGTTCAAAGATCAAAGTCTTCTGAGACTCAGGTAATCTTAGTGCCCTGTAAAACAAAAAAGCAAATTACATACTTCCAACACACAGTGACACAGAATAAACATTACTGTTATGAAAAGGAGAAGTAGGGATAAGCAGAAGAAATACTGAGCCAGGTGGTGGTGGTGAGCACCTTTAATCCCAGCACTTGGGAGGCAGAGGCAGGCCAATCTCTTTGAGTTCAAGGCCAGCTGGTCTATGGAGCTAGCTCCAGGACAGTTAGGGCTACACAAAAGAAACCTGTCTTGAAAAACAAAACAAAAACAGAAATATTGGACAAAAGTAAGACTGAAATCCAGCAGGACAAACTCCAAATCTTGTAACTCCATGTCCACTGTCAAAGTGCTTAGATGACTCTAGCCTCCCAGCTTTGCTGCCTGCAACACACTTCTCTCCCTTGAACTGGGTCCACTCCTTGCATGTAGCTCTCCTTAACAGATATCCCATGGCTCTGGCACCTCTAACATCTCCAATACGATCTAGGCTTCATTTTCAGAGCTTCCCACAGTGGCCTCTCAGGGACTTCAGGAAGGGACTCCTCTGCCACATGCCTGGCCACAGCGACTCTCCTTAATTGTAGAAGATTACACGACCCCTTGCTTGTGTATCTTTTATGACTTTAAAGACAAAATAATGTAGATGACACTGTCAGATTTGATGACAGACTTGGGGTGAACCCTAGAACCCATAAATCACATTCATGGCAGCTTTAATTTATTGTTGGTATTTACTATTTGCTTGTTTGTTTCTTTAGTCTTCTTTTTTTTAAAGGATTTTTTTTATTTATTATGTATACAGTGTTCTATCTGTATGTATGCCTGCAGGCCAAAAGAAGGCACCAGATCTCATTACAGGTGGTTGTGAGCCACCATGTGGTTGCTGGGAATTGAACTCAGGACCTCTGGAAGGGCTCTTAAGCTCTGAGCCATCTCTCTAGCCCCTGTTTTCAAGATAGGGTTTCTTTGTTATAGCCCTGGCTATCCTGGAACTTGCTCTGTAGTCAGCTTCTTCATAGGCCTTGATTTTCTCCCTAGGATCAATGGTCACCCTGGGAAGTCCACGCGCCTGGCTGGCCTGTGGAAGCTAGAGGAGGTCAGTCTGTCCTCAGACCCCACGCCTAGTTCTTGAGTCCCTTTCCTCCTTTGAGCGCCATCCCTGACCTTCACAATGGCCCCACAGTGCCATCTCAGTGGCTGCATGATGGACCTGTTCATCCAGATGGCTATCATCATGGGGCTGAAGCAAACCCTGAGCAACTGCATTGAGTACCTGCGCCCGTGAGGACCTCTTTCTACCCCACCCCAGCCTCCTATAGTGCCTGTCCCTGTGCCCTGCCATCTTTCTGTATGTCCCACACACTCTTGGTGCCTGCAGGTGGTTTGCCCATAAATACCGCTTAATGCGGGCTTATAAACACGGCATTGAGTCCAAAGACCCAGAACTGGAGGAGTGGCAGCGTAACTACCGCATGAATCCAGTCAACACCTTCAGCCTGTTTGATGAATTCATGGAGATGAGTACGTAAAGCTCCAGTGAGCTGAACAGATGGAGTGGGTATGTAGGGTGAGAAGTGGGGGGCTGTCCTGGACCCAGGGTGACATTTCCACCCTGCAGTGATCCAGTATGGCTTCACCACCATCTTTGTGGCTGCCTTCCCACTGGCACCGCTAATGGCACTCTTCAGCAACCTTGTGGAGATCCGCCTGGACGCCATCAAGATGGTCAGACTACAGCGGCGCCTGATTCCTCGCAAGGCTAACGACATAGGTCAGAGAGCACACAAATTGTACAGTGGAGGAGAACAGTCAGGGCGCTGGGAAAAGCAACTTCCAACCCTGGGTTTTTCACCAGTCAATGCCAGGCCACCCTGAGGCAACTTGTAATCGCTGGGGCCCTTCCCCTTACTCCAGAAACATCCTAGATTTTCCAGCTATGGAGACTAAACCTCATGAGCTCAATCCCTAGAAAAAGACAGACTAGAGTACACCCAACAAGGCCCTCCCCTGAGCCTCCAGTATGTGGCTGAAGGTCTTGCAAGCTCCAAGGGGACCATGTGGAAGTGCTGGAGTCTGATCACATGGGAGGGAACAAAGAGTCCAAGGCCTCAGTCACCGGACTTTCCATAGTGGGAATGACAGATGTCAGGGAAGCAGGGTTTAGCTGCTAGATGTGGGGAGAAGCATTAGGAATAACCCCAGGCTAGGACCCAGGTTTAGGAATCCTCACTCAGGTGGGGTCCAGGAGATAAACAACTTGTTGAAGAGTTCCAGGAAGATTGGGATGGGGAAAGCTGAGTCCTTCACTGCTTATGTCAAGGAGAAGAGCGTACAGCCACACCACTTCTGTCTTAGCTGCGGATTTCCTTGTAGGTAATCTGGCCCACATGGCTACAATAGGACCGTGAATGGAGAGGTCACAAGGTTCCTTAACCAATCAGCTTCTAAGTTTTTAGGGTGGGAGCCTACCAATGACCAGGATGGGCTGTTTCACTTCACTGCTGTGGTTCAGGGACCTGGCTGCAGGTACTGGAGACCATTGGAGTCCTGGCAGTCATTGCGAATGGGATGGTCATCGCCTTCACCTCCGAGTTCATCCCCAGAATAGTCTACAAGTACCACTATGGCCCATGTGCACAGAACAGGAACTTCACAGCTGAGTAAGGCGTTAAACTGTCAAGCCCCCCTGAGACACTGGCCCTTCCTTTGGGTTAAGCCCTTGGAGTCCAGGCCTGGGGATCCTCTGGGTATATCTGGGTGCTGCCAGGGCTATCTGGAGCTGCAGTGAGGCTGCAACTTGGCTACTCCTTGAACTGTCTACATAACTCACATACCTTGGCTGGATCCCAGGAATAACTGACGGAGCCTTGGTAGGGGGAGAAGTACCAGGCCCATTTGGTAATGAGCAGGCAGTACCTAAATGGCTTGCCTGTGAAGTGATACACCTTCTGGCACAGGAACGCAGAGCACAAATGTGTCTCGCTCCCATGGCACGTACAGACTAGGGCTCTTTGAATCAGCCCTAGCAGCTTTCTTCCAGCCTGGTAGGGAAGACGGTTGGTGGCCCCTCAGCCTCTTTCACCCCTCCCCAGTGTGGCCTTGTACTTGGACAGCAGAGCTTTTCTCATGTGGGAAATGGAGGAGGCCTTCCATGGTATGCCCCCCCTCGTGCCCCCTAGATGCACAAGGTGAGTTCTCAGGAGAGGCCTCAGGCCACCAGAGTCCCACGCTTCTCTATCTCCAGCTGCCTCGAGGGCTATGTCAACCACAGCTTGTCCGTCTTCTACACCAAGCACTTCCAGGACCATGGCAAGATGGGAAGCCAAGCAAATGTGACTGTGTGCAGGTTTGGAGCCTCTTATCTCCCATAAAATGCCCTCCAAACTCCTGATTCCTGACTTTAGGGACTTCCCTATTTCAGGTACCGGGACTACCGAAACGACCGGGACTACAACTTGTCTGAGCAGTTCTGGTTCATTCTGGCCATCCGGCTGGCCTTTGTCATCCTCTTTGAGGTGGGTAGAATTGTGAGGGAGCCTAAGTAAAGGCTGGTCTCACTTTTCTTTCCCAGTCCCCAAATCCTAAACGTTCTTCTTAGCCACTTACCTGGCTGGGCCTCTCTCCTCCCTCCTCCCCCCAGCATGTCGCCTTATGCATCAAGCTCATTGCTGCATGGTTTGTGCCCGATGTGCCCCAATCAGTGAAGAATAAGGTTCTGGAGGACAAGTACCAGATACTTCGGGAGAAAATGTGGTACGGATGCAGTGGCTCATTTGGCTGGGGGCAGGTCTGTGTCTGGGGACAGGCCTGGCCTCTGACCCGTACCAACTTCATCCTTCCTGTAGCTTCAGTTCTAGGAGCACAGATGTGTAGACAACCTGGGGCAGTGGAGAAATGCTGATTTCCAGGAGCCTGGATGAGGAAGGAGTCCCCATCTCTTCAGCTTGTCTCTGTCCATGACAGTGTGTATCTGTATGTTGAGGGAGGCTGTGAAAGGGTCCATGTATATGTAGGGTCCTCGGCGATCTACATATATGTCAGTGAAAGACGATCATAGGAGGCCCTTGAATATGTGTAGGCATATTTGGGCACCCTAGGAACATACGTTATATGTTATATATGTTAATCAAGGGAGACTCTTGGATATGTAGGGGGTCACTGGAATTCTGTGTATATTTGAGGGTATTTACGATCTGCACAGATGTGCCTGTGGAGTTTGCTCTAACTTTCCTAGGGTTCAAATGTGTCACCGGCCTGACTTGAAACTCTTCAGTGTCCCTGGGTAGTACACATAGAACTTTAGGCTGCTCCTAAGATCCCACTGTAGTAAAATCAGCCCGAGTTCCACGGACCTCCTGGCTTCTGGGCCCCAGATCCTGCTCTGTGGCCTTCTACTTGGTGAGAAGCCCAGAGATTAACTTTTGCCCCCCTCCCCACTAGCTGGATCGCCACCACCGATAAAACTTTCTACAAACAAAATAAACCTGTGTGTATTGATCTCTGAGCCTCACGATGTAGATCCAGTTTCTAGGGATTATTTCTGTCCTGGGCTAGACAGAGGAAGGGTGCTCAGTATCGGGCAAGTCTGAAGTGTGGTAGTCTCCCGGCCATCTGGCTCTTCTCTGGTTTGCCTCATCTCTTAGGCACAACTTATTGAAGAATGTTCTCCTTTCCAAATATCTGGATTTTAGGGTGGCAAGTGAAGATACAAGATCAGTTATGGGTGGGGGTGGATCAAGACAGACTTACTTCCTGGACGAAAGGGAAGAAGAACGCAGGCTAGAAAAGCAGAACACCATGATGGTTGGCGGGGTGACCCATTGCTGGCTGGGCTGGCTGAGCTGGTTTGGCCACTGCCCCAAAGCCGGGAAGGTTGAAGACTGAATTCCCAACAGTCTTCCGTACTAGCTTCAGGCATAAAGCGGGACACTAGGGTCCGCCCTCGACCTGCCTGCGGGGCGGGGCTNCCGCTGGGTCTGTCGCTGCTGCGCACCTAGGCCAGATAAACGACCAATTTCCGCTCGAATCCCAGGTCTGAGGGTAGGTGGGTGACAGTGGTGACTCAGACGCGTGGAGGTGAGGAGGTGAGTAGAGGTCGTGGTTCCTGGAGTCGCTCTAGTTCTAGGGTTGGGGACCTGGGCTCACTTTGCTCCGAGGAGCCTCGGGGCCATGGTCCCGCAGGAAGTAGCTCTGAACCAGCAGCCCGGAAGCTTGAGAGCGCTGCGCCTAGTCCCCTTCCCCGGTTTTGCTCTCTTCACTCTGCCCGACGTGATCAAATAGCTTTCTTCTTGACTTCAATGGAAGCAAGCTTTGCAGAGGCGGGCCAGGGGCACAAAACCCCATCTTCACTCCCACGAGCGTAACTCAACCCCGAGCAATCTAGGACACCCTGGGCAGATTGAGGGGCTGACTGAGGCCCTGGCTTACGGGGATCCCACCAAAGCTTCCGCCTTCTGCGAGCTCCCCACTCGGTGCGCGTCCAGATTAGCTGTCGGAGCGCTTCCGCTCTCCGTGCGCGTTCCCGTCTATTACGCGTGCGTAATAGACCTGCTTGCAGCACCTGTTGGGGCCGGGGAACCAGGTCTTTTGCCACCCACAGAAGACGAAGGGCAAGTTGCGGGAGCAAGATGAATTCCGGGAATCGGTCTCCTTGAGGCCTTTTATGCACACTCCTTCCTTTAAAAAAGATATCTGGAGACCCAGCACACGCCAGCACCTGGAGCGGCACTGGTCAAGAGTTGAGTAGGAGTAAAACCCAGGCCGCGGGGACGCTGAGCAGCAGCAAAACAGACCTGCAAGAGCGGAGCGGGCTCTAGCTTCGGGGTTCGCAGCCCCAGGGTATTAACTCTTCCAATAACACAGGGTGCCGGTAGAGCTCAAGGACTGGGCCTGGCGGGAGAAGGACCTGGGCTTTCCAGGAATCTCATAAGGTGGAGGCAATGCTGAGTGCTGCGAGGGTCCAGGCTGGGGTTTAAATTCCCAGACCTGGAGGGCCTCCAAAGGACTGCAGGGACAAGTGTTTGAGGCTCTCTGGGCTTTAAGGCCAGGTTGGCCTGAGGTTGGGGTATTGGATAGAGGAATGATTCTCAGCCTTCCTAACGTTGCGATCAGTTAATACACTTCCTCATGTTATGGTGACCCCCAACCATAAAATTATTTTCATTGCTACTTTGTAATGAATTGTAATGTAAATATCTGCCTTTTCCGATGGTCTTAGGTGACCCCTTGTGAAAGGGTCGTTTGACCCCAAAAGGCATCCCAACCCTTTGGGTTGAGGGCAGGATGGAGGGTGGTAGATGTTAGCAGACAGAGGAAAGGAGAATGGTATCGACTCAAGATCCGGAGAGGGTGACAGAGACTAGGTGCGCG
>LOEQ01000739.1:263393-288178 GCA_001685075.1 Bramus lutescens | reverse complement strand
GCTTGGGAGGCTGAGCTGAGGTTCCTGGGGATGGAGGCAGATCAGAGCTCCCCCAGGGGTACCTACACAGTCCCCCCAGGGACCCTAGAAGTGCCACCTCGGAGACCCTTAACTTGAAGCCCCTTTCCTGGAGATGAACAATCAGACACTGATCTTTGTATACTGTGTTGGGACTGGCCCTTGTGACCTCCTGTTCCTAGACCCTACCAGATACTTCTGGCTCTGCCCTTCACATTACCCATCTCCCAGTCAACTCCGCAAAATTTAGGAAGATGGATATCAGGACAAGGGACTTGATTTAATGAATCATAAAGCTACAGGGTGTCCTCACATCTATACCTGGTAGCTACACCTGGCCTATCCCACTCTTCCCTCAGCCCTAAACTTTTCCCTGCGGTTTACTTCTCCCTGCAGGCTTGTCTAACTGTTCTTGTCATTTAGGTGTCAAAAGAACATACTTCTTCTAGAAGCTTCCCTGATGCTTCTCGGGCACCTGGCTTTTTCCCCTCAGCATCTCCTGGCCCAGCGCCTCCACTTAGCACACCTGAGGAAGCCAGTAGCATTGTAGAAGATCTCTGCCTCAGAGGCATTCTGCTGGATGAGGGGGGGCCCACCTGCCCCTGACAGGGGGCTTAGCACCAGGTCTGTGAGCTGCTCCAGTGTATCTCGGGCTAGACGATCCTTCAGGTGGTCACTGGAGGACAGATTCCACAGGATCCCTGCACAAGAGGAGGCCAAGGCTGTGGTTAGGACTGGCTCCCTGGGCCGTCTGTTTCCTCTGGGGATGGCGCAGAGGAGGCTCTCCACATCTGCTTCTTTTTTAAAAAGATTCATTTATTTTTTTAAATTCCATGTGTGCCCATGCATGGGTGTATCATAAGCACATGAGTACAGGTACCCGTGGAATACAGATGTGGGTGTCAGATCACCTGGAGCTGGAGTTACATGCAGTTATGAGCTGCTTGATGTAGGTGCTGGGAACAGAACGAGGGTCCCTTGGAAGAGCAGCAAACACTTATTCAGTGAGCCATCACTTTGGCTCTTGGCCCCACACTTTCTTGGCCTTACTCTAGAGATCCGCTGGAGAGGTCGTCAGGGTGACCCTTAGAAGCATGGAGCAGGAGCAGAGCAAGAGAGACAAACAAGGTGTGGGGATTTGAAGGCCTGGGAGTGGAAGTGACTGGAGAGTGCTTGGGCTATATGATGTTGTTTGGTGGTAGAGCACTTGAATGCCCTGCTTGTATGCATGAAGCCTGAGTGCCATTCCTAGCACCACAGAAAATAAGGACAAAAGCCACAGAGATAGAGTTTGACACTATAGGTGTGACACTTGTAACCCTAGAATTTAGGAAGCTAAAATAGAACAATTGCCATGAGTTGAGGCTATCCTGGGACTACATAGAAACAACAGCCAGGGACAGTGGTACATGCTTTTAATCCCAGTACTTGGGAAACACAGGGCAACCTAGTCTACATAATGAGTTCGAGGTCAGTCGGAATGACATAGTGAGACCCTGTCTCGAAAACAGACAATATACACAACAATAACAAACACCACCACCACCAAGGTCTAGGTAGAAGGATTGCCATGAGTTTATGGCCAGTGTCTTATACATAGTGAGATGGAAGCCAGTTTGGTGTGCAGAATGGGACAATACAAATGGGGTAGGGCAGGCTGGAGACATGGCTCAGTGGTTATGAGCACAGGCTGCTCTTCCAGAGGACTTGTGTTCATGTCCCAGCACCCACATGGTTGTAGCTCTAGTTCCAGGTGATCTGATGCTCTCTTCTGATCTCCCTGGGCACTGGGCATACATGTGGCCTACAGACATTCATGCAAGCAAAGCATTCACACACATAAAATAAAATAAGTAAATAAATTGAACATACATATGTCAGGGGATGGAGAAATGGCTTAGTGGATAAGAATATTTGCTGCTTTTGTAGAGGACACAGATTTGTTTCCCACTACCCACATGGCTTTTAATAACTGTGACTCTAGTTTCAGGGATTCCACTGCCCTCTTCTGACACCAAGCAAATGGTGCATATGGTAAATGAACATACATGCAGGCAAGAACTTCATATACATTAAAAATAAACGAATCTTTAAAAAATAGTAAAATAAGCCAGGCATAATGGCACATACCTTTAAAGCTAGCACTCAGGAGGCAGAGGCAGGCATAGCTCTATGAACTTGAGACTAGCCTAGTCTACATCATACCTACTATGTAGTGGGCTACATAGTGAGTTCCTGTCTCAATAAATAAGTAAATGGGCTGGCAAAGTGGCTCAGGAGGTAAAGAAGCTTTCTGATTAAGCCCAATTACTTGAGCTTGATTTCCCAGAAGCCATGGTTGAAGGAGAGAACTGACCGCCAAAGTTGTTCTCTGACCTCTACATATATGCTTGTGGCATGCATGCAGATACACAAAGTACTAATAAATAAGAGAAACAACAAAAACTCCAACAACAGCCCCCCCAAAAATTCAGTATGGGAAGGCATAAGATAAAGAGAGACTGTTGAGAATAAGGAAGGGAAAGAGGAGCAGCAGGGACAGGAGAGGAGAGAGGGCAGACAATGGGGACGGAATGAAGAGGCTGGAGGGACCAGGGTACCTGTAACATTCTTGCGTAGCTCATCATCCTGCTCTCGAAGTGTCCGCAGCAGCTCAAAAATGCCGTTCTCTTCTACCAGCGCCAGCTTGTTGTCTGCATTGTCATAAATGAGGTTGCGCATGGCACCCGTGGCATGGCGTTGCACCTCTTGGTTGGCGTGGTTAAAGAGCTTCACCAGTCTAGGCACCGCCTGAAGGCTGCGAGCCTGTGGCACATATATACAGATGTATGTGGGCATATGCAGACTGAAAATGCATGCAGGCATGTCCACATGCATGAAAATAAGTGCATATGTGTGTCGATCATCCAGATGTCACAGGTGATATATGCAAGTTTGTACATAATGTGAAAATGTATTTTGGGGTACATGTGCATGGAAATGGTGACTATACATGCTACAGGTGTATGCAGGACTGTGCGTATATGGAGGTAATCTTAAGTATACGGCGATGATGTGTATATATGTGCCACAGGTATATGTATGTAGGTGTATAAAGATGATGCAGGTATATACAAACAGGACATGACTGCCCATTCTCTGCTGAGGATATGGAGAGGAGGTTTTCCCAGACAGCCCAGTGATCAGCAAGGACGGCCATGGACCAGAGATCAGGGAGGGTTGGGGGTTGGTAAGAATTGTCATTAAGGGCATCCAGGGCCAGTGGGGCATTCATCAAGAGATAATAGGGACAGTCAGGGGGATCTGTCACCTGCTTCTTGGCTGCTGCATCACTGTAGCACCTGTGCTGGATATAAGCCGCTCCCAGCACTTGCAGGTTGGGGTCTGAGGCCATGAGGTACTTGACTGCTGAGGGCAGGTCAATGTCATCAAAGCTGTAGAACCAGAAGTTAGTCAGTGGTCAGGCAGACCTTAGGTCAGGGCCCAACTGTGGTACAGTCCCCTCCCTACTTTAAGCTCAGCTCCTCACCCACTGCTGAGCCTCTGTAGCGTGCGATGGCCTGTGTAGCTGTCCAGTCCACGTACATCTGGCAGGTGGCCCGAGTCAGCCAGGCTAAGACTGAGACTGCGCACAGATGGGGCTCGGGCCACGGGTTCCAGGCCAGGACCTGACACTGACCCAGTACCCCCACGGCTTCGGTGGCTGCTCTGAAATCTCTGCAGAGTTCGCATGGCTGGTGCACGGATGGTCCGGCTGGGTGGACCCTCAGTGGCCTCTGACCAGTCCAGGCCTCCTGCCCGGCTAGAGCCAGAGCTGGCCTGGCGCTCATAAGCATAGGCCCTGTAGGTAGAGGTGGCTGCAGGTTCCAGCTGCTCAGATACCACGCTGTAGCGGTCGTCCAGGCCCCCGGGCCCCAGCCTCAGTGAGCGTAGGGACAACGTGTCATAGTCGGCTCTGCTGGCTGCCCCACCTCGTTCATGGAAGGACACTGGCCGGGTGGGCATAGGTGGAGTGGGCTGGGCACCCCCATATCCCACAGCTCCAAAGGCACTGCCCCCATTGTGAGCAGAGCTCAGCCTCCGACTGCAGCTCAGGTCCACGGCTGAGCGGGAGGACCAGGAGGCTGGGCTGTAGGTGGGCTTGGCGATGGGACGGAAGGTCTACAGGAGGGGAGGGCACAGTGAAGGCATATCTGGGGGTATACCTGGTGCCCTCCCCTTCTGATCCAGAGCTCCCAGCCTCCCCCGTGGAGCCTCCCCCTCAGTGTGAACTCAGAGTTGACTCCCTGACTCACCGAGGTCTTGTCCCCGCTCAGGCCCTGGGATCGGGAGCTGAAGCCAGCCTGCATAGTGTGGTATTGGCCCTTGGGCATGCCTGTGGACAGGGACAGGGACATCCTGACTATGACAGAGAGCAAAGTGTTGGCTTTTCTTCTGCCTTCTGCCAGGGGTCTCTGACCACAACCCTGAGACTGACATCAGGCCCAGAGCAGGGAGGCCAGGTGGGCTTTGGGGCTAATGCTTTGCCCATGGCTCTGCCATAGCTGCAGTTTGGTTTCACCTAATCTGTTCTGGTAGGCCCCCTTTCCCTAGAACTCCAAAGTTCCTTCTCTCAAAGGAGGTCAGACAATTCATCCTGCTGACCTCTGGCCTGCCTGGAGAATGCACCAGGGTCTCCGTCAGCTGTCTAGTTCCCGCCAGAGCACAGCATCTGGCTCCCTCCAGGAAGCTGGCCCAGCCTGTCCCAACCCACAATGACCTCCATTGAGCTCCTCCTGTGTCCAGACTCCATCTGTATGACAGTCACAGGGTAGTGACACTGTACAGGCCAAGGATGCAGTCTCTCTGGGTCCATCTGCTCTGATGGACAGTGGGAAAGCCACCTGGTAGAGCCTGAGGCAGGGACCACACCTACCCTATCCAGCAGCATATTAGCTGAGGGCAGGGCGTCAGCCCAGCTCCATGGTCAGTGGACGGAAAGGTGATGAGTGGGTGGGGAAGCCGGTCAGAAGCTTGGCATGATATGTAGGTGGACGAATTGGTTTGAAGGGAGAGAGGGCGGTGAAAGAGGATTACATAGGTGGACAGAAAAGGGTAACTGGCTGAACAGAGAGAGAGTGGGTGCAGAGGTAAGAGGCAGACATGAGACCATCCAGGAAACATCATCCCAAGAGGTGGTGGTGACAGTAGGCCTGCCTCAGGTGGATCAGCCTCTGCCAGGGGTCTTCTGCTTTTGGGAAGGGCTCCCTGAGCAGAGCCACTACTACAGTATGGGTATGGGGAAGGGGCCTTCACTCCTCCTAACCCTACCCAGGGGGTGGACAGTCTGCTGTTCCCCAGAGCCACCCAGGTTAATGAAGCTTCTAGGCAGTGGCTGTTAACCCTTTGACGCTAGTGAGGGCCAGCCTAGGGGGCACACCCCAGCCTGGGGACCTTACGCCCACCCCCAAATTACTATCCTCCTCCCCCTAATTGGCAGGGTAGCCAGGTGATAATTAACCCCTCCCTTTGTCCTCCCCCATCCCCTGACCCCTGGGCATCGACTTGGCTCCCAGTAAGGCTTCTATTCAAAGATTTCGGGCAGCCCAAATTCCTGACCAGTCCTTCTGCCAGACAAGCCTCTCCCTCTGGCTAGTAGCTAGAGGCCAGATGTTATGTGGACCACTGTGAACTGAGGTCTGGACCTCTGAACAGAGGTTCATTGTAATGTCTACATTTAATTCCATTTAATTCCTGCTGTTGTAGCCTGGCAGGTAGGGAAATGATGTTTTTGAAATGACTGACTGCCTTGAGCCCAGCATGTCTGAGTGACCTTCTAACACACACACACACACACACACACACACACACAGAGAGAGAGAGAGAGAGAGAGAGAGAGAGAACAAGCCCCTGAAGAGTACCCTACAGGCTATTCTCACAAAGAGTATCTGGGTCACTCCTGGTAGGCCTAGTTCTGTAATTCCTCAGGGAACCCCTGCTCCAGACAGACCTGGGCTCTGTCCAGGGCTCTATCCAGGATTATGGCTTTCTCATACTACTGTTCTTCTCAATCCATCTAGTTAGACAGCACCTTGGCCCCTCTATCTGAGACCTCAAGTGAGCCTGTGTTCTGTGGTGATGGGAGGGGTTACCAATAGGTGTTGTTGTCCTCCTTGTTGTCTTCCCAACTTAGGGGAGTGGGTGGGCCCAGCCCGGGGACCCCTGTCCTGGCTGGGGAGGAGGGATGCCCCACCCAGGCTGCTCCTCATGCCTGCTGGGGCGGGGCGGTGACTCAGAGCAGGCCTCAGTGAGGTGAGTCAAGGCCTGAATGCCGAGCTTGTATGGCCTCTGCCCTTGGCACCGCCACCGCTGCCCTAGCCACCTCTACCTGCCACTGTCACCACTACCACCTTCATCACCCTTCTGTTGCCTCCCATGCCCCAGTTGGCCTACCTCTGGCGGTCTCGATGGCGCCATCAAGCTCAGTAGACCCATTGTGCCGCGACTGCTGGCCCAACTGCAGGAGGCGGGCTCGGACTTGCTCCTGGACTCGGGCAGCTCGAAGCCTATCAGCCTCCGGCCCCTCAGCACCTCGGCGATCCAGCTGCAGGTCCGAGGGCAGCGCCAGGGAGCAAACACCAGCCTCAGGCTGCAGGGCAGACAGCAGGAAGTTACCCTCCTGCATAGTGACAGGGGCGACTAGCCACCCCACCTGTCCTGGGCCTCTTCCCGGTCTTGTCCCTCAAGGCCCGGTTCCAGAAGTCTCTTCCTGGCTGGCTCTCTTAGACAGACGCCCGCCCAGCCCAGAGCTTGGCTGGGGGCGGGGACACCTGGGCCAGGTGGGAGGGAGGGGCCTCTGCCTGCTTAAGGTGGAATTTGGGCGGAAGAACAGGCCCAGCGTGTCCTCGAGTCACGGCCCGGCCTTCTCTCTTGTCCTATCCCAGAACGGGGCCACAGTGACTTGGGTTCTACTTGCTCTCAGCCTTCCAAGCCCAGACCAAGCCCCGTGGGTGCCAGCGCTCTAAGTACTAGAGTAGGACACGGAGCCTGTAGGGGGCCTGTCACTCCAAGCCATATGAGAAGGGGTGTCCCAGCCTGGGGGTTGGGCACTCTGTAGCATCAAAGACCAGGCAGCCTCCAAGACATCTGGGACTGGGCTTGGTGAGGTCCAGGCAGGGTTGGCATCCAGAGAGAGTTTCATGTTTATAGAGTCCTGGTAAGGATAAAGAACTTGAGAGCTGGGGTTTTAAGGGCAAAAGTAGCCCCATGATGACCCTAGACCTGGGCCTGACAACTCAGTAAGATTGACCAATGAGGTAGACAAATGTCCACCTCGTGACCTGCAAACCTAGAAATGCACTTAGACTCCACCTCTATAGAATCTTCAGAAGGGCTGCCTGGCCCTCTCTGGCACCTCTCCCCAGCTTCTGCCCCCCAGGCCTGGGGTGGGAGGCCCGTTCCCAACATATGAGTCAGGGCAGGCAGGCAGAGCCGCCCTAAGGGGTTGACTCAGAGGGGCCTAGACTCATGTCAGCACCTGCCAGGCTGGGGGGCCAGGAGGCTGAGGGGAGGGCTGGATTAGAGAAAATGGGAGGGCTGGAAATGAGGGGCATCAGCGCTTGTCCCTAGAAGGTCTCCCAAGCACCCCTGCCAGGTAGACCAGCTTGGCATCCAGGCAGATTGGGGGGTTAAAAGAAAAAGCTGGGAGAGCTAGAGTAGAGGGACAAGCTGCCTCTGCATGCCCTGTGTGCTTCCCGAAAGCATTCCTTTTCCAGAACCTAGTCCCTGGGCTCAGTCTGAGCTCTCTCTCCCACACCGGGCACTTGGCCTTGAGTCCTGGGCCCTTAAAGACATTTGCTTTCATGGGGTGACTAGGAGCAGAAGCCTGGAAGTGGGAAGTGTTCAGAGAAAACAGCATCAGGGACAAAGCCAGGGTGAGTAGGAGGGGATGGAGGATGGGAGTCAGAAGCCAGAGGTTGCTGGGGAGATAGCGTGGAAGGTGAAGCCTCTCCAGGATAGAGTCTGGCTTGGGTCTACCAGTCATGTGTGGAGGCCAGGGCTGGGCAACCTACCTTGCTTCTGGTCTGGATCCCACTGGCCCCTTGGCTCATTCTGGAGGCCACGGATGCAGGACAACTCCTCCTGGGCTCCATCCGGGTTCGAGATTCTGTAGTGGGCTCCATCAGGGCCCAGCTCCTGTGGGCAACAGCTTCTGTTTAGAGATGGTACCGTGGGGGCACCCGAGGGTGGGGTGGGAACGTTGCACACCCATCTCATCAGACCGGTTGCTTCCCTAGGAGACGTGTTTCGTGTGGAAAAATCCTGGGAGACAAGTTTGTGCGGCGCCTTGAGGCCTGGAGGCACACGCCTGATCTGAAGAGGCCCGCCCCGTATGTGCTAGGTCCACCCAGAGCCCTACAGCAGCCAGGCTTGGGGGCAGAGGGGACAGAGGTTCCAAGAGAGTGCTAAGCGGAGGGCCATAATTACACACGGCTGCAGGGGGCTTAGGTGTGGCTGTAGCCAGATAAGAAGGTACCTGGTGAGCATGAATGGCAACTAAATGGAAGGCCAGAGTCGGCTTTGGGGGTCCACTTGGCGGAGTGCTGTAGGTACCCTAGTTATGATGGGCCTCCTTAAGGACATTGGGACTGAGAGTTGTACACACCTTTTAGGGCTCAGTGTCCCTAAAAAGCTTGGAATCTGGGTACTTCCTTTAATGGCTATCTGGCTTAGGGGATCAGTAATGTTCACGGAGACTGTTCCTCTCTCAGCCCCATGTTTGGATCTGTATTTGACCCCTGTGTCCAGTGTCCCCTCAGCTGTGAGTGTCCCTCTTCCTTTTCTTGGAGAGAGGATGGAAAGGATGCAGTGGGGCTTCCAGGAGGAGGTGGACTGATGCAGAAAGTGAGTTTACTCAGGGCGTGCGGAGATGGATGGTTGCATTTCTGCTATAATCAGGCCTAGAACCTAGAACTCAGGATCATGAAGATTGATTATAAAGAGAGAGGATGGGCTGTCACCCTCTCTGCCGCTCTCCCAGTGGCTGTTACCTCCCAGAGAAGAGTGAAAATTGTGGGCGGGGCGAAGGAAGTTCCTAAATGGAGGAGGAGTGGGAGAATTTTGCACTTGAGGAAAGAGCTGGGGGAGGGACCCAGTGGGTGAGTGGGTGAGCAGGTGAGCGTATGGGCTGGGAGACTGTGGACAGCACAAGGGTGAGGGATTGGCTTACTAAGGAGTAGGATTTGAATGCCCAGAAGAGTGTTGGGATAGTAACAGCAGGATCTTCCAGCCGCAAATGTCATGAGTATGCTGGGGCACAGACAGCTTAAGGAGGTTCCTGGCGCTCATGAAGCCCGAGGGGTAGGGTGAGGGCATTGCCAGCACTGCTTTGGTATGAGTTGATGAACTAGCTGGGTGTAGTAAGCTGAGCTGAGACCCGTGGTGCACATCCTTGTGCTAGTGATGTCCAGAAGTCTGAGGTCATCATGCCTGCCCAAAGACTACCTCTTTCACAAAGCCTACCCAGACTTGCCCCATGGATGGCACTCTATGCCTTCCCAGACATTATGGTCCCCTATCCCATCCTGGGCCCGTGGCTGTGCTGGTTTCATCATCACTGCCCATGCTCCAATCTCAGACTTACACCCCGAGGGTGGAAGTTAGCTGAGGAGTTCCAGTCCAGGTCACCAACATGTGTGGGAACATGTCCACCTGCCTGTCAGTCCATCCACATTAATCCATTCATTGTTCAAGTTCATCTTATCCTGTGCACCAGGCATTTCTGGGAGAGGCTCGTGTGATACCCAGGACTCCCGGCCTTGCAGCGATGACAGCAGTGCAGTCTGTGGCAGAGCAAAGTACCAAAGACATCAGTATGGTAATAAGGTAAAAAATGGGAGGTCCTGTGCTTGTGCACATGTGTGCGCATGTATGTGTGTGTGCATGTGTGCATGAGTGTGTGTGTGTGTGTTTGTGTGTGTGTGCAGTTAGCCTTTGCAGGGAAGGAATTTGGAGAGAAAAGATGCTGGTGGCATCCTGCAGAAGGTGTGGTGATGGGAAATACTGCTGCATGGCAGTGAGTTGTCCCTAGAGTGTGGCTAATGCTGGCCCCTGAATGATGATGTGCCAGGCAGGGTGATGAATTCTTTGTTCATACTCTGCCCTTAATCTCACAGGAACTCCAGGAGAGTGAAGCTATGACTACCTCCGCTTATAGATGGTGAAACTGAGGCTCCATAAGGTTAAATGAGTTTCCATAAAGTGCATAAATTGTACAGCAAGTCAGAATCTGTTTCAGGGTTTCTCTGTGTAGCCCTGGCTGGCTTAGAACTCTCTATGTAGACCAGGCTGGCTTTGAACTCAGAGAAATCTTCCTGCCTCTGCTTCCTTAAAGATGAGAATAAAGACATGTGCCATCACATGCAGCATCTAGAGACATTTCTAACTTTGAGTAGCAGCAGAATGGGGGTGATCAGGGTGTGGCTCACTGACCAAATGGGGTCTTGGTAGATTTGTTGATAGTCATCTCCGTCTGGGCCACTTCCTGGACACTTCCTCCAAGGGGACAGTCTGTTTCTCTTAGTAGTGGTGTTTTAGTTTGTCTTGAAGACGCTTCTCTGGTTCTGTGAGTCCCCTCCTGAGGCTACTGCTTCTATGGAGCTCTTGACTAGCCCTAGTGCTCACCCGTGGCTCACTTTGAGACAGGGTCTCTTTACACACCCTGGCTGTCCTGGTCTTACTATGTAGACCAAGCGAGATCCACCTGCCTGTCTTCAGAGTGCTGGGACTAAAGGCATGCACTACCATGCCCAACCACTTGAGGCTCTCTCGTCTAGATAGGATTTATCAGAGATCTTGCTGAGTTCCACAGCGGGCTACCTCCCAGGTTAGCAGAGCCTTCCACCATCCTGCCTTTTCCAGGTCTCCCTGGAAATCAGCCGCTTTATTTGCATATGTACTCATCACTCAGGGTTTCCTTTGACTCTGGCCTTTATTTAGGGAACTTTGGGGAAGTTTTCATTTGTTTTATCACATACTTTTTTCCCCTGTCACCTTGTGTGGTTTCCCTATTTGTGCTTTGTCAACTACTGTCTTTTCCTGGGCCACTTTTGTCGCTTTCTTTTTTCTTTTTTTTTCTTTGCTGGTTTTTTGAGACAGGGTTCACTGAAATTTTTGGAGCTTGTCCTGGAACTAGGCTGGACTCGAACTCACAGAAATCCGCCTGCCTCTGCCTCCCGAGTGCTGGGATTAAAGGCATGCGCCACCACCACCCGGCTTGTTCTTTTCTATATTTGAGGCAGGATCTTATTATAGAGTTCTAGTTGGTTAGAACTCACTCTGTAGACCAGGCTGGCTTCTAACTTGTGGTCATTCTCCTGCCTCAGCCTCCCAAATCCTGGAATTACAACTGTGTGCTACTATGTCTGGTTCTTTATCTGTGTTATTTAGCATTCCATTCTGTATGATGTTCGTTTGTTCTTTCTTATTTTGGTTTTTTGGGATGAGGTTTCTCTGTGTCACCATTCTAGCTGTCCTGAAACTCACTCTGTAGACCAGGCTGGCCTTGAACTCACACAGATCTGCCTGTCTCTACCTCCTGAATGCTGGGATTAAAGACGTGTGCCATCACTGCCCAGATGTTCTTCCTTTCTGTTTTAATTGATAGTTTTGTGTGGGTTCTGGGGATAATTTTCAGGGATTTTTTGTATGCCAGTGAAAGATTCTACCACTCAGTTAGATCCCAAATACTAAAGTGGCTTTTATTTCTGCAAAGATCTTATTTAACTTTTTAAATGTTTCTACCTAAGTGCCAGCCATAATTTCTATATCCATTGTTTTCATCATCAATTTTCTAAAATTTCCTCAAATATTTGCTTGTTCTCCCTGTCCCCAGAAGGCCAGGAAGGCCTTTGCAGGATTGCTTGTCCTGCCTACCACAAATGCAGTATTGCTCAGATGTGCTACTTTCTTTTCTGGGCTTATTCCTTACAATACTTGTCTTTAACTGACCCTATGATGTCAGACATTGTACTAGCGTGTCTGTTTGGTACCCAACAGCACCACCCACTACTGGCTAGAATGTAAGTCCTCCAAGGAGGAGTCCTGCCCTCTGGCTGGTGCTCATTGAAAACACCTTAACATATCAGGGCAAGGTGGCTCACACCTTTGGTCCTAGCACTGGGAGGCAGAGGTCAGCCTGGCCTACATGGTGAGAATGAGGACAGTCAGTCAGGGCTATGTAGAGAGACCCTGGGTGGGGGTAGGGAATGAGAAAGAGAGTGAAAGAGAGAGAGAGAGAGAGAGAGAGAGAGAGAGAGAGNGAGAGAGAGAGAGAGAGAGAGAGAGAGAGAGGGAGAGAGAGAGAGAGAGAGAGACTCCTTGATGTATTGATGTGAATTTATGGTGTGTGTATAGCCTGCTGGCACAGACTTCTAAGATTAATTGGCTTCACTTCCCTTTTACTTACAGCTTTTTCCCTTTCCTTATCTTTTAAGAATATCTTTTATCTTCTCTTTTTTCTTGATATAGGGTTTCTCAGTGTAGCCTTGGCTGTCCTGTTTACTCGCTAGTAAACCAGGCTGGCCTTGAACTCAGAGATCCACCTGCCTCTGCCTCCCAAGTGCTGGGATTAAAGGTGTGCTCCACCACTGGGGCCAACAATGTTTCTTTCTTGGTATTCTCCACCCCACTTTCACACAGTCTTGCTAAATAGTCAATGTTGGCCTCAAACCTGAGATCTTCCTGCTTAGTCTCCTGAGTGATGGGGCTTGCATGCATGCATTGTCATACCGGTTTGGTTTTTGTTGTTGTGCTGTTTTAATTTTAAAGGGTTTTATTTTTATTTTTTTGAATGTGTGTATGCCATCTGTGTGCTGGTGTTCACAAAGACCAGAGAACATTGGGTCCCCCGGATCTGAAAGTTACAGAAAATTGTGAACTGCCTGATATGAATGCCAGGTTCTAACTCAGGTTCTCTGGAAGAGCAGCAGTGCCTAAGTGCTGAGCTGTCTTTCCAGCTCACGTTTTGTGTGCATGTGCTCATGAGTGTGCATGTATTGTACCACGTGTGTGCAGGTCTGGTGTGTGTGTAGATCAGAAGAGGGTGTTGGATCCCTTGGGACTGGAGTCCTGGACGGCTGGGAGGCACCATGCAAGCTGGGAACTGAATTCTAGCTTCTGCAAGAGCAGATTTGCCGAGCCAGCTCTCATTTTTTTTTCAAAAGAGGAGGTTCTTTTCTTTAACTTAACTTGCAGTATTTCTTTTTATGTGGGTCCTCAGGTCATCAGATTCAGCTGCTGATTCATCCTGCCAGCCCAGGTAGCATGCCGCCTTCTTTTTTATTTTTTGAGATAGGGTCTCATGTATTTGGGCCACAGAGATATTACATTCTCCCAAATGCTGGGATTAAAGGTGTATGCCACCACGTCTGGCTTGTAGCATATTTTCTTTTAATTTTTTAAGGTTTAATACACACACACACATACACACACACATATATGATGAGTGTTTTGCCTACACATATGTTTGTGTCCCAGGTGACCTATCAATAGGGTGTTGGATCCCTGGGACCGGGGTTAGGTTTAATTGTGAGATACCATGTGGGTGCTGGAAACTAACCCCAAGTCCTCTGCAAGAGCAGCGAGTGCTCTTAGCCACTGAGCCATCTCTTCAGCCCCTAGAACACGTATTCTTAAATGCTTTTCTCGTAAAACATCTGTAAGTAGGGGCACTTCATCTGAACTAGACATAGAGAAGGCAATGTGGGTAACTGGGGGCTCTGGCGTGTCTGCTCTGGTTGTGTGGGTCCTCCCCTGTGGAGTGACAGCTAAAGGTCATGCTAGAGATTTGGTGTCTCCACATATGCTGGGTCAGCGACAGTTCCTGTGTGGGAAGGTCTCATAGCAATGTCTGTTCTGAGCAGCCAGGCTCCACAGAAACCAGGTGGAAACACAGAAGCTAAAGGCAGGAAGTGGGTGTGGGAGGGGAGGATGCATTGCCCACAGCCGCTCTGGTAACCAGGGCTTTGCCTCACAAGAGAAGAGTCACAGAGAACAAGTCAGAACTAAAAAAAATATTTCATTTCATTCTGAATAAAAAACAGAACAGACAGAACTCTTGTAAATTCTGAAAACAATGTCATTGCTACGGAAAATTTCACAGAAATCATCAGGGAGTATGGGAACCAAGGTACCAGCCCTGCCATGAAGGCTGCCTATCCGGAGTCACAGAGGAGGCGTTAAGGGGCCAGCACAGGTGGTGGCAGAGCCTGAATCAGGCACAGGGTGCAGCTTCTAGCTGCTGCCTCAGAACCCAGTGACGGCGAGGGCTGCCGGGTCTTCAGGATCGTTGCGTGCGGGCCCCTTTGCGACTGTGTGTGGCCCACATGCCCCGCTTTGAATGGTAGTGGTGGTAGAAGTGCCGTAGTCGAAGCCTCTCCACCTCCAGCCCTGCCTGCAGGACCCTGGGATGGGTGGGTGGCAATGTCAGAGCCCTAGTTCTCTGCTGGGGCTCAAGGCTGCCCTGAGACTGGAGAAGCCTGGGCGTGGGAAGGGTTCTTGGGAGTGGGGCAGGTGGGTTTTGTGATCCTGTCAGGGTCAGTTTAGCAGGAAGGCCCCTGTGGGGCCCTCCCATTGGGGGAAGAGGAGATGCCTCAGTGTGAGGTAGGGGAGGGCAGTCACCTGTCCAGAAGTTCCCAGTCCTCGCCTCCCCATTGGTCACGGAACTCCTCAGTGTTCATGCCTCCTACCCGGTCAAAGTCTGACTTAAAGATCCCGAAGAGGCCGAATCCGTTCACTTCCCAGTAACCTTGAGGTGGGGAGGGTGACCATCAGGTAGTGGTTCTTAACATTCTCTCCCCAAGGAGGACTGGAGGACCTCAGAAGGAATTGCAAGAAGCCTCCTTATTTTGGAGACTCTTAGAGGGGTTGGTATTTGATCATAATCCACAAACTCATACGTCCACAGAAGAAGGGTCTTATGAACTCTGCATGACCTGCACTTCTGGGTCCTATGAGGTATTGCTAGGGTTCTAGGCTTACCCAGGAGGTTAGGCTTGGATTTTTGCCCTGATGGTTTTGAGAAACTGGAGTTCCTGGGGAACACGAAGGTTCTTACCGTGTGGGTCCCAAGGTGAACTCCCACAGCCCAGACGCATGACCACAGGGGCGAAGGCCAGCTTGCCCTCCACACAGTGCTTGCGGATGCTGTCCAGGATGTTAGGCGGGAAGTGGATGTGCAGGTCACAGAGGAAAACGATGCTGCTGGGGTCCTGTAGGTTGGGAGGTCTGAGCCCTGCCCACCTCCCCAAGGTGAGATCAGCACCCTCATTCCTCTCCCCTAAGCCCTTGACTGGCCCACAGACCTCCACTGCATCCACTCCAGTTTGCAGGCCTGCAGAGCGTTCAAAGTTGCCAGTTCGTCTCAGGTACTGGTACCTGGGGAAATGAAGGAATCACAGGAATCAAGGGTAGATGGTATCAGGACAACCCACCTCCCACAAAAGGAAAGATCTTTGACCTCACTAGGTGCTGGTGGTAATCATCATTACCGAGGTAGCTTAGCTGCACGCAAGGCCCGCTCCACATCCATGTCCTCGCTCTCAAAGTCCACTAAGATGATATTGAAGTGCGAGTCCCCCGTATGCACATGCAGCGCGGTCATATCGGACAGGAACTGCACTACCCAGCGAGCCTGATTCTTTACTGAAAGAGGGGGTGCCACTGAGCTAGCATAACTGGACAGCATGGTTTCCCATTTGGAAGATCCCCTTCAGTCACCCATGCCCATGGCATTAGCCTCTCCCCTCCCCCCTTGAAGCGCACATACCTGGCACAATGAAGTGAACCATGACATCCTGTCGCCAAGCCAGATGCAATGGCCGGCAGAGCTCTGGGCGACTGTCTGGTTGGATCGAGGAGGCAGGAGGGGGCTCAGGACTTCCTCCATCCTCGTCCCCAATGCGGGCTCCAGGCAATCGCAGGAAGACATATTCTGATAGGCGCTGGCGGCCGCCTCCGCGCTCTTGCAATTCCAATTCCAGGAGGAAGCGGCTTCCTCGTGCGGAGTCACGGCGCTTCTCCACGTTCACGATGCGCAGAAGCGAGAAGCGCCTGCAAGGCAGGGCTGATTAGCCAAAGACCGTAATTCTACTTAACCCCCCCCACGTCCCACGCCACCCACTTCACCCCCAAGAACCACGCAACCGCGCTCCGCAGACTAAATAGCACCTGCAACCCACTCGGTAGTTCCCAGACACAGGTTGACCTTCCCACATCTCACCCCCTCCCAGCAGGAAGTAGTAGGGAAGGCTGGCTACAATAGGACCGTGCTCTGAGCCCAGGATTGTCAGGTTCTCCCAGATGACTTCCTTTGCCCGAGTTTCTTTGCTGTTTCAGTCCTCTTCTGCTATGGGTAGCTTCCTACAGAGCCCCCAGGAGGAGGATGTTGGTCCTCCCTGGCTGCCCCCCACCTCCAGCAGAGACCATTTTGTCTCACGCAATTATTCTCAGGCCTCAGACTATTCATTCATTCTGCTTCCTATCTTCTGGTGACAGCCAGTGTTTCTACAGGAACCCATCAGCGTGACTTCAGATGGGCCCAGACTGCGTGTGACTCAACCGCACCCAACACAGGAACCTCTGCCCCCACAACCAAACACGCTAAGTTACTCCTTGGGGCTACCACACCCTAGGACCCAGATGTGCAAAAGTGGTCATGCCTTGACCACTCAGGGTGGACAGTCACCTAAACCATGGGACTGTCCCCACAAGCTGCTTTCAGGAAATCTGTCCTTTGTCCTGAACCACCAATGGTGGGAGGGTCTTAGGCCACCTCCTCAATGTCCTACTTTAGGATTGTCACGCTCTTGTCCTCTGGAGCAGCAGAACAACCCCTGCCCTGTTCAAAACTTCCTGGTGAGCCTGGCTCTTTCTACCCATTGGCTGGACACCTTGTCTTGATGACCCTGTATTCATCCAGGTCCACAGAAGATTCTACCTTCCCTCCAGGCTGACAATGCACAGAACAGACTCTCGTGAGAACTCCCTCAAAGAAAAATTATGGTCTTAAGCTCCCTCAAAGCGGGGTAGAAACAACTTGGAATCCTAAGACCTAACAGGCCGAGGGGGATCAGTAACAGGGGTCCTGGGCTCTCCCCCTTGAGTTAGACATAGTCCCCTAGACCCTTCAGAGCTCTACAAAGAGAGGTTTGGCAGTCCTGAGCTTAACCCTTCAGTGTCTCTTGTCCCTAAAAAGACTGTCTGCTCACGGGCTGGCTAACCCTGAACTGTTCCTGGCAGTTCATCTGAGAGTCTAAGTCCAAGACGACGGACTTGGTGCTTGGCAGTAAAGGGGTATGAAGCTAGTCTGGAGTGGGGCTCCGGAGAGCCCTTCAACCTGGGTAAGACACTCATCACTGGAGAGGGAAAGGGGGATCAGAGAGCCGCTGAGAGCCAAAAAAGGTCTGGGATTCCTGCAGGGAACACCACACCCTCTCGCAACCTGCCCCATACCCGCCATGGTGCGCATTAAGTCGCTCCATGTACTGAGCCACCACATCCACTGCCTCAGCCTCGGGAAGCTGCAAGTTCCCAGATACGTTGCAGCGCAGGTCGTTCCAGTCAGAGCGCAGCAGCTCGAAGTCCATGGCACCCACACTGAATGTGCGCTGCCAGTCGATGGCATCCTCCTGCCAGCGACCCAGCGGCCGCCCAGCGGCCTGCTCCTCCTCTTCCTCACTGTCTTCTGATGTGGCCTCATCACCAGGGGCCCCATCATCCTCCCCTTCTTCACCCTCTCCAGGCAGCTGTGGCCTAGACACCTGAGACAAACTCATGAAGGAGGTCACAGGTTGTGTTTCCACGGAGGAGTTCAAGTCCACTGTGGGCACCATGAGTCCCTGTCCATGCACTTGGCCCTCCTGGCCTCTCTGTATGGTCTGTGCCCTGACTGGAGGCTTTAGTTCTGTGACCTTGGAGCCACTGGTCCTATAGCCCTGGGTCCGCGGTGGGTGTGGGGGTACCCGCAGCTGCACTCGGGGCAGAGGCTTGGGGCGTAGGAAGACGCCAGGGAAGGGTGGCCAAGGTGAGTCTCTCAGCGCCTTCGGGGAAGACCGCTGTCCAGGCCGCACTCTGGTCACATACACCTTTGAGGGAGATTTCTCCACAGTTCGGGGAGGTGGAGCTCTCCCCAAGAAGAGGGGCAGGGGGCGTGGGGCCCAATTCAGTGCCCGGGAGTGTCTGGGGGTCTGCTCATCCAGTGGACTGGTCGTAGGTGGGGGGGTAGGGGTGGCTGTAGTCCCAGCAGAGGTTGTCGGGATGGGTGTCCTGTGGCTCTGTCGTGGGGATGCATCAGTGGGCTCTAGACTGTCTAACAGTCCCTGCTCGTCCTCATCATCCAAGAAGTCTGCAGAGAGTGTCTGGTAAGTGGAGAATCTGGCAGAAGGGCTGGGAGGGCAGCAGGAGTGGGGCACTCACCATCGGGGTTGAGGAAGAGGAAGGCTCTACGCTGAACTTCTTCTTCCTCATCTTCCTCTCCTTCCTCCTTGTCCATCTTCATGTATTTATAGAACCCAAACCTGAAGGAGAAAGGGCATCAAAGACCTTCTTCACGGAGGCTCCTTCTCCTCACTTTTGATAGGACAATACCCCACCCTCAACCTACCTTTCCAGGTAGAGTGGGGACTCGCGGTAAAAGCACTTGTTGTCTGTCTCCATGTGAGTGAGACGGGTGTGGTCGTTGGGATAGATGAAGGACAGGTACACCTAGAGGCAGGGCCGAGAGCTTAGGGGTAGGCTTTGGGGAAACTGTCTTAGGAAGCCTCTCTCACTGGGTACTTACAAACTGTAGTCCTTGGTATCTGGCTATGGGAAAATCCTTGAGGACGTAGGTAGGCGCATAGGCACAAGGCTGCAGTACATTCTCTAGGCTCAGAGGTTCCATCCGAGGAGCTATAAAAACAAAACGAAAGAAAAGGGCCATCACTTGATGGCCTGGCCCTCACTGCACTCCATCCTCACCCTCTCCTGGAGCCTCCTCTTACTGAGGAAGAAGGTGTCCCTGGGGTCTGGCTGCAGCATGTCGGCACTGGGTTCCTTGTTTGATGGGTATCCCCCTACATGGCTGGCTGGAGACTGAGGTACATGGGTCACGTGGTCCATCTTCAGCGATGACTCATCTGAGAGCAGAAGGACATCTGGAGCTTTAGCATACCCTTCACCATCCCTGTGCTGAGCCCAGCAGAACCCAGCCATTCCCCTGAGGAAGGACCCAGCCCGCACCTGTGTACAGGGAAATGTGAGCCGAGCCAATGATTTCGAACTTCAGACCAGGCAGGAAAGCTCGCCACTGGGGGTGTGGGGATAGGAAAGACGTTGGGTTGTGGTAGGTGGCTTTCCTTAGTTCAAGGGTGAGGGACTAGAGAGTGAAATCCTCAAAGGACGGAAGGAGCTTGGTGGGTAGAGAGGGAGGGAGGGGCTTAAGGGAGGGGCACCTGACAGAAGCCTCAAAAGGTTGAAGGGTTCAAGGGGCAGATCCAGACCTCATCCAACTTCATTCCCTCCCTCTTCCTTTCCTCCAAGGATTGCTGGTTGACCCCATTTTTTCCTCTGGCTTTGCATGTTGCCTTCCTGAGGTCACTGCTGGACTCATCCTCAGTCCCAGACCTAGGACCTGCCACCAGATGGGCTCCCCATGCCCCAGCTCCCAAGTCTCCTGGCAGATGTGTTCTTTCCACCTCTGTTAACCTGGGGATCCTGGGGGACTCACTCTGCACTTCTGTTGCTAGCTTGTCCTAGGGGTACCAAGACTTCTGCTTCCCTAGGACCATCAAAACCCCAAGTCTCCACTCTACTGAGTTGGGGCAGCATGTAATATCCTATGGTGCAGAGGCTGAGAACCCCCATTCCTATAGTCCCTGTACCTCATCCTCCAGGCTCTTTAGTCCTGCTGCGGAACCCTTCTCCCTACCTCCCAGCTCCCTGTCTTTCTTCCCTGTGATGGCTGATCCTGATTTTCAACCTGACAGGATCTAGAATCACTGGAGACACACTTCTGGGCATGTCTGTGAGGGATTGTCTAGGTGAGGTTAACTGGGGGGAAAGACCTACCCTAAAATGTGGGCAGTACCACTCCATGGACTGTGGTCCAAAACTGAATAGAAAGGAGAAAGTGAGCTGAGCACCAGCATGAATCTCTCTCTGTTCCAGACTGCAGATGCGATATCACCAGCTACCTCAAGGTGTTTGCTGCCAGGACCCCCCTCCATGATGGACTGAACCCTCAAACTGTGAGCCAAAACAAATCCTTCCTTAAGCTGTTTCTCGTCAAGTACTTTGTTACAGTGATAGTCATGGCAATAAGAAGATAACAACACACTTCCCGAGGCTCTGCCTCTTAGCCTCCCCTTGTTCCAGAGACCAGGGGGCTTCCTGGGATGCAAACCTCACTGCTCCACTCTCAGACAGTCTGAGCCGCTCAGTACAGCGTTGTGGGTCTGGCCTGATCTGGTTACCAGATTCTTGGAGTCTCAGAAGTTGCTAGAAAATGGGGCCAGTTCTCCAGATATAGAATTTACATGCTATGCTTCCTGCTGTATACTTTCTCCCCCACGTGTCCTGGTGAAGGGCCACTTGCCAGTGCATTCCCCTCTAGCACCCAGCAGGCACATCGTGCCCTCCTGACCCTGGCCCACGCCTGGGAATAGCTGCTAGGCTGGAAATCCCTTTGGGCTATGGACCAACCTACAGTGCCTGTCCAATAAGGACATGGGAAGTGGATGGGAGGAGAGCTATGGTCTTTGGAGCTCCTCCAGAGGGCAGGTCACACTCACACCCACTTCCACATGGTCTGAACCCTTGTCATCTTGCTTGTGAAGCAGTTCAAAGTAGTATCTCCGGGAGGCCATGAGCCTGTGGACATAAGGAGTCGGGGTTGTCTCCCACCAAACAGATTAAGAGCCTGGAGAACGGGGAAAGAATCTCACATCCCTCTGGGATGGTCGGTCCCTCAGGAGGATGATACTTGTGTAATATGGGCAAGGGCGATACCCAGCCTCCCTCATGTGCCAACACATACGCGTACATTTGATAATGCACCCTCAGCTACTCACCGCCGTGGCTTAGACACCTGGGAACTGAACTTGGTGAATTCTCCAGGTGCTGTCCACTCAGAGCCAGTCTAGGAGTGAAACAAGCAGGGCAGAGGAGGGATCACATTTTCCTTGTGGGCAGCTGAGACATTCAGTCTGTATTTTCAAGAGGTTGTAGGAGACCTGCTGAAGTTAGATGTGGTGCCGATCGAGGAGCTAGGGCAAGAGGGCAGAACCTACCTTGCCTACAAAGGCTACAAGCTGGGCAGCTGCTGGGCTCTCATCCAAGCTCAGCCAGAACTCAGAGTTGTCATCCGAAGCCACAGAGAACTGGATGTCTCCTAGTCGACGGGACAGAGGTTCAGGAAACTGGACTGTTTAAGACACCTTGCCCCTGGCATACCCCACCTACTCACCGTCTCTGGCTGGGTGGATGAAGCCAAAAATCCGGAGTCCATAGTTCTTCCACTTAGGGGACACAGCTAACTTTGCCACAGTAGTGCGAGTCTGCCAGCAGTGCAACAACCATTGACTTGCTGCTCCCTGCACGCCGTGCCCACTGTCCCCACCCATCCTTTCCTGAGGTACTCACATGAGGAAACAGTGGGAAGTGCAGGTTCCTTCTCAAGTGGCCCACAGCACCCCCACACCAGTCCTCAAATACGTGCAGGTTCACCTGTCCCTTGAACTAGGGGCCAGAGGGGACTTTAGCTGTTATACAGCCTGCTTCACCCATTTCCCAACCCAGCCCAGCCCAGCCCAAACCCAATAGAGCTCACTTCTTCCCGCCATGGAGGTGTCTGGTGGGTGAGGTTCAGTGGTGGCGGCTTCCTAGCTCCTCCACGAAACAGCATGTTTGGGACCCGCCCCTCAGGCTGCAGGAAAGGGTAGCCATGTCAGAGTTCTAAAGGCAGGAAGTATCACTACTGCACAGTCCATCCAGGGACACACAGCAAAGCAGAACGTCATGGTCCCCCTTTTGCACATCACCTAAGTACTCTCCACAGACACCCTCAGCCAGTTTGCCCAGGCACATAGGATGCATTGACAGGAGGCACAACACAAGCAGATCAGCCATCACTATCCAGGCACAGTATCCAGGCCGGGATGCTGACACTTACATACAACCCATCCAAAAGAAAGAGTGGCTTCTTGTGCACAGCCTTTTCTGGTCACTGCTTACCACCTGCTCCTCTTCATGACTTTCACTGGAGTCCTCTGCCCTCTGCGTGGATGACACCACTTGGACACCCCTGCCGTCTGTCACCCCAGTCAGCCTCTCACCATCTGCAGATAGCATGTGAAGTGTGTCAGGTCCCAGACTCTAAGGTCTGCATCTTTGTGGCTAGGGTCAGCTGGAGTGGTAGGGGTAGGAAGAATTGCTGAAGCTCCTGAACTTCTGCTCATTCAATCTGGGGGCCTTCTAGAACCCACCTTGGGTGGGTAGTGCAAAGCAAGAGTCTTTCACCAGTTCTTCTCCAGTCCCGGGACTATATACACACTCACCCCAATCTGGTGCTCCTCCAAATGGCTTTGCCTGGGGAAGAACTGTAGACGGCCTAGCACCCTCGATGCGTTTCCCACGTGCTAGGGTACTTGCCTCCTGACTCTCCCCAGATTCATATGAAGACGTGTCCACAACTGCCCTTCCAGTTTGGGGAAGACCACCCCTGTACCTTGTTTTGTCCCACTTCCTGGACCTTCTCCCTAAGCTGCATGCTCACTGTATTGGTGGGTGTCCACTCTTCTGGACTTGAGTCTTCAAAGGCAGGAGGATTCACTTTATCCCAGTCCTGTCCCTCCTGGTGCTTCCAGGGAGAGACACTGGATCCAGGAATCCTTCCTGTTTCAAACTACGCTTTGCATCCACATCAGCGCCTCAGTGCAGATCTCAGGAGCCAGGCTCTTGTATAGGTACAGCTGATACCAAACGGGACTGAACTATTCGAGGTGAGGGGCTGCCTGTGTGCTCTTCCCTTGAAATCCCTCTGTTACCTATCGCTTGCTCACATCCTAGATCCTATGCTGACCAGCCAGGAAGTAAGCAACCAAGACTTGCATGGTCAAATTCCCAGAGCCTGGCCTGGATACCACGGCCCATCGAGCTAAGTCTAGGCATCTGGAGTACATTGGGAACCCTGTAGTAGGGACTCAGCCCAGGCCACCATCACCATCTTGCAGCAGCTAAGCCTCTGCACAGAGGGTGTGCAGACAGGCTTCTGCCCCAATCCCACTTGGAGAAATCTGGAAGCATAGGCTGCTGGACACCCACTGAATGCTGCCTGCACTGAAGATGCGCTATACCATCAGGAAAACCTTAAGCACACACAGCTTCTCACAAGCCTTGCAGTGCCTGGGATCCCAGGTGACCAGACAGGAGATGGGGCTTCAGCCTAGAGTAAAGTATTTACGGCTGGGGCCCCTTTTGTGCAGCCCAGGCTGCTTCTAGCAGTGCCACTGGGCAGCACTGATCTCCCAGGATCCAGAACAGATCCTACCCACCTAGGAGGAATCAAAGCCAGATGCCCTAATGATCCAACCTTCAGCGGTAGGGCTCCCTGTCTTCACCTCTTCCTGGTTGGTCTCAGTCAGAATCAAATTGCTCAGTAAGTCAGTCAGGAGGAAGGGAGGCCTGTAGCTGTTGAGAAACCCACAAGGGGAGCTGATGGGGGCTGGGTTTATTGGGTACTGGGTCAGCTCTGGGTCCAGACCTATTGGCTCACAGCTGAGGTGAGGCTTCTCTTACGGATAGAGTTGTGCCAAGACATCTTGAAGATGTCATGGTTATAAGATTCATGAATTGGGATGTCCTACAGACTTTCTTTGGGGCTGGGATCAGTCTCAGAGCCTTGGCTCGGGATCTGATGGAAGATGGATGGAAACAGGTGTCCAGGCACTTGAGGAGGCAGAGGGCCTTCTGCAGATAAGAGACAGGAGCAGGGCTGAACAGGGAGTTTTCAGATCTATCAGGTGATCAGATGGGGTGGACCAGGATGTCATAAGTCAGTGTCACTGCTCTGAGTGTCTCAGAGGGGAGATACTTGCTCCTCTCCTCCTTGTATCCTCAGCTCACCAGCTGCCTTCACAAGGGTCAGAGCCAGCCTGCCTGGGCTATATCCAGCTTGGCTGGACTTCTCAGATCCAGTCCCTGGTCTTTTTCTACCTAGCTGTCATTGATACCCACCCTGCTCTGGAGCTTTTCCACCAAAGTCTGGGTCAATGGCCACCAATTCCAGAGGTTCTCCCCTGCTTCTAGCCCACAAGGCTCGCCAGGCCTGAGTTGCTTTGTGCATCCTCTACCGACTCTTAAATGTGTAGACTACAAGCATTTACTCAAGTTAGCATTGGTCCCTAGCACACAGGCATCTCAGTGCAGACACAGGTATAGCCAGGATTTCCAACTGTTTTGGTCACTCTAGGCAGCTGGATCCCTCAACTCCACCCTTACCACCCCCTCCCCCAGTAGACAAGGAAACTGAGGCCCTGCTAAGTAGGCAACGGCCTGCCAGGCCTCTTGGCTTATGGGCACGGGTGCCCGCAAAAGCCCACCGTTAACTCCATAAACATTGGATCAAAGCCAGATTCCAGGGTCCGAAAAGGTTAGGGATGCGCCCCAAGTGGGTCCCAGGCGTTACTGCTGACGTCACTGGGAGTCCCGCCGAACAGAGCCGCGACCCCTCCCCCAATATAGCGGAGCTGGGA
>LOEQ01000739.1:171695-190402 GCA_001685075.1 Bramus lutescens | reverse complement strand
CAGGCTGGCTGTAGCAGCCACACTACAATTATATTCTCTCATCTTTATGCCCCAGGGTCTGTGCAGCCAGTTAGGATCATTGGTTAGGACGGAAGGGATGGTGGATTCCTTTCGTTCCTGTTTTCCCACTAACTGAATCTTTCCCCAACCTGTGTTGCTGGAGCATGAAGCCACAGCAAGAAGTGGACGCTGCATGCGTTTGCTGTCTGGCTCCACATTGCTTGGTCTCTTTCAGCCCAAGCTGAGGATGCAATGCCTGGACTGGGCCCGAGAGGAGTCTGCGCTATTCCCTTGGGCAGTGCCATGTTGAGAAGCCCACTCACAGCATGAGCTGCCATGAACAGGAATGTGGCAGTCAGTCCTGCTAAGTCAGAGCTCTTACCCAGAAGCCCCACAGCTCATGGGCATGTCCACTTACGCCTAGCTGCACTGTCCAAAGACGAAAGTGTTAGGAGTGAGCCTGAGGTCTCAAGGAAATGACCACACAATTCAAAATATTTTGGCCAAGCAATAAGTTTTAGGTTCCTAGCACCCATGTTAGGCCGCTCACAACGACGTATTACTTCCGGTCCAGGGTGTCAGACACCCTCCTCTGGTCTCCTCAGGCATCTTCTGTACTCATGTTCATTTACTCCCCCAAAGACACACATAATTCAAAACTACTATCAAAACAAATCCTTTTTTTTTTTCCCCCCGAGACAGGGTTTCTCTGTAGTTTTGGAGCTTTTCCTGGAACTCGCTCTGTAGACCAGGCTGACCTTGGACAAAATAAATCTTTTAAAAATTACTGATGAAATACAAGTGCTGAACTTTATTTAAAAATTATCTTCCTCCCTCATGAAATATTGATAGTTTTAGTTTGTGTTTTTTAAATTTATTTATTTTATTGCATTGGTGCTTTGCCGTGGGTGTCAGGTCCCCTGGAACTGGAGTTATAGACAGTTGTGAACCACCACATGGGTACTGGGATTTGAACTCGGGTCCTCTGGAAGAGCAGTCGGTGCTCTTAACTACTGAGCCATCTCTCCAGCCTGTGTTACTAGTTTTGACTGTCAATTTGACACAACCTAGAGTCATCTGGGAAGAAATTCCTAGTGAGGAATTCTCTAGATCAGGTTGGCCTGTGGGCCTATCTATGAGGGTCTGTCTAGTTTGTTAATGGATGTAGGAAGATCTAGTCCGCTGTGGAGAACGCCATTCCCTAGGCAGGGGTATCTGGAAATCACAAGAGAGGAGAAAGCTGGCAGAGAGCAAGCAGGTAGCTAAGCTGGCAAGGATGCAGTTCTCTCTCTGCTTCTGAGTGCAGATGCAACGTGAACTAGCTGCTTCTGAGTTCCCGCCTTTACGTTTCTGAAACGATGCTGGTAACTTGGGAATTGTAAGCAAATAAACTTTTTTTTTCTAAGTGGCTTTTTGTCAGGGTATCTGTCATAGCACCACCACAACTGAAACTAGACCACCAACTCTTCAAAAATCCAGTGCGTGAGCTGGGCAGTGGTGGCGCATGCCTTTAAACCCAGCATTGGGGAGGCAGAGGCAGGAAGGAGGATCTCTGTGAGTTCAAGGCCAGCCTGGTCTACAAGAGCTAGTTCCAGGACAGGCACCAAAGCTACAGAGAAACCCTGTCTCGAAAAACCAAACCAAACCAAAACAAAACAAAAAATCCAGTGCGTGCTTTATGTTTCGTGAACCGGGTGAGCTGCACCACATTCGAAAGGCTCGTGGTCACAAAGACTACCTTGGAGAAGAGGCAGGATAGTAGCTTCAAGGTACCCAGAAATCCAGGCTGATAGGACAAGGGGGTCCCTGGAGGCCTTGCCTTGCTGTGGATGACTGGTCCTGGGGTTTCTAAGAACACAGCAGAAGGAGCAGGTAGCCTAGCCCCTGCATTGTGACAGAGGGCCCAGACCCAGGGCTGGGGACCATTCCAGGATCTTGGTTTCTGCTATTTAGGAGAAACCTAGCAGCACATTCATCACACGCAACCATCTGCTTACCTCCCTCTGATCTGATTTCCCCATCTTTCCGTGAGGATGTGCTGAGGCAAGAAGAAAAGACTGCAATTTCAGGAAGGCCTTGGCCAACTTCACATTGCACCTCCTGCGGCTCCGCTGGGTGCGGTCCAGACCCACCCATCTCGCCCCCAAATTCCAAGTCTTCTAACAAAACGATAAAAGATGAGAAGGAAAGGTGGGATGCACAAATACGTTAGTCTAGCACTGCGAGGATGCCATGTGCCTGGAATAAACAGTCTAGTCTCCCAGCGCGGCTCCTCTTCAGCCTGTGAGCAGAGCCTTGGCCTGAGAGGCACCACATTGCCCATTGGCTCTGGGACAAGAAGGATGACAGCAATCTGTAGCTCTCTCCAGCCTTGGTCCAAAGCATGTCAGCCAGTAAAAGGGCATGGATTTCTGTAGAGAAGGCTCCTCCAGTGGAGACTAGCTTTGGGGGCGCTGGGGAAGGCACGGTAGAGGGCTGCAGCGTCCTGGTTAGGAAAATGGCTGCTGCTGGCCTGGGCTGGGGAGGCTCCCAGGCCTGCAGAAAGCACCAGTGCTTTTATTCTAAGCAGGAAGGAGGAGGGCCAAGTCCTGCCTCAGGTTCTAGTACAAGAGGTTTGTTCTCCTGACCCTTACCTTTCTAGAACCTATGCTAGTGTACCAGTCCATAATCTATGTCCACATCCCACTTCCAGGCAGCTCATTGGTTTACAGACAACAGGAGCAGAAATTGCTGAGAAAGCAGAACTTTAAAGAGGCTGTTGAGCCCACCCGCAGCATCCAGACCTCGCTCTGCAAATGGTTATATATAAGCACCCAGAACTCCACTATTTACAGGAACTTCTAACTTCCTTGAAACAAGAGCGTCCTTTAGGGCTGGAGAGATGGCTCAGAGGTTAAGAGCAGTGCCTGCTCTTCCATAGGTCCTGAGTTCAATTCCCAGCAACCACATGGTGGCTCACAACTATCTGTAATGGGGTCTGGTGTCTTCTTATGGCCTGCAGGCATACATGCAGACAGAGTACTGAGAATATTGTACACATAATAAATAAATATTTTATAAAAAACTTAAAAAAAAGAGCGTCCTTTAAACACAAGACATGGTCAAGGAGGACCCCAGCTCCAGGTCCACTGTGGTTAACATCAGCAGCAGCGATGTCCCAAAGGATTATGTGACCTGGTCCACATTTAACACAGTGTTCATGAACAGCTGTTGCCTGGGTTTCCTTGCCTATGACTTCTCTGTAAAGGTGAGTGTCCTCACCGTGGGAATGATGGGGCAAGAAGATGTGGGTGGGACTGAGGCTCTTCCTGCCCAGAGGGCACCTGGGATATGTACAGCCTTGTGTTTGTGCATACATGACACTCTGTGTTTGGTGTCCTGTATGTACCTATGTTTGTGTCTGTAAACTGTTTATGCAGCATATAGTGCAAGTGAATTCTATGTGTCTTGGAGACTCTCCTAGGTAGGCAAAGGGTAAGGCTGCCTAGGAATTCTGGGTGAGACTGTCTCCACTCTAGAGGACTTCTCCTGACTGCTTAGCTTCTGGAATGCCCCTTCTTCACCCTGCAGCCTGGGGCACCAGTCTGTGTGAAAGCAGGGCTCACAGAAAACAGTACCCCACGGTGGGACGAGCACACAGTACTGGGCTCTGTGGGACAGTCTGAGTGTGTGAGAGGGAGGGGGTCCTTGCGCTGAGGGAGGAGATGGCAGCGGGTAGGAAGGACAGTGGGGAGCTGAGGCAGAGCGCCTGGCTCTCAGACGACTTGCTCCAAGGCCACACTGATCATCTGGTCTCCTCCAGTCCAGGGACTGGAAGATGGCGGGCCATGTGACTGGGACCCAGGCCTACGCTACAACTGCCAAACGACTGAACATCGGTGCTGTGGTCGTCTCCATCATCACGTTCATCGTAATTATCGTTATGTCCACCCAAAGAAGATAGACGATTGCTACTAAGGATGGCACTCCATGAAGTATGTGCTCTTCGTATACAGAGTCAGTGGACTGAATTCTCCCCTGCACTGTTTCCTCGGGGAATGCATGTCCTCCGCCCTTCCCAGGCGCCCCTTATCCTGGCCCCGACCTATCGCTGGACTCCTCGTGGGATTGTTACCCTCACACACCTGCTCACAGTGGAGTCAATAAAGTGCGCGGGGTGGCAATTGTGCTGTGACTCTCTGTCCCCCAACCGGTCCTGTCCTGAACTTAGGGTTTTCCTGGCTTCCTTCCTGTCTAAGAGGAGCTATAGGGGCAGAGTGCAGGGCCTTCACCGTCAGGAAGGTTTCTGGCCTCTTGCTGGAGACAACAGTTGACCAGCATCCTGCATAGGGTCCTCTTTTAATTAGCAGGCACAGGCAGGCAGTAACGTATTTCCCCCAGAACCCCCAGCACGGCACCAGGGTTGCAGCCAGAATGCCTTCGAAGCAGTGAGGACTTAAAAGAATTTCCTACCTATCTAAAGAAAAAAGATAGACACGTCCCATCTGAGGGTCATGCTTTCTCTATTTCCAGCTCTCGTTCTCTGCTCCCATCCTCTCTGTTCACACAGCTTATATACACATTCAACAACAAACTTCAGGCAGTAAACGAGGCTACAAAGGCGATTTCTCAGGGCCATGATGCGTTCCTTGAGTAAAACCATAAGGGAGACCTGCAAAATAAACTTGTCAGCTACCGATTAGTAGGCAGTGTAAAAGGGAGTATATGCAGTGGCCTTATCTCTTAAGAGGGTTGCTTACTGCACAGGCAGGCAGATCTCTGTGAGTTCAAGGCCAGCCTGTTCTACAGAGCAAGTTCCAAGACAGGCTCCAAATCTACAGAGAGAAACCCTGTCTCGAAAAATCAAAAAGAAAAAAGAAAAAGAAAAAAAAAAAAGGAAGGCTGCTTACAAGGGGTTAGAGAAGAAAAAGGCTAAACTATTGAGGGGTCTAAGGAAGAAATAAGGAAGTTATGTACTATTCTACATTTCTTAAACGTATTAAGATTTATTTATTTATTTATTTTTGAGACAGGGTTTCTCTGTAGCTCTGGAGCCTGTCCTGGACCTAGCTCTTATAGACCAGGTTGGCCTTGAACTCAGAGATCCACCTGCCTCTGCCTCTGAGTGCTGGGATTAAAGGAGTGCTCCACTACCACCTGGCATGTATTAAGTTTTATAAACTGACATTGTGTGATTAACAAGACATGAAGGTGTTGTGTGTCCCCCCACCCTGCTCCCCAGCCCTAATGACTGGAGGCCATTTGTGAGCATTTATGAGTAGCCATGGCAACCCTCGGGACGCAGGGCGAATAACGCTGAGTGCTTTCATCAAGGCTGGTATTGAAAGTGTTCCAAGTCTAAAGATACATATTCTTATCCTGCAAGCAGCCTCAGAGCACAAGGAGGGAATTTATGGGAGGGAAGCTAGCAGCTACAGGGTTTTCTGTAGCTTTGGAGCTGTCCTGGAACTCGCTCTGTAGACCAGACTGACCTCAAACTCACAGAGGTCAGCCTGCCTCTGGCTCCAGAGTGCTGGGATTAAAGGCATGCACCACCACCGCCTGGTTTATAAAGGTATATTTTATTCACCAGAAGTACACAGCAGAAGAGGAAGTCATCCTGTCAGTCTACAGGAACAACAGTGCCCAACAGATGAGGAACACATTGTCAACAGTTGTAGGAAGAATCCCATGGCTATTTTGGGGAGGGGGAATCAGGTTGGCACACAAGAGAATTATAGACACAGACAGTATCTATAGGCAGTGGAAAATCTGGCAGGTTGACCTTATAAATATCAGCTGCCATCTACTGCGTATCTTTGTGGACCCCGACAGTAACTAAGCACCTCTCTCTGGCTTCATGTACTCGGAGCACCCAGGAAGGGTGCAGATCCACAAGCAAGAGAGTCCAGGGATAAAGAGCCAGGCTAGGGTCCTCCCATTTCAGGAGGAAGAAGCCTCGACCTAGACAAACTGTGTCCAGGATTTCTGTAGTGACTTCCAGCTTGGATTCTAGGAAAACTGTTTGTAGTACCCACTGGGTACTGGCAATGACCCTTACCTTCTCACCCATGTCTTACAGGTTTCTTTCAGGTCCGGTCGGGGTGGGCAGCAGAAGGTAAACACAGAGTCTTCGCTGCCAGGTGCCACCTGCTGACGGAGCGCATTATCGCTCTGTGGGGCCTCAGATCTGAGATGGGGAAGGAGGGTCTCTATGGGCCTTGGCACCCTTCACCATCAGTCTGTACTCAAAATTCACCTACCCTCTTCCTGGATGCCCTTGGTGCCTGAGTTTCCACCTCATTTCGGGCACCCATACATCTTTAGAGCCCCTGGGTGGCACTGTCTCCCTGTGTTGGTACATGGGCTCTAGTCCTGGGTTCTGATCATCTTGTGAGGCTAACCGGGTTTAGAGATGCCCTCTTCACCAAGGTCCAAGGTTCCGGAGCAGGATCCCTCCCTGTCTTGGGAGCTGACCCTGTGGACAGGGACCCTAATAGCAGTGAAGACAGAGGACCCCACTAGGAGAGCAGCTATGACACTGGAGGGGAGCAACTCAGCCAGACCCAGTCCTAGGGAGAAATCAAGGCCTTGTTTGCATCAGTCAAGGAGCAAGAGTTTTTGAAAAGAACCCAGTGTGGCATCTCCACTAAAACTCATGGCCCTGGGCCTTCAGAGTGCTCATCTTCAGACCCAGATCAGGACTGAATGAAGGTAGAGACTTCAGGATACAGTCCCTATGGTCACACTTTAGGCCTTCCTCACGCCACAAACGAACAACACTTGGGCAACTATCCAGAAGGCATGGAAACTTCAGATGTGTTAACACTGTGGAGCACAGGAACCATGCCGTAATCTCCAGACTGAACACTGTCCTAACCGCCTGTCTGAGGTGGAACACATGGGGCTAGATATGACTAGGCTTTACTACAACCATGAGTGACGTCACAGTGGAGCTGCCTGTTCTGGTGGAAGCTCCACCTGAGCCCCTGGCACCCATGTACCCAAAGAGTCTGGGATGATTAGGTGGAAGCCCCATCTCTCCCTAGACCCTGCCTGCTCATACAGCCTGCCAAGAGTTAGCCCTCCCCAGGGCTGCTCAAGACCCTGCCCATAGCTCTACCATGTGTGTAGCAGAGGAATCCAGCAACCTGGGATCCAACACTGCTCAGCCATGGAGAGTCCCCATGCTCACTTCCCACTCACCAAATGTGTAATTGGAGCAGAAGCAATGGAAGCTGTTACAACTCCCCATTGTGTTGGTGACCTGTAGGGTGCCCTACACCTGCAGGGTAGGGTGGTCAGCTGAGTGGGAAGACCCCAAGTTGCTCCCTACCCCAAGCCGGAAAGTAAACAAAGCAATGTCTCATCCTAAAAAGACAGCAGAGAAACCCCTGCCCCCGAGCCTGCACTGAGTCAGGTGCTGGTCCCACCCATTTTCCTCACCCGTTCTGGCAGCGACAGGACAGAGGGTCTCTGGTAGGATTAAGCCGGCACCAGCCAGCAGGATTGCAAAGAGGGATGCCTGCAGGAGGTGCTAATAACCCTGTGAGGAACTCAAGGAAGAGAGTGAATGAAAGACTAGAACCTGGAAACTGGAGGAGCCCCAAACCCCAAGACTCGGAGCTCTAGGAAGGGTGGGTGCTGCAAGGCGCCCTGAAGTAGGTCTGGCAGCCCTGTCCTTGCAGTACCAAGACAGAAAGTGACTACAACCCCTAACAGGAGAGTCCAGGCCAGGCCTCCCTGTTATCAGGGAAGTGTAGCATGATCAGGAGTGGCTGTGGGGGCCATAGCCCTCACCCCACCACGTACTTGAGAAGGCTTTTCTGGCACAGTGACGGTCCTCAGTGACCATTCCACTAGCACGAATAAAGCGTGGTAGGGTAGGAGGAAAAGGGAGTTGGAGAAGCACGAAAAAGCCATCCTGGGACCGTGAGGTCACAGCCAAGTGACCTGGGACCATTCAGTCCTAACACCAAAGTCCAGTGACTGACCATGTTAGGGCTCTAGGTCTCTGCAAAAGGAGACACAGGCACAGTTCACCCCAACCTCTACCTGCACCAAAGCCAGAAGAACTGGCCTCTAGAGTGAGTGTTGTGGGCTCTGTGGGCACCCTTAATTGCTGGGAGCAGAGAGGGTTCTGCGGGGCCTGCCTGTGACCTTGGCGGGGGCAGTGAAGTCTGCAGCGGTTAGCCTGAGCTCCGCAGACTGCAGGACCCTCTCACTCATAATCAGTGAAGTTGGGCCCTGGGACAAGTCCTGACTTGGGTTCCAGGACAGGAAGTTCCCCATTCACAGTCTTTCCTGACATCCCCCGCCCTGGAGTAATTTGATCCACAGAACTTTTAGATCCACGCCCCTCAGAACTCAGCCAATTCTCATTAAGCCAAAATTCAGGAAAAGGAAACTTCTGAGAAACCGAAACTGCTGGAGAGAGGGTGAACCCACAGCACTTCATCCTCTACCTTTCACTGCTGGCTTTGATCGGGACCATGAACCACACTTCTCAAGCCTTCCTGACTTCTCCCAACGGGGGACAGCCCCCAAACTACGAAAGAATCAAGGAAGAATATGAGGTGGCTGAGCTGGGGGGACCCCATGGCTCCACTTCTGTCAGAACCACCGTGATCAACATGCCCAGAGAGGTTGCTGTGCCGGACCATGTGGTCTGGTCCCTGTTCAATACGCTCTTCTTGAATTTCTGCTGCTTGGGCTTTATTGCCTATGCCTACTCTGTGAAGGTGAGTGTGGTGAAAGTGGAAGCGATTGTGTAGGAAGGTGTGTGGGAGCTGGGCGTGCACACCTTTAATCCCAGCTCTCGGGAGGCAGAGGCAGAGGCAGGCAGATCTCTTTGAGTTTGAGGCCAATATGGTCTATAAAGGGAGTTCCAGGACAGTCAGAGCTAAGCAGTGAAACCCTGTCTCGAAAAACTTAAATCAACAACAACAAAGTTTGAGTGTGAGCCTGAAGCTCCATCTATCCAGAAGGCACCTAGGTGGGGGGAGGATCCTTTGTTTAAAATGTTGTGTGCATTCTTCTGTGGTGTGCATGTATGGGGATGTGTGTGTGTATGCACGCGTGTACACGTGTGTGTTGTCTTAAAAACTGCTCTATGGCAGATATAGGGTGAGGCTGCCTGGGGATCTTGGGGTCAAGACTGTCCCAAGGCAGTCTAGAGGGACTCCCAGAATGCCCCCTTTGCCTTGCACACTGGGGTGCTAGCCTGTGTGCAAAATACCCAGGAGATTCTTGCACACCGGGGTGCAAGCCTGTGTGGAAAATGCCCAGCAGATTCATGGGGAACAACACTCCATGGTGGGGTTAGCAGCAAGTCCTAGGGCCACCTGCATAGACAGAGTATGTAAAATGTTCCTGACCTAAGTGGGAGAGATGCAGTCCACAGGGAACATGGTGAGAAAAGCGTCCGAGCATTTGCCCATCAGCAACAGGGCCACTGACCGTCTGCTCTGCTCCAGTCCAGGGACAGGAAGATGGTGGGCGATGTGACTGGAGCCCAGGCCTACGCCTCCACTGCCAAGTGCCTCAACATCAGCGCGCTGGTCCTCAGCATCCTTACGGTGGTCATTACCATCATTGCTGTCGTCTGCATTGCTGTGTCCGCCGGTCGTCTTTACACTTAATAGAGGATTCTGGCTTTCGGTCCTGATGCGTGCTCCACCATCCACTGCTGCCTTCCTCCTTGCTCCTTTACCCCTGGCTGTATATACAGATGTAACCTCACAGCTCTGTCCATAGTGGATTCAATAAAGTACACACGGTAGCTACTGTGCTTTGACTGGTCATATTCAGCTTACCCCTCAATCTTCCTCTCTCTGAGGTGGGCAGGTTGCTTATTCTCAATTTGGTAGCAATCGGCCTGTTGCTGTGGACATTTGCTGGCCAAGTCCTGGATGGTATTTGGCTACACCAGGCAGGAAGAACCTGAGCTTCATCCAACCCTGGTCCCATATTCCAACGGCATTCAGCTCAGTTCAGAAGTGGAGGACCACCGGTCAGGGTCCTTTCCTTCCAGGAAGAAGAAAACTCTGACTCAGACAAGATGTGTCACGGGTTCCATTGGTTCTCTGGGTGCAGCCTGTGGATCCCTGGGTTTACCCTGTCCAGGAGTTGCAGGGTGTTGTGGTGGGAGCCTAGTGCCCCTTGCTGGCCTCATAGCAGTGTTGCAGTTCATTCTATGTCGTGGAGCCCGGACTGATCCTAAACAAAACTCATACTGCCCTGGTGCCCCCTGCCGGCGTTCTGCGGATATGGCGGGCACGTGACCGTGTGGGGCCTCCTCACCCCCATTCCGGTATGGGCGAGCTCCAATCGCGCCCTCCCCTGCCAGGGTGTGCAGGACTCACTTCTTGGGTCCTGGTAACCCTAGTTACTCACGTTTCTACTTCACTTAGGTGCACTGGGTTTATGAATCTCCTGGCGATGGGCGCTGTCTCCCTTGTTGGTGCTGGGATCCAACATGCGTCCCACAGGTGCCTTTCTAAGGGTCCTTATTTCGGGTTCCCAGAAGCAAACACCTCGAAAGTTGCTGGGTCTTCTCCCTGTGTCTATGGGACTCGCCTTGGCCTGTCCTGTCCTGGCCTCCTAAGCCACTGTGGTGGATTTCAATGTTTCCTTGTGGCTACACCACCTAGGGCCGCAGGGTGGGTCTGAAGTGCCTTGGGAGCTAGTGAGAGAGACCTTGTAATGGTTGCAGCCAGGAGTGGAGGGAGGTGGTGTCCGTAATCCAACAGAAAGGGATGGGAACACGTACGCAACTTATACAGGTTTTAGGGTTCTCGTCCAGGATGGCAGAGACCCCATAGAGAATCAGGACCCCTGCTTGTCTTCTAGTTCAGACTCTGACAGAGCTGCCCTGCCCAGCAGGGAAGAAAAGAGGCGTACCATTTCCAGAAGGCATTCGCTGCACTTGCTTTGCAAGGCAGAGCGCCTGTTTTACTTCATCAGCCTCACAGGATGCCCGGCTCGCTGGGAGGGTGTATGGAAAGAAAAGTTCGAGGAAACGTGGTTCGTAGAGTAGTCCTGAGGTGTGGAAGATGAGCAAAGCTCCCCTGTTGGGGGGCGACCTCTACACTCCCGCCCCCGCAAAGTTTTGGTTTCCCAGCCGGCACTTTCATGAAAGGGATCTTGTCTTATTGGGGATGGATGAGAACTAAAGGATACAGAGGAGGCAGGACAGAGTTGGAAAATTAGGAGGACTTGGCTAGAGAGGAAGTCAATCCTGGGAGCTAGCTTGTCTTCTTCACTACTGACTCAGAGTGAAGAAACATGGCTGTCTCCTCCTCTCTTCTTCTTCTTCTTCTTCTTCTTCTTCTTCTTCTTCTTCTTCTTCTTCTTCTTCTNTTTAAGAGAAGCATTTTGTCCCAGAACTCACTCTGTAGACCGGGCTGGCCTCGAACTCAGATCCGCCTGTCTCTGTCTCCTGAGTGCTGGCTGGGATTAAAGGTGTGTGCCCCCATGGCCCACTTCTTAATACTTAACCAATCTACTAACTATTTCGCTCAGTCTTGTCTTGACATTTTTCTTGATTGTCAAGGGTCAGGCTTTATGTGAATGGAAGAACCTAAGGGAGAAGGAACTCCTCCGGTTACCGAGGGCAATGTTGGACAGTGTCTCCATTACTGCTGCAGCCATGACAGGAAAAATCCTGAGGATCAAATTTTTCCAGCACAGGTTAACAGGTAACACTGAGCGCCAGGCAAATTTTCTGTCCAGAAACCCGAGTCAAGATTTGACTCACTGCAGCCCCACTGCTTAGGGAAGGGGTCCCGGAACTTTCTGCAGGCCTGGGGGTCTTCCCAACCCAGGTAAAACTGCTATGGCACCTCACTGTCCCTGTTGAGAGCCCTAACCAGGCCCCACACAGCCTCTTTCCTGTCCAGAGCGCCTCTATCTGAGTTGGGATTTCTACTGCTCTGATAAAACACCGTGACCAAAAGCAACTTTTGTGTGGAGGAGTGCTGTTTACTGCCTTGCTCCCCAGGGCTTGCCCATCCCACCTTTTTATACCATCCAGGACCACCTTCTCAGGGGTGGCACTGCCCACAAGGAGTTGGGCCTTTTCACATCAATTGCTGTCTTAGGGTTACTGTTGCTGTGATGAAACACCATGACCTAAGCAACATGGGGGCGGGGGAAAGGGTTTATTTGGCTTACACTTCTGTTCATCATTGAAGAAAGTCAGGACAGGAACTCAAACAGGACAGACAGGAACCTGGAGGCAGAAGCTGGTGGAAGAGGCCTTGGAGGGTGCTGCTTACTGGCTTGTTCTTCCTGGTTTGCTCAGTCTGCTTACTTGTAGAACCCTGGACCACCAGCCTGGGGATGACACTACCCACAAAGGGCTGGGCTCTCCCCCATCAGTCACTAATTTTAAAAATGCCTTACAACTTGTAGAACTCTAAAATAACTCTGAGGCCTCTCAGCCTTAGTGTGTTCCCCCCTCCCCGGGAACCAGGAATCTAACAATTACCCACACATGTACTGAAATGTTGGGAACTTTCCATCTCCCTGAGTCTCTGTGAATGTTCTCCAGATAGAACTCAGTTATTGAAATTGGGGCAAGATAACCCTTAAGATGTTGACTCAGTTCCTGATGTTTTGTTTTGACTCAGTCCCTGGGAAGGGGTCAAAGTAAACCTCAAATGTTTCCTCTTACCTCACCTGATCTGGCAACCGCCCTCCAGCCCTGGCTTGGACCAGTTATTGTTAATAGCCCTTTGAATAAGCCAGTCCAAATAGTTGGAAAACAGCCCTTGAGTCCCTCCCCCTTTGTTTCTATGGCTTTTTACTTTAAAAGTAGCCTGTACCAGCTATTCAGGGTCTTTTGGCTTCTCGAATGCTAAAAGACCCTGTTGTGACAGAATTAAAAATCCTCATGGTATTACATCAACTGTGGTGTGAGGGTGGCCTCTTGGGGCGACTCCTCCTGGTGGCTGGACTTCAGGGTCCAACAAACTGAAGCTTAGGAAGGCATTTTCTCAACTGAGGTTCCCTCCTTTCAGATGACTCTACCTTGTTGTCAGGTTGACAGGAAACTAGCAAGGACAGACATTCAATAAAGAAAATGAACCACAGGCTGGCCCACAGGCCAATCTGGCAGATACATTTTTCTCGGTTGAGTTTCCCTCTTCCAAAATGACTAGAGTTTGTGTCAAGGGGATGTGAAAGTAGCATGAAGGCTGCCCTCACTGTGGGTCCATCCTCTGCTGATATCTATGCCCTTCCTAGGCTGACCTGAGAGCAATCTGGTTGTCAGTTTGCATATGTCTGTGCGCCACATGTGTGCGATGCCCATGGAAACCAGAAGAGGCTGTTGGACTCCCTAGAACAGGAGTCACAGATGGATGTTACCTGCTACATGTGGGTGCTGGGAATCAAACTCAGGTCCTCTGGGAGAGCAGCCAGTGCTCTTAATGGGTGAGCCATTTCCAACTCCACATTTTCTTGATTAGTGATTGATATGACAGGGCCCAGCCTGGACAGGCATTCCCGTTTTTTTTTTTTTTAAGAAGCAGACTGAGTGAACCATAGAAGCTAACCAGTATACAGTGTCCTTCTGTGTTGTCTGCTTCTGTTCCTGCCCTGAGTTCCTGCCTTAGCTTCCCTTGAGGATGGACTGTGACCTGTAAGTCAGACAAACCCTTTCCTCCCTGTGGGGATTTGAATGAGATTGCCCCCTCCTGCAGAGGTTCACATATTTGAGTGTTTGGTCTCCAGCTGGTAGAACTGCTTGTGAAGCACCGGGAATGTGGCCTTGTTGGAGGTGGTGTGTCATGAGGTGAGGGGTGGAGTTTGAAAGCCCACATCAATCACATTCTCGCTCTCTCTGCCTCATGCTTGTGGCTTGTGGAATGAGCCCCAGCTACTGCTCCAATGCCATGTCTGCTTGACTGCTGCCGTGTTCCCTTCCATGATGGTGATGGACTCTGAGTGTCTGGAACTGGGAGCCCCAAATTAAATGCTTTCTTTTACAAGTTGCATTGGTTATAGAGTCTTAACCCAGCAATAAAAAAGTAACTAAGGCTAGCAGGGCGGTGGTGGCGCTTGCCTTTAATCCCAGCACTCGCGAGGCATAGGCAGGTGGATTCTGTGAGTTTGAGGCAAACCTGGTCTACAGAGCGGTTTCCAGGACAGACTCCAAAGCTAGAAAGAGAAACCCTGTCTCAAAAAACAAAACAAAACAAAAAGTAACTAAGACACTCCCAAGTTGCTTTGGGTCATGTTTATCTCAACAACAGAAAACCAAACTAGGACACCTCTCCATCCCTGCAAGCCCCCCCCCATACGTGAAGCCTGAAGAAGAATGGCCACACAGGGAGCGCCATGTCTGCCCTAACAGAAGCAGTGAGGAAGCTGAATGACTCAAAATCCAGGAAAATTCCTTTGTGGTGAAGGACACAAAAAGTCACTTGCCACTTTAACCTATCCAATAACTTCCCATGGACCCAAAATTCCGAATTTCACTGCATGGTCAGATGGCCAGAGAGGTCAAGAGAACACGGATGCAAACACTCCTGTCCTTCTGACACACAACCCTAACCTCCAGAGTCCTGAAAGCTGGAGTTGGATCTTCTATGCTTCCTGGCATCGGCCTGAGCACTGTCCCCACTTCCAATCCAGGGGTGATGTTCTGGAGGGGTTGTCAGTTTAGTTCTGAAATCCTGAGGGGGGTGGAAGATAGGGATGAGAGAAGGAATCCAAATTGTCTTGATGCTGTTTCCTTGGCGTCTGCTAGAGTCAGCCCTGTCCGTGCCTCGAAGAAGGGTCCCTTGTGCACCCTGACAAAAGCAGCTTATAGAAGGAAGGACTGATTTGGCTTATGGTTCCAGAGGGTTAAGAGCATCCCAGAGTCTATTATGATGGGAAAGTGTGGCAGCAAGCCCCAGCCGTGTTGCTGGAGCAGAAGCTGAGAGTGCACATCTCAACCCACAACAGGAAGCAGAGAGAGACAACTGGGAATGCTTGCGGGTGGCTTTTGAGACATCAAAGCTTGCCCCCAGTGACATACTTCCTCTAACAAGGCCGCACCTCCTAAGCCTTCTTGCAGCCACCACCTGGGGATCAGTTACTCAAAAAGTTTAAGAGTACGGGACATTTCATTCATACAACAGGAGCTTAGCTCCCTATGAACTAGGAGGCTTGACTATTTGCTGGTCTCCAGAGAAAGAGCTGGCACTTTCAAATTTACTACTTATTAAGCTGGCTGCCTCTCTCTTCAGGTGATACCACACATATGACCCATGAGATAGAGCCGAATAACCCCTTCTGCATTACAAAAGACTTCCGTGTCCTCTGAGCCATGGGATTTGATGCTTCCTCTGGAATTTGGATTGGGTTTATTGACCGCTGACATTTCTTCATAGTAAGGAGAGGATGGGGAGGGCCACTGAACCCTCCTTTGAGAGTCCAGCCCCACCAGCTGTGATTTTGCCATAGCTGGGTGATCTTGGGGGTCTCGGGAGGTAAAAGAGTACATGGAGGATGGAAAATTAATTGAAGGAGCCTTCCACCTATGCAGCTATGGGGAAGTTGCACGAGACGACATTTTTCTTTTTCTTTCTTTCTTTCTTTTCTTTTTTTTGTGGTGTGACTACTTCGGAATAACCCATACTTTTGTAAGTAATTCCTTACTTCTGCTCTGTAAATAATCAACAGTAAACTCATTGGTTCTCCAAACTGGATTTTGGTGGAATCGTAACTGAAGCCCAATAAGGAGGGGATAGATGTTTGTTTCTGTGTCCCCGGTTGTGGGGGGGGGGTTCTTGCAGAAAGTGGCTTCGGGAACACAGTGTTACTCACAGACCAGTAGACACAGCATACTCTGTAGGTCATATTGACCTCACAGCACAGCACTTGGAACTGTAGGGGGAGGGGCGCGGAAGCCACTGCTTTATCACCTCCCCCTACCCCAGATGTTACCATTGAGCACTCAAAGGCGAACACAGAAAGCAATGTGCCCCTTACAGTTGCAGGGATGGGGCTGAACTCTGGGTCCCTGGTCTCACAGAATCCCAACCAAGACCAGCAGATTGCTGCAAAGCCACATACTTCCCTGCTGTGAGGCCTAGCCTTCTGAGGGCATAAAAGAGTTCTGAAGAAGGGACTCCAAGGAGCTGTCATTTCTTTCATCACTCTTTGACCCCCAAGATATGCAGGCTGCAAACTAGCTCCTTGAAGACCAAGTCAAGGAATGTACTTTTTGTTTTGTTTTGTTCTTATGAGGCAGGGTCTCTCTGTGTAGCCCTGGGTATCCTAAAACTAACATGCCTATTCCAATGTACTCTCTGCATGCTACGTCTACCGTATGGTTCTGAGCTCTACTGGCTGAGCTATCCGGGCAAGGGCTCAGTATTAAAACACACACACACACCTACAGACAGAGACATGGGGACAAGGGTCATCTTGCATCTTGATGCCAAGAATGCCCCCCTTTATTGTCAGCTTATATAGGGCTCTGGCCAAGCCCCTGCTCTCAGGATCTTTCAGGTGCAGGACCATCAGAAACCACTCCCCCGCCGTCAGGGTCTCCTGCTCAGAGCAGCTGCAGCCTGCTCAGAGCAACTGCAAACATAACAAGTTGTTTACAAGAAATTCAGGGTCTGGGAGTTCACAGTCCCCAACAGACCAGGCTGGCTTTGAATTCACAAAGATCTGCTACATTTGCCTCCCAAGGGCTGGAGATAAAGGCGTGTGCCTTCACTGCCTGGCAAGGAAGGCACATTTAATCCGTCCTAGTCCATGTTCTGATAATGGTTGTTGTTGGCTCTATGCCTCCTCCTCTTCTTTTTCCTCCTGCTCCTCATCTTCTATGGAAATATGGTTTCACTATGTTGATTATAGAGGAAAATTTTGTTCCAAACTCTAACTATGCTGACTTGACACAGACTTGCCTGTTCTAGCCTTTGCTCATTCACGGCTAAAGATGTTCACTAACCACCATGACCAGAAATATGAATTCATGAAGAGTGAGGAGGTGATGATACTGGGTAGGCGCGAGGTTAGATTTGAGAGAACCACGGAGAAGAGCAGCTAAATCTTAGTAGCTGTGCTCCCATTGGTCAGAACATCCTTTTATTGTTAAACATCCTCCATGATGCAATTAGGATGTTGGTGCTGTATCGGGAGCTAGGGCTCTAGAAGTCTCCCTTCACACGCAGGTGTGCATCCTCATAAGAGTGAGGGTCTCACTATAGCAGCACTTCCAGTGTGGTTTTGATCCCTTTCCTGTGGGCTTTTCTGAAGGATCACAAGTGCTTGTACATCTAGCATCCTAGCCCTTCTCACCTCCTCTGCCACCCTAAACTCCCCCAGGCCTCTGGCTTCCCTCCCCACAGCTGCCCATCCTTCTTACACCCTTCCTACCCACTCTTGCTGTCTCCCTTGCTCTTCTCACCATTCCCCATCTCTTGCTATCTCCACCATTCTCCCCCACTTCCCCAGCCCCGGCCATGCCTAGTCTGCTCCCTTTGCTCTCTGCTCTGGACTCTTTCAGATATTTTCTCTCTCTTTTTCACAATAAAAACCTTCCCCCCTCCACCCCAGTCAGGCATAGTGGTTGGTGCATGCCTTTAATCCCAGCACTCAGGAGGCAAAGGCAGGCAGATCTCTGTGAGTTTGAGGCCAACATGGTCTACAAAGTGAGTTCCAGGACAGCCAGAGTGGTTACATAGAGAAATCCTTACTCAAAAAAAANAAACAACAAAACAACAACAACAACAACAAAATCTGCCCCAATAATGGAGCAATCAAATCGGCAGTTTCTTTACTGCATCCCTCACATACAATGGGAAGAAAGAATCTTCTTACCCAGCTGTCTCATAAATGCACGGTTTCTCTTCTTTCTGTTTCCTCTCCTCTGAGACCCCCACTCCCATGATCCTCTCTGTTGAGCCAGTTGCCATAGGCAGGTTCCCTGTCTCAGACCCAGCAGCAGTCATTTTCTAAAGCCATTCTCTAAGCGAATACAACAATGATCCAGCAAGAGAGCATGCAATCTCAGGAATTGGACAGAGCAGCTACACCCTAAAAGGAAGATCTGATCTACCATGATTTTGAAGGGGGTGGGACGTCAACCTTACTCCATAAATAGGACAGCTACCTCATAAATATTCATAAACATTGAAATCCACAATGTTGAATTTGCTGGGCTAGCTGCCCACCCCATCCCTTCAATCTTTCTTGGAGTGTATACTTTAATTTGTTTTGTTAAATAAGCTTCTGCTTAAATTGGGAATCTTTCCCTAACAAGAAAAGAAAAGAACTAAGAACTGAGCCATCCTTCAATACCTTGAAGCTGTGGTTCAGATGACCTTTCATCAAAGGCAAGATGGAGGCCCTTCAGCATGAGACCATTTGTCTCCTGGAGCTTGGAGTTCTCCATTCCTCCTGCATCTTCTTACATCTTACCTGTCTTGGAGATATACCAAGCATTTCTCTTTGTGTTGCTCGCTCTGATGCAGAGCCCCCTTCTTTCCTCATCCTGAAACCCTGCTTTACCACTTCCCTTCCTGTGTGGTTACTTCTGACCCCTGGGGAACCTCTGCTGTCACCTGGCAGAGCCATTTCACTTCTTTCTTTGATTGACGGCGAAAGCTGATGATTGCCAACAACTCTCCTCGTTGGTTTACTCTTTTTGCCTAGAAACTCTGTGGGGGAAAAAAGGGGGGCTGGAGAGATGGCTCAGAGGTTAAGAGCATTGCCTGCTCTTC
>LOEQ01000739.1:107126-117330 GCA_001685075.1 Bramus lutescens | reverse complement strand
GGTGGAGGAGCCTAAGTATTTTAGGATGAAGTTCGGGAACTCGGGCCTTTGATTCCTACTACCCTGTGGTTTGATGGGCTGTGTCCCAGAACATGTGAGGGTGTGCCCCAAGTCCTCATACACCACAGTGGTCTGCTTCCGTCCTGGGTCAGTAAAGGCTGTGGGGAAGGTAGGTAGGGTCCATTTCCTATGTGGGACTGAACACTGGACTCCAGCCTTCTCTTTCAGGCAGACAGGCAGTGGGCTAGGATAACTTCTGAGCCTCCCGTGGTGCCAGGTGCATGTTCTCCTGTTATTTTTCCTTTGTGTTGCGTGCCCCTGGCTCCCACGCTAAATTCAGCAGACATACAGACACACCCCTGATGAGGCTGCAGTGAGTCCCTCCACCCCACCTGCTTCTTACTGTGGCCAGCCCATGACAGCAAGTTAACTGCGTAGCTCTTAACCAAAAGTAGGCTTGGGGGTTGAACACTCCACCCAGGCCCCCTTCCTCCCCAGGAGCCCCTTCTCCCTCCCAGCTCTTTCTAGGCTGGAGGTTTCTGCTGAACTATCCTACTCAGACACCAGAGCCAGCTCCCCACAGTCACACGGCTATAGCCAAAAGCTGGCCCTGAGGAGCTCTAGGCTTTGCTAAGCCAACCCCTGGAGATAGGGCCATATGATAACCTGTGTTTTGGAATGGAGATGAAGTTAGTACTGGGCACTAATCCTACTGTGGACAAGGGACAAGAACAGTGTGTGGCTGTGCTTGGACAAAGATAGAGACAATGTACTGATCATGAGCCCCTGGTCTAGTTGAAGAAAAGGCCAACTCCTGCTGGCTTCAAGGACTTATCTGTTCCTGGGTAGATGTCCCCAAACATGGGATATTTTGCCAGCTTCCATATTTAATTTGGGAAAGGATTGCCTGGTTTGTGCCCTGGTGCTGAGGACAGAGTGTGTGTGGTCAAGCCAGTGGGGCATCAGCAACAGCTTCTCCTGCCCCAGGCTACTTAGACCTGATCTGCTGTGCCAGCCCACATATTCTGCCACTCTCAATGCCCCAGAAGCTTACCATAACACATGCACAGAAGTGACCACTTACACTTATGCACACCCAGGTACTGGGCTACATCTATTCTTTGGGGGCAGTGTCACCAACCAACCTGCTGCTGTACATGCCCAGTTCTGTCTGGCTTTGAGGCAATGGATGAACACCCACTTCTGCCGGATAATGCCCTGGCCCACTGTAAAGAAGGCAGAGGAAGACACAAGGGCCCTACCTTGCCGCTGAGCTTTGAAACCACATCCCCATTCAGCCCCAGATGCAAAGGGACAGGAATCCATCACACACCTGACTTCAGGAGCTCTTGCCCCCACTGATTTTAATTAGCCAAGCTGATTTGGTAGAGGGGCACAGGTTTTACCAGGATCCTGGCCCTGTTCTATGCACCTTGTTCTGAGGGAAACTCTGATAAAATATGCAAGGAACTGAGGGCCAGGAGTGAAACCTGGGCAGCTTCTTGGCTCATTTGACTCCAGTTTCTCTGGTTGCCTGCCAGGAACTTCGTGGTCTTGCTCTGATGTTCATCTACTGCATCCTCTGGTGATAGCACTGACTTCTTTCTCCCATGGTTAACGGCTCTCACCCTTGCGCACTATGCTAGACACCAACTGACGTCAAGAGGAGTCAGAGAAGAGGAAGCTCAAAGCCACAAACCCTTGAGAACTTGGCCAGTCCGGCGTGTTCCCAACTGCATGCCACAGGAAACTCTTATTTGGGTAGCTAAGCCCCTGATTCCATGACCCACCTTCTGGCCACCTCCTCAGCAGGGCTGCTGGCCATTCCTCACCAAGTTCTTTTACCAGAGCCATTCAGAGACCAGAGGTGAGCAAGGAAGTTAAGGACTAGGGAGACAGCAAAATGGGGAGCTGAAGGGTTGGGTGCTGGGGTCAGCCCCAATGCAAGGAATGTATGAAGCTCTAGATAGACAACCCAGTACAGGAGAGGGTAAGGAGAGGAAGGAGTAAGGGAAAGACGCAGAGGGAACGCCCAATAGCCTTAATGGCTTAGGCCTGGATCCAGATTGAGAGACTGTGTGGGTGGGGAATGCAGCTGATGGTCCAAAAGTGTCCCCGAGGTACTGAAAGGGGGTTCCTTTCAGGAAACACTGAAGAGTTGGAATTTATGGACAGCTAGGGGGATGACTTTTGTATCCGGCCAGCTGAGTGGGGAAAGCAGACCTTATGTCCTGTAAAAGAGATGGTTAACCCTTTAGGACATGCATCAAGACTTCTGCGTCACAGACCCAAAGGCTTTTCCTTACCTGGTGGCAAGGGGAGCCGGGTCAGTGATGGCCACAGCTCAGCTTCTAGCAGGGGCGCCCAGGGTTCTGCACGGACTGTGACCTCAAGTGTCACTGTGTCCTTGGAAAAGGTGAAGTTGAACCTGTTTCCCAGGTAGGAGATGCCAGAGACAGACACTCTGGAGATCAGGTCTGGACACAGGGGGTCAAAGGTCACACCTGCCTCAGTGATCCTGTGAAGGAGAGCTGTGTGAAGATGGTTGGGAAAAGTGGGAGTCCGTCGCTGGGCACTGCACTCACCTGAATCCTGTGCACCCGAAGAGTGCTGCCTGCAGAAAGCCCCCCATGCCTGTCAAGAAGTTCACTGCACCAGACCCATCCGCATTCTCTGTCCACACCTGCAGGCAGCAAGAGCGGCTGTGACATGGGTCCAGCCTCAGCAGGACCCTTACCCTGCTGAGACTACCACAGAGGGAGAAGAGGGAGGCAGCAGGTGGTGGGTGGAAGCCAGGCTGACCTTAAAGGGCTCAGTGGCATTGATGAAACTCTTGCTCAGGAGGACCTGGGCCCTTGAGGGGTCCTTCAGCTCCATCCAGCCCACAGCAAACATACTCTGAGGTCATAATCCAGATATGGAGCAGTTAGACTGACCACATAGGAAGGAAGGGGAGGACAGTGGGGTAAGACTACCCGCCAGGCTCCTCACCCAGGTCATTGCAGGGCCCTGGGGGGATGTCACAGCTTCATAAATCTCCAGATTTTTCCTTCGGATGTCGGGTCTCAGGGGAAAGGGAACTGGGTATCCCAGGAGCACGACATCTGCCTGTTTCACTTCTTCTCCTGATTTGGGGGGAGGGGGCAGCAGGATAGGGATGGGTTCTTGGTCAAAGGGATGAGGGTGTTACAGGGTAAGTATGGGGTGGGGGGTGACCAATCAGAAGGGCCCTTGAAGGACTCAGTACCACTCACCTTGCTCATAGCCATCAAACTCAGGGTGGAAGTTCTGCTCAGAGTCAAATGGCACCTTGATCCTATCTGCCACTTCCAGCCACTGGTTGGGGACAGACAGACCCAGGTCCTTGGCCAATGCAGCAGCGAAGCGCAGGCTGGGGAGGGTACAAGCCACAGTTGCACAGCTTCTGACTGGGCCCTGTCTGCTGTGCTGGGCTAGGAAAGAGGATGTCTTCTGTCTGACCTGTTCTGGACCAGGACGTTGGTGTACACAGAGTTGTTGACTCCTGAGTGGTATTCATCAGGTGGCATGACTCCTGGTCACAAGGGGCCACCATGACAGTTAGTGTAGGGGCTCAGGACATGCCCTTCCATGGTGGCAGTCCACGCCAAGCTGGCCCCTGTACTCCGTAGTCCTCACCTTTCAGGTGGTACATCTTCTCCTGGGGGCTCCATTCTACACGGCTGCACCAAAACTCAGCTACCGCGCTGACCACATCCCAGCCACCAGCCTCTTGGAAGAGCTGCAGGTCCTGGAGAGGGAGAGCAGGGCGAAGGACTGGGTGTACAAAAGGGCCACTGTGCATGGCCGGTGCCTACCTTCTGAACACCCAGGAAGCAGTGCCTGGCTTCCCTCTTCACACAACTTTCCAGGGTCTTGGCGTGGAGTGTGGTCTCAAGAGGTGCGTGGGCGCACATGGGACACAGTGGTGCCTCACCTGAGTGCAGCGGTAGTACAGCTGGAAGGCCAACACCACGGCTCCATTCACGTGGACCTCCTGGATCCCATAAATGTCCTCAGGGCAGACCTCCAGCCCAGTGCTTGCACTTTCCCAAGCGAACTTGGCTCCCTGGGAGGAAAGAGGATGCGATGGTCAGGTCTTGGCCTGGAGGGCCAGTCCAGTCCTACCAGAGGAAAGGAAAGAGGAGGTTTGGGGGTCTGGTGGTCACTGAATGGCACTGGGAAGACCCTGGGGCAGGGACCCTATGGGATAGCACCCAGGCCCCGTTACCTGGTAGCCTAGGTTCTGGGCATTTTTCAGGGCCCCTCCCAATGTACGGACTCTGTACTCCAGGATGGCCCTAGCGGCCTCTGGGTTGAACATCAGAATATTTGGGAACATCCAGAAGTCCTGAGAGGAGGAACCATTCTGGGGTTAAGCAGAAGTCCATACCTTCCCCCTCCCTTACTGCCCACATTCCACCCTGCCAAGGCTTCCAGCCCACACACAGCAAAGAAGACAGCTGGGGCTTCCTCCCCCACCTACCCTTTGGCAATCCCTCTGCCTCTCTCTCTGAGTTCCTCCTCTCATGCTCACCCAGATCCACCTGGGGCCTCCCTGGCTTGCTCACTCCAATGCTATTTCTCCAGCTTAGACAGCCCAGAGTTCTGGTTCTCAGCCAGGGCAGTATCAGGAGATGCTAAGGGCTCTAGTTTGTATCAGGGCTCAGGCCTCTAGGGTGAGCTTGCTCTGCATTCTCTGGCTGCCTGACCTCAGCTTCCTTTGGCTTCAACTGCCAAAAGGGCCACAGCACAGCCGTCACAAGCTGTCAGAAGTAGAAGTGGCTTTGAGTCTTCTCCCTCAATATTTCCTCAGCCAGTGGCCACTGAACCCCAGATGCTACGTCCTTGACCCCTCCAGTCCTTGCTTCCCATCACTCAGCTACTCCTGGCAGATCTCTCCGGACTGTATCTCCACCCCTGTCATTCCTCTAAAGAGTCCCTATGGCTTCCTGAGTCCTCTGCTAAGCTCCAGGCTTGTACCCAGCTCACTTTGGAGCTCTGGTGGTGCTGGCCTGCTGTTCTTCCCACCTCAGAGAGGCTCCTCTACCTTCAAACACCGCATACCCTCGACCTTCCGCAACTTCTGTTGCTGTAACCCGTGCCATTCTTTTCTACCAAATTCCTATACACCTTTCTTCTGAGAAACCATCTCTTCCAGGAAGCCCTTCTGTCTATAGCCCCCATTTTTTTAAAAATTACATTTGCTTTTTTAAAAAAGATTTATTTATTATGCATACAGTGTTCTGCCTGCATATACACCTGGAGGTCAGAAGAGGGCACCAGATCTTAAAACAGATGGTTATGAGCCACCACATGTGGTTGTTGGGAATTGAACTCAGGACCTTAGGAAGAACAGTCACTGCTCTTAACTGCTGATCTGTCTTTGCAGCCCGCCCCCATGTTTTCTATGGTCTTGAGCTCAGGTAGTGAAAAGGCAATGCCCAAGAAGTTAACATACAGTTCTTCCCGTGTAACCAGTGCAGGGTGTACCTGATCCCAGAAGATATGGCCCCAGTAGCTCTCCTCCTGACTCCCATTAGAGAGGCCTCCAGGGCTAAGCCCATGGCTGATTGATCCTTGGGTGCCAGGCTGGGGAAGTTCACTGAGCAGGTAGTAGAGAGAACCACGGAGGGCCTGGCGCAAGGCCAGGGGCCCAGTCACATCTAGGCCACAGGTGGCCCAGAGCTGGGTCCAGGCGTCTGCATGGACTGTATACAGAACGCCCCTGGTCTGCAGCTGCAGGGCCTCAGCAAAGCAGCTCTGGGCCTCAGCCTGGCTGCCACCAACCACAGTCAGAAAGTCCCAGGTCCTGTCTTGCTCATCTTCTGCAAGGGTCAAGACCGGGGGCACTGGCATCCACAGCATGTGTACTTCCTGCTGTGGCTCTCCTGGCTGCTCAGGAATGAGTGTGTGGCCATGGAGGTACCTGCAAGAGCATAACCGAGTCTCAGGAAAGGACTTCCTCTCTGGGGTACCTAGATTCACCCAGTGTGCTCCTTACCGGGCTCCCTGGAAGTCAGGCCCGACATGCAGATCCAGGTCTGGGCTTTCTGGGGAGAAGGATGCCTGTAGCAGCACCGTGACAGGCTTGTTCCCTGTAGTCAAGCGTGCAATGGACACGCTGAAGGCCAGGACGTGGGGTAACACACTGTGAGCATAGATGCATTGGGAAGCTCGGAAGCTGGGGCCTTCCAGGGTGTGCAGGAAGGAACCTGGGAGGGTCAGGAGGCTCAGTCATCCTGGGGAAGGTCTCAGACGGACTCAAAGCTGTGGACTCCCAACACCACGGAGCACCATGATCTTCCTGGGCTGGGAGTGGGGTCCCTCAGATCTCAGGTTGCCTCTTCCCACTGTGTAGTGGGCCCACCCAGATGAAAGGAAAGCAAGACAAACCACAGAGACCTCATTTGGGGAGGCAGCTTTTTATGCTTATTTTTTCTCTCCCTTAAATTAAAGGCCATTTATTTACTTATTTTTGAGATGGATCTTGTTATATACCCGAGGCTGTCCTCCAATTCTCCATATTCTTGTCTCAGCTTCCCCAGTGTTGAGATTACGGGCCTCAGTCACAGACTGGCTTTTGTGGTCCCTTCCCTTGTGAGATGTCATGGACAAGTGGGGAGGTCCCTCTCACCCAGAGCAATGGCTTGACCAGGATTGGTGGCCGCTAACCTGTGTTAGTATCCAGGGCAAAGGTCTCAGCCAGTGGTTCTGTTCCTGCAGGGGCCTTCAGCTGGACATTGATGGGACTGGGCAGAATTGCCCGGTGAGTGTTCCCTCCAGCTCCGTTGTACACACCATTTACATGTATAATGTCATCATACACACGTGTGCCCAGGTATGAATTGGTTACAGTGGCCCAGTACCTGGGGTCACCAGGCAGACAGTGGGTACTGAATATGGTCGGGTCATCTTCAGAATTGTCCATGGAAAGCTGTCTCAGTCCAGGTGGCCTGGGGAAGGCGAGATGACAGTGACTAGCTGGGCTTCCCCCTGAAGACTGACATAAACCCTCAAGTCTTCAAGGAATTTGGACGATCCCCATAGACGGTGACGGGCGTGAGGGGCTAGTTTAGGGGAGCAGTATTTATAAAGCCTCCACTTGGGGGTTGCGCCTAGAACACACCCTTATCTCAAGAGGAACGCAACTAAATCTGCAAACCAGATCTCTCAGCATCCGCAACAGGTCTCCCTCTCGCGAGGCCCTGAGCCATCTTCCCGAGGTAGGAAGAGCTGAGAGTGGAAACAGGGAGTTCCGTGCTGGCCCCATACCCTCAGGGAGCCTGAGGCCGGACAGTGGAAGCAGAGGAACCAAGAGCTGTGGTGGGGATAGCGAGCGGGCGCATCGGGGTGGGAGAGGAGGAACCGAATGCGGTGGAGGACTGTGATGAGAGTAGTGGTGGCCGGAGGGCCCTAACTAGGAAAGAGCGAGACTTGGTTGGGGAAAGGAAAGAGGAAGTCAGTGTGTGGGCGGGGGAAGGGGGGCGGAGAGGAGGGTAGCGGGTTGACCGACAGGACNGCAGTTTAGCGACTCACCGCAGTTCAACTCCAGGCGGTGCGGGGCTCCGATGTAAGAAGGCTCTGTGGGAATCTGTGCTAGCAGCCCCTGGCGGGAGGAAGGAGAAGCGATCCTGCGGCGTGGCAGGTGGGCGGGGCTGACTCTAGGCGGAACCTGGGAAAAATGTCGTGGTCTCTGGGGCTAGTGCCCTGAGTCAAATCGTACTGGAATTGGGATCAGCTTTGGCTCTAAGATATGTGCAAGAGCGGTTTGGGCCTGAGATCCCTCTCTACAGTGACGTTTAGTTACTACAAAGGACACTGACCGGTCTTCTTGGACGGTCCTTCCCTTTGCTGGGGACCCCACCCTTTTGATCTCCATCTCTCTGCTTTCCTGGCGGGACCTGGGCCTGTCTTGTCCGTCTCTCCAGCAGTTCCCTGCTCTACCCCAGACTCAGTGTTTGTGAACCAGTTCAGTCAGAGCCTAGGCTTCACCTGCTCCAGAATCTGTTTCTGCTGTCCAGATGCCCAGATCAAAGCCCTGTTTACCTTGTCTCCGTGCCACCAACAACCCACTACCACCAATGGTTGGTGTCAAGCCCAAGCCTTCTGGACCCACTGTAGAGACTCCTGCAACTCCAGTGCCACCTAGGGCAGCAGCCAGCGAGTAAGGACGGTTAGGTCACACTCCAGTTTAACCAGAGGTTTGCAGCTGGCTATATCACCTGACTGCACCCTAAATACTTTCTGCCTGCCTCCCTTTGCCAATCCATTACCCACCCTCTCTTATTGTACAGGCACCACCTGTTAGGCCCCAAGAAATTCCTTTTCCCAAAGTCTGGCATTTAGACAAAAGCCTCAGGAATTTGAGAAGATCGGTCTCATCTGCTAACTGGAGTCATTCTCCTTAGCTCTGGCAAAAGAACCTATGGCTCCTCCAGTAATTTTAGACCACAGTGCCTATTAGCATATCAAGGTCTATGCTAGCCTCTGGGCTCCCCCAGTCTCTACCCTCAAGTATCTGTACCGAGTAATCCTGACAGACATACCCCACCGGCTTAGAACTCTCTAGCCCCTTCTCTTCCCTTCTGTTTCCCAGATTCTCTAATTCCCATATAACCCAGACATTTTGGCTACGAGCTGTCTTGGTGTCTTGGTTGTCATGTGCTCTCCCCGTGTCTCCAATCATGTCCTGGTTTATTTTGCTGGCCCAGTTCAGTCCAGACCCTTCCAGATGCCTCTGACTGAACTCTCCTTCTTATCTACAATAAAACTTTCTTCTCAACCCTTCGAAGGAGCTGTTGACGTCATTCGACTGGAGAGAGACCTTGGCAGGCCAAGGCACCCCGTGGAGGATGAGAGACAGATGTACCAGGCAGATAGAACTTCTGTGGGAAGTTTTATCAAGAGAAGGGGAATGGAAAAGGGGAAGAGACCAGCCTCTGGGGAGAGGAGTGGCAGAAAAGGAGAGAGAGAGAGACTGCCTGGTGTGTCTGTCTCTCACCCACAGCGTGGCCTCTAGGCCCGCCAGGGTTCCTCTTCTGCCAAATCATATCAGCTGTCAACTCCTCATTTTTCATTTACCATTCAGGCTTCTTTAGTATTTCTGATACTTTTCAAGCTACTCCCTTTCCTCACATACTCCGTTTCTTTCTCCCTTCTCTTTGAATATCTCCCCAGAGCCTTTACGCAGCAGAAGTCCTTAGCTTTAGTCTCTCCAGCCCTTCCTGCACTTTGCAGCCCTCCCCAATCTATAGCAGCAATGACTATCAGTGGCTGTGGGGAGACAAAGCCCAGTGTTGGGCCTGGGAGGCCCAGTTCCACCTTAGAGACCACCACCCAGGTAAAGTGAGGTCCTTCAGTCTACTGCAGAAAAGAATTTCAGGACAAGTCAATGTGGCAGCACGTTTGGATAGAGACAGTAAGAGGTCAGAAAGAGACGAGTCTGAAAATAGCTTCATCAGAACCAGCCTGTGAAAGAAGCCAGTTGGCTGTGGAAGGCTGGATGCCCTTCCCTCTTAGGCTGGTGTCCCCTTAGGCTGGTTCCCCTTAGGCTGGTGTCCCCTTAGGCTGGTTCCCCCTTAGGCTGGTGTCCCCTTAGGCTAGGTACAACATCTAGAGCATGCTAGGGACAGTTTGCAAAGACTGGAAACCCATTCCGCACCTGGCTTCACATAAGGAACAGAACATGTGTGAGAAAATCTTACTTCACCTGACTGTGAGAGAGGTGGGCTCTGCGTGAAGACCCTATAAAGGGTCACACATCTCACAACCGATGCTTTTTGGATTTTTCCCTTAGCTCACTGGACCTTTCCCATTTAGAGAAATTCTTTTACTTTTATTTTTTGAGTGGTTGGCCTGGAATTTGCTATGAAAAGCAAGCTAACCTCAAAACTCACAGAGATCCAACTACTTCTTCCCCCGGGTGCTGGAATTAAAGATGTACACCACTACACCTAGCTTTTTATTTATTTGTTTGTTTGTTTTGGTTTTTCAAGGCAGGTTTTCTCTGAGTGTTGCTCTGGCTGTCCTGGAACTCGCACTGTAGACCAGGCTGGCCTCAAACTCACAGAGATCTGCCTGCCTCACCCACCCTAGTGCTGGGATTAAAGGTGTGTGCCACCACTTTTATGATTTTTTAAAAATGTTGCAAGATCCCCGGTGGCAGTAGGCAGCAGAAATGCTG
>LOEQ01000739.1:80917-91432 GCA_001685075.1 Bramus lutescens | reverse complement strand
TTATATATATATATATTGTAGCCCTGGTTGTCCTGGAACTCACTTTGTAGCCCAGTCTGGCCTCAAACTCAAAGATTCACCTGCTTCTGCCTCCTGAGTGCTGGGAGTAAAGGTGTGAGCTCCCACTGACCAGCTTATTATTATTATTATTTTGAGTACATGCTTATATTCTTTTTTAAAGAGGATTTGTTTATTTATTATATATACAATGCTCTGTCTGCATGCATGCCTGCATACTAGAAAAGATAACCAGAGCCACCAAGTAGTTGGTGGGAATTGAACTCAGGACTGTTGGAAAAGCAGCCAGTGCTCTTAACCTCTGAACCATCTCTCCAGCCTTCAGGCTGACTATATCTTACAGGGAGGAAACCAAAGCATGGGCAGACTGACTTGCTCAAGGCACAGAGAGGCAGGAGGCACCAGCTGGTGACCCCTCTGAACACTTTCTTTCCAAGAGATGGCCCAGCAGTCTCCAAGAGCACCAGGGAGCTTACTTCCATGGGAAAACACTATTGCTTTTTCCAGCTCTCCCTACAGGCTGCGCTGCACCGTTTCCCACAAAGCCTAGCACCAGCCTTCCTCTGCCAGAACTTAATAGTGATGGAACCCGGTTAGGCTCGCCGCCTATGTCCCCAGGCTTCCTCAGAGGGCAAATTCTGTCTGTACAAGGCACCCAACTCAGAATCTCCTCCATGCTGAGGCATGGTGACTCACATCAGGATACGCAGGCCACATTGTTGGGACGTCATGGCCTCACAGAGTGGACGCAGCAGAGAGACTGGGGGTTGTTTCATGGTGTTTTGAGAACTGTAAGGAGAGAAAAAACAAGTTTGATTGCCATAATACTCCTTCCAGGCCTTTCTAGAAAGTACTCAATTTTTTCCTTCGTAATGTCCTAGGGTTCCAGAACTGTCTCTGTCACTTATCCCACATCCCTTGAGTTTCTCACCCCATCCCCCACAACAAACTTGAACAAAACCCAAGAGTGGGCCTGTAGGTCCCTAGGACCAGGTCTTGCCACTATCTTGGTGTATACTCTCAACAAATGATGAGTCTTGGGATGGGTATTGAATAGAACTTAGTTTCATAGAAAGTAAATGTCCTTGTCTGTGTAGGAACCTAGGATCTGGTCAGTACCTTGGGGCCAGCAGTTGGACCCAAGTGGTGAAGTCAGGGTAGATTTTGAAGATAGACAGCAAATAGCATTGGGGTGGAGGTACAAGGCTTAGCACATAGAGGACATGGCATATTCCAGAATGTATGAGAAACTGCATCAGGGAGGGGCCTAGGTTGCTTCTTGGAGCTATGTTGGCTGTGCTGGGAAGGTTGCCTTGATCTGCATGAAGCATGGTGAGGTCACTCTGGGGAAGAAGAGAGACAGCTGCTTTGCAAGGGGTGGGTCATCAGGTGTGGACATGTTTCTCAGCCCAAGTGGGCATGCGTACTGCGCTGGTGAGGACAGCCTTGCCCTCTAGACTCACCCCTTCAGCCGCTTCATCAAACTCTTTTTCTTCTTCTCCTTTACCTCCACCAGCCCACAGTTGACCAGTTTCAGAGCCTGACCAGCTGGGGAGCACTGGAAGCAGTAGCCCAGGACCTCAAGGTCCATGCGGGTGAACCGAACTCGCTCCAGGACTATCTCTGGAAGGTTGGTGAGAGACTGGCGAACAAAAGCATCCTCTTGTGTCTCATACAGGCAGTACAACAGTTCCAGTCCAAAGTTGAGATCCTCCTCTTCCTCCTCTGGTTCCTCAGTGTCCTCCAGCTCATCATTCTTTTCTGGCCCTACTGGAGCCACCCTGGGGTGGCCCTGTCCTTGTATCCACCGTAGGGTGTCCTGTTTCACGCGTTCTGGCACCACACAGCCAAAATAACGTTCAACGTCACGAACCCTCTCTGCACTCAGCAATCCGAAGAGGAAGCGAGTGGTGAGGGCAAGATGACCACGCAACTCTGCGTCAGAGCTCAGGAGCATCTTCACACCTCCTGCGGGTGCCCCTGGAGCCCCCTCAGCCTCCAGTAGGTACGACAATGCAGCCAAGAACTCCTGGAAGCTCTGGTCAATGAACTGGTAGGTGACCTCCTTTTCTAGAACGCCCAGTACTTCTTTCTTGCTGAGAAACAGTGTCTGAACTTGGGAGCCCTGAAGCTTCAACCGCTCCAGGTCATTTTCTGAGAACTGTGCTTGATGCTTCAGGATGCCCTCCCGGGCCAGACGGCACAGCGTGCGCAGTTCTCCCTGCACACGGGGTCCATTGGTGCCTGCAGACTTCAGCATGCTGGCAATGAAGAGCAGGTACACCGATGTCGTGGTCTTGGAGGTACGAGACAGATCCTGGCCCAACTCCAGTTGCTGCTGCAGCACCGTGCACACGATCCAGCACACGAAGGGCACGAAGCACAGCGCAAACAACGTCTCATTCTCTTTCACAAAGCGGTAAGCGCGCTCTGCCTTCCTCTCGTCCCGGAAGAACTTGAAGAAATACTTCTTCTTGTCTTTGTCTGAGAAGCCGCGTACTTCTGCGCACTGTGGCGAGCCCAGTCTGCCCCGCAGAGTCCCAGGGGCGACATTGCGTGTAGTCACCAGCAAGCGAGCCAAGGGCAGCAGCTCATGGCTCAGCAGTCCTCTTAGCACTCTCAAGCCACTCGTAGCCTCGAAAGGGTCTTTGCAGGGGGCGGCCTCCGGGGCTACAACAGCAGGCAGCTCGTCTGCACCGTCCAGGATAAACAATAGGCGCTGGGGAAGCGCCAGTATCTGCCGCACCGGAGCCTTGCGGTCCGGACACTGGTCCAGGATCAGGTCTGCCAAGCTGCGCGTACCTGGACTCTCCAGCAGTTCGCCGCACGGCATGAAGAAGGCGAAGTCCACCTGGCCGTGGTATAGCTTGCCTGCTGCCCAATCATAGAGGATTTTCTTGGCGGCCATGGTCTTGCCAATGCCCGCCGGGCCTTGCAGTNCGGGCCTTGCAGTACCACGGTCAGCGGCCGCAGGCCCCCGTCATCTCCCCGGAAGAGCTTATTAAAGGTGTGCGTGTCCGAGCGCCTCGCCCGCTCAGGCTCCGGCTCCTCCGACGGCCCCAGCAGCTCATCCTCCACGGCGTTGCTCCCCGGCGCGATAAGCAGCTTGGTGAAGCGCTTGTTGATCTTCACGGAGCGGGCGTTTCTCTCCTTCACCTTAGCGTGCTGAAGCAGCACGTGCTCGCGGTATTTCTTCTTGTACTCTGTAAGGTGTGAGACAACGCCCTGCCTGTCTAAACCTGGCCTCACTTTCTTTTATTGTGTCATGCTTCCTCCTCCAGCTACCTCACTCACATCCAAGGACCCCCAAGCAGTAATAGGACCCGTCACTTGTGTGCCCCGCCAAACTTACCCGACAGGGAGAGAACCACTGAGCTGGGGCCGAGTTCTGGAAGAAAAACCCAACGTAAGGCTCACTGAGCATGAGGGATGGGGCAAGGCATTTCCCTGGAAGCCTCTGGAACTGTCCCCCGCCCCCGTGCACGATTTTTTTGACTCGTTCTCGGGAGTAGCACAGCTTCATGCGGTGGTGGAGAGGACGGAGTAAATCTTCTCAACCGATTCTGCCCCATCCTACCCAACTCAGCTTACGCTGCAGCTGCTGCGCCTTGAGCCGCACCGCCACATCTCGAGCGTCAGCCTTCTTCAGGATCTTTCGGGTCACATCCACGGCTGGCTCTGACCCATAAAACTGGGTCAGCTTGTCGACAAGGTCCACGGCGTCTGAGTTCTCCAGTCGCCCCCAAGGGATGCTCCGGCCATCCAGAGGCGCATCCCGCAGCTTGTGGCGAAAGCGCTTCAGCTGCTCCTGGCTCAAGTCATCTAGTGCGGCCAGAATCAGCTCCCTTGCCAGCGCCTCCCGGCTGGGGATGAGCAGAGTTATTACTGATGTGACCTGCAAGGGACCTGTCCCCAAACCTCCAAAGCACCCTTCGCACCTTGCACATTCTCTACAGGGAGCCCCAGGACAATGTGCTTCTAATTTCTAACTGCTTGTGGTGAAGTGGACCACTCCACAGCTAGCTTTCCTGCGTCCTTCCTTTCACACACCTGGCCACACCAGATAAAGCCAGTTAAGGTCTCTTCACGGGTCTGTGCTCTCCTTTGTAACTCTGATAGTGCTCTAGCACAGCTCGCCCCAGGAATAGTGAGCCAATAGGCCTGGCCCTGGCAGAGTTCCTAAGTTCTGCACTCCAAGCCAGTAGCACACTTTGGTAAGTCCTTTCTGGACCGCAAGGGCCTGGGTCTGAGTTCCTTGTGGGGAGCAGACTCATAAATGACCCGCCTTGAAGTTGGGGGGGTGTGGGTGGGCAGAGTTGCAATAGAAGATGGGTTTTGAATCAGCAGCCCAGGACAGGATCTCGAAGTGAGCCCACTCCTTTTGAAAGTTTCCCCTGAAAGCCACACTCACCTGGAGCAGAGGGCCCCAGCCACATCCATGGAGTCCCGTCACAGGATCTAATGCTCAGAGGTGGATACAGGGAGCAGAGGTGATCTTTTCCTGGCTAAATTGGTCTCATCCTGAGACTGGGTGCGGGGGTTGCTCAGCATTGTCCATTTCAGCTCAGCTAGAGTCTTGCTGAGAGTCACAAGGTTCCCTCACTTAAGCACAGTTCATGCTTAAATGCTATACCTGGGGGTGACCTTTGGTTTTTCTTCTATTTTATTCTATCAGTACTCCTCCTACCAGGTGTGGCATCCCAAGCAGCTGTGCAAATGTGATTCAGGTTGTCAGAAATCGCCTTAGGTGACTTTTAATTTTGCAGACAGGGTGTGAAAGGCAAAGGGGGAGTGTGTGGGCAGGGCTTTGTGGAAAGGTTCTCACCAGCGGAGGGGGGGGGCCTGAACTCTGCAGCCTGCTGATCCTCCCACACCCAGCTAAGGGGCAGAGATCGGATGCTTCCGACCTTAGGACCCGCAGGTGACTACAGGGACGTGTAGCTCCACTGACTGGGATGGACGTGTAGATAGGCATGCGTGTGTAGCTCCACATGGCAAAGATAGCGTGGCTTTCGAGGGCAGGAATACCTTTACAGTCCTTGAAGACACAGTTCACACATGCAAAGCTGTATTGCCCTTTACAGTGCATCCTTTTCTGTAAGTTCTTGAGAGCAAGTCTGCTTTGTCTCCCTCTCATCGCTTTTGAAGGTAGAAGATGCAAATGCAAAGCTAGGGCCAGTGAGATGGCTTCTCAGATAATGGCGCTGGCCTGACTACCTGAGCTCGGCCCCTGGAACCTACATAAAGATGGAAGGAGAGAACCAGCTCCATGAAGTCATCCTCTGACCCCCACACCTAGGCTGTGGAATGCATACCTCCCAACAGTAACTGAAAGGGGGAGGCTGGAGAGATGGACAGCACACAAGAGAACTTGCTGCTCACGCAGAGGGCTGGTTTACTTTCCAGCACCCACGTTAAATAGCTAACAACCACCCATAACTTCAGCTTCAGGCAATCCAACTTTCTCCTCTGGGCTCTGCAGGTACCCCACACACAAGTGTGCGTGCGTGCATGCGTGGGTGTGCACCACATGCATGCCTAAATGAAAAGAAAGAAGGGGTTGGAGAGATGACTCAACAGTTAAAAACACTGCTTGTGAGTGGGGCAGTGATGGTGCACACCTTTAATCCCAGCACTCCGGGTAGCAGAGGCAGTCAGATCTCTGAGTTCAAGGCCAGCCTGGTCTACAGAGTGAGCTCTTGGAAGCCAAAACTGTTATATAGAGAAATCCTGTGTGGAAAAAACAAACAAACTAACTAAAAAAGAAAAAAACAACAACAAAAACTGACTGTTCTTCCAGAGGACCCAGGTTCAATTCCTAGCATCCACATGGCAATGCAAAACCATTAAGCACAGTTCCTAGAGTTCTGACACCTTCTTCTGGGCTCTGTAGACGCCAGGAATGCACAGGGTTTACAGACACACATGCAGGCAAAATACACATACGCATAAAAATAAATTTCAAAAAATGAGCCAGGGGGTGCTGGCCTTTAATCCCATAATTTAGGAGACAGAAGCAGGTGTATCTCTGTGAGTTCAAGGCCAGCCTGGTCTAAAGAGCAAGTTCCAGGACAGTCAGGGCAGTTATAGAGAAACTCTTCATAACTCCACTTCCAAGGGATCCAGCATCCTCACACAGACATACATGCAGGCAAAACACTAGTACACATAAAATAAAAATAAATTATTAAAACAAAGCAAAAAGAAAGAATGAAAAGAAGCATTCATGGTACTCCTGGCCCATGGTTTGAAGTATGGATCTGACTGTGTAAGCCCGAGGACTGCTATAAGCTTGAGGATCAAAGTTTGAATCCCCAGAGCCCATATTAAAANAAAAAAAAAAGGCATGGTAGCCCACAAGAGATGAAATGTAATGGTGACATTCCCTGGGTGGCTTTCCCTACACTGTTCCTTAGAAGCTGTGTTTTCTGGTCTTCTAAGAATGCTGAGTTTCTAAACCTGGCTCAGTTCTGATTCTAATTCACCTTCACCTGCCCTTAACAGTGTCCTCCAGATATTCTTCTCTGGTTGTTGAGGAGAAGACGACAATGCCTGAGACTGAAGGTCAGCAGCGCTGCTTTGGCTGTTGGGCATCTGTCACAGGAGGTGTGGGTCCTGGGACCCAAAGGTTGGGACTAGATTCCCCAGCAGCTCTAGAGGGCCCCTCTGTACTCGGTGGCCCATGCACTGCCAGGGCTGCTGATTGCAGCTGTGGAGAGACTTTGGTCCAGTTCCAGGGGACCCGACACTTTCTCCTGACCTCTGTGAGCACCAGACACGCAAATGAAGCACAGACGTACATACAGGTCTACACACATTTTGAAACTAGAAAAATAAAGGCAAATTAAATTCAAAGTCATGGGGAAAAAAGAAAATAATAAAATTCAGAGCAGAAATCAATGGAGCTGACAGTAAGAAAGCAATAAAAACCAAACTGGTTCTTTGGGAAGAGTAAGTATTTTTAAATCCTAGCCAAATAAAGGAAAGGAAAAAGGAGAAAAAAATCACTAATATCAGACCTGGAGAGAGTTCATCACTACTGATTCCATGAGTTAAAGAATAATCAGGGAACATTCTGAGCAGCCCTCTGTCCATAAATTTGACAAAATGTACCTGTCTTTTTGTTCATGTTTGGAGTCAGGGTCTCACTGTGAGCCTTGGTTGTCTTTGGAACTTGTTATGTAGATCAGGCTGGCCTTGAACTCCAGAGATCCACCTGCCTCTGCCTCCCAAATGCTGGAGTTAAAGATGTGTACCTCCAAACCCCGCTATCTACCAGTTTCTTGAAAAATAAAACTTTCCAAAATCTATACAAAAGATCAGTAAGTGAAACAGCCCTAAGTGGTGGGTTGAATGAGGTGTCTTCCATATGTCCTCCATACTTCCTAGGTTTGGATACTTGGTTCTCAGATGGTGATCCTGTTTGGGAAGGATTAGGAGCTGTGGCCTGAAGGAGGAATTATGTCACCCGGGTTGGGTTTTGAGAGCTATTTTGAGCTAGCTCTTTCCTATATCTATTAATAAATTTATTGAGTCGATACCTTGTAACTTTCCAAACATAAGTATAGGCTCTGATTGTTTCACTGATGGAGTCTGAAAAACATTTAAAGAAGTGAATGCTAACTTTCTGACGAAGCCAGTAATGTCTTAATGTGAAAACCTGACGAGCCAGCTGAGCCCAGCTCTGCTGACTTCCCCCAGGGTTCGGTTAGCTTGCCGCAGCATAGCGAAAGGGATCTTAGGATAGCTCTTTCATTTGTTTGTTTGTTTGTCTTTTGAGACAGGGTTTCTCTGTAGCTTTGGAGTCTGTTCTGGAACTAGCTCTTGTAGACCAGGCTGGCCTCGAACTCACAGAGATCTGCCTGCCTCTGCCTCCTGAGTGCTGGGACTAAATGTGTGCGCCACCACCACCCGGCATAGGATAGTTTTAATCTGAGGGAAAAGACTCACATGTTTGCAGTTCCAGCTATGTGTCTTTATTGTTTTACGTTAATTTTAATTTCTTGCCCTAATTGTCTATAATTTCTTAGCTCCAATTCTCTGATTCTTTTTTCTTTTTCTTCTTCATTTTCCTACATGCTGTATCCTACATTCTTTATTCTTCCAATCTTATTCCTTCCACTGTTACAAATTCCCAAGCATGCATATATGCATACACACACACACACACACACACACACACACACACTTTCACTAACACTTGTTAGTGATAAAAAAAAAACTACAAGGAAAATTGTCAGGGACACAGGCATTCTTTGAAGATACCTCACAAAATTTATCAGCTCATTTGTAGCTAATCACAGCTGCAGCTGTGAGGAGGTTCCTGCAGTCTCTTAAAGTGGCCACTACAGGTTACAAAGGGAGAAAATGAAACTATTGAGCAATCAAAGGAAAGGTAAAGAATACGTGCATTGTTTTACATTTCCGAAGTGTGCTTACTAACATCTGGATGTGGTCAGTCAGTTAGGTGATAGTGATCTCTTGAAGGACTAGAAGATAAGGACAGACACCTGCAATACCACCCAAAAGCATCATAAGTCTTTGAATGATTTAGCTCTAGCAAGGCCAGACACCTGTGGTTCCGCCTTGTGAAAGTTCCCCCCTGTGATTTCTCCACAAGGACTTCAGTTTGGCCAAATCATCCTGTCAGGAAGTTAATTATAGAGAACAGGTTCCCAAGTTGTTTTATTACAGTGTGGGACAAAAGGTTTCACTGTCTTATTTGCCAGAGTACACGGTTTGGGGAAAAAGTCATCCTTCTAACAGAATAGGGAAATTGTGCTTGATATTTGAGGTATCCAGTCCCAAAGCTGAGTTAGAGAGGAAGCCTGTTATCACACAAGAGAATGTGCAGTTTGAGGCAGCCAGCCATTCAAAAAGCATTATTTTTCACGGGTCATGCCTATGTGAATTTAACCTCCATCAGATGTGTAAATATCTGGTGGGTTGGCCTTCTAAATGTCAGCTCATCTACTGCATACATAACTTTGCGGATCCCATGAAAAACCTAAGAGATATCCCAGGACAAGAAAACTGTAGACTAGTGTCTCTCAGGAACACAGATACAATGGTCTCCCGATAAGTACCAACAAGTGGAATTCACCTTGTGTAAAATAAAGTTATATCGCAACCAAGTGGGATTTGTTTCTAGCAACAAAGCCTGCTTCAACGTACATATATTCGTTAATGCAGTCCATCACATTACATGGTCATGTTGACAGAGGAAAAAAAGGATTTGAAGCTGGATGTGTGGTCCGAGTTCTCAGGAAGCTGAAGCGTGAAAAATGAGGCCAGCCTGCGCCACATAGCAAGACCGTCTAAAACAAAGGGCATTTGTGAAAACTTCAAAAGTAATCTTGACTTAAAAACAAACAAACCAACAAAGCCTTCGAAAAGGGTCAGGCCTGATGGTTCATGTCTTTAATCCCAGCACTTGTAAGGCAGGGCCAGGTGGATCCCACTGAGTTTGAGGCCAACTTAGTCTTCCCAGTGAGTTCCGGTCTACATCATGAGACTCTGTCTCAAAAACAAAGAAAGAAAAAGCTTAGCGGAGTAAGAATGAAATGGGACTTCCTCAACTTGGTGAAGAATATCTGCAAAATGCCTATAGCTGACGTCGTACTCATTGGGGGCAAACGGATGTCCTGTGTCCAAGTGTCTTATCAAGGCTGAAGAGTGTCCCCCAAGAGAAAACTTGTCCTCAGAGCTCACTTACATGTCCCCTCAGACCATTTTTCCTGTCCTTTCTCCCACCCCATAGGGGCTGCAAAGTAGCTTCAATGGAAGTACCAAGAGTCTGCAGACAGCCTTGAATAATCCCACACCTAACACATGCCTGGATTTGTGGCAAATTACGTGCCTAGCATGTGCCTGGACTTGAACCCCTGAGCCCTAGCATGGCTAAAAGTGAATTAGTAAAAATAAAATAAAATAAAGGACAGCGTTGGAAAAGAAGGAACCCACGTTTTAACCCTGATGGCCGTTGAGGATTATACGCTGAGGGCATGAACCAGATATAAGACGAGTACTGTAGAATTACTTCTAGGAGTTTCCGGGAGTTTCAGATCTACAGAAACAGAAAGTGAGATCGGGTGCCAGGGACTGGGAGGATGTGGGTGTGTGGGGGGGTGCGGGTGTCAGTGCTGAATGATAGCAAGTCTGGAGACAGATGGTGGCAATGACTGAACAGACACCGTGGTGTGCTGTCCTGACACCAGCTGTGCACTTAGCTGTGGGCAAGATGGAAAAGTGTTTTAACTTTACTTTAAAAATTTATCCTTATGGGCTGGAGAGATGGCTCAGAGGTTAAGAGTGAAAGGCCCTCACCAGAATTGCTTGAGAAATTTGGGCAGATGGAAAATTACAAAGTGCAGCTTGGGCCAAACTTGCTGATGCCTGAGGCTTTGATTCACTATCTGAAGAACATCTGGTCCCCAAGGCTATCTAATATTATATTAATAATATTACCAATAATATTACCAGTAATACTATTCTTCC